>JAWWES010000115.1:86466656-86492442 GCA_035583135.1 Lophotriccus pileatus
AAAAAAATATATAATCTAGTTTTAAATATATGGAATTATAAAGATTCTACCACATATCTAGGCTAATAGTTGCATTTGTAACCATATTTATGTGATTTTTTTTTCGCCAAGTGACTTGTTTTTCTCAGTTTTTCTAGCTTTAGGCTTCAGCCTTTGGATTATGATATACCTTATCTGTTATCTTTTAACTAGCCTTATGGCTAGTTAATAAGACCAGAAGTCTTATTTCCATGTACAAACTTAGGCTATTCTCAAGTCTTTTTCTGAATAACAAAGATGGATTGTAGACCTTTTGTTTTATTTCACGCGTTTTTCACTACAAAGCACTGTGGTTTTGTGGTAGGTGGTTTTGTTTGGTTGGTTGGTTTGAGGTTTGTTTCTGGAACCATTCCTGCTCATTGACATCAATTAGATTGCTTGGACAGTAGAAGCTAACACAATGGCATAGTTATGCCCTCAATACCATATAAAGCAGTAGCACAGCTACACTACTGCTATTTAGTGTTTCTTTCTGTTAAAACCCATCTTTTTTTTTAACCATCACATTGTGCACGAAGCTATTGTTACCTCCTTAAAGAGTTCCCATTTTCCAAAATGATGTATAGTGCTCAGTGAGCTTAGCCCTGCAGTATTTGGTTCTGTGAGTGAAATCTTATATTTGATTTCACTGTATCACCTTTTTCCTGGGCCATCTAAATCACCTTACAAAAATGGACATACAATTATTTCCTACTCAATCATTTTCTTGTCAACATCAAGCTATTCACAATGTTTTCTAGCCAAGGAAAGCAAAGCCTTGCACTCAATTTAATGATGTTTATCTAGCAGTAATGTGATAGTTTTTGCAGCAAGCCAGCTGAGCAATCTCCAAAATTTAAGGGAATGTTCTAAGTACATGTGAGAACATTATTTTTTAAAAAAAATGGAAAAATGGAATGGGAAAAGTAGGACTGAAACAAGTTTTTAAGTTGCTTAGCAATGCCTCATCTAATTTGTAACTGCTTATTTTTCAAAAATACTTGATTAGTCACTAGCATCATTCGGAGCTGCTCTCTCATCTAAAAATGTGAACTAAAATAGTGCTTGCAGAGCTGCTTTATGTGTAGAAGCAGTCCAATTCAATTGCAGTCACATGAACACTTTCAAAAAACAGTATAGATATATCTAGAGAGCTCCTGTTGTGAAGGAGAAGATAGCTAGTAACAATATTAAAGTCCATCCTATGGATGTGTCAGGTGTTTTTAAAGAAAGTGCTCATATTTTCAACACATTGGTGCACTGTGTTATTTGAATGTTGCCAAAAGTCAGCACAACTAAAACCCAAATGGAATAAAACCTAATAACATCTGCAATGGCTAAGGGCTTCAAAGGTGACCAACATAAAACCAGCATGAGCAAAGACGATGGTGAATGTAATAACAATCATTATACAAATGGTCATACACTGTAAAATGCTTTAAAACAACCTGTAAACTTCTAGAAAATATCACACATTGAGTATGCTATCTAAGTTTGCATAAAGTTAAAACTGAACTTATTTATGTAAGATTAACAAGGGTGAGTTGATGCTGTAGAAAACGAGGTAAAACATAGGTACTGGCTAAATGACCTGTAATATTATAGAGTCCACCCAGTGGAGACTGTGCCCAAACATGGCAAAGCTGAACTGATACCTAATACAAGAAACAATTTGAAAATACACTCATGAAACCAGTCTTGAAAGCCTCCCAGGAGGGATGCTACAACTTTTGCAGACAAAAGTTGCTACAGCTTTTGCTCCTCTCCTTGACTGTCCTCCTGGTGAACAGGTTTCTCTTCATATCCAGTTGGAACCTCTCTCATTTCTACTTGTGCGCACCTCTCATTCTCCCATGGCATATTTCTAAACAGCTTCAGCTCTATTTCTCTCAATGACCTCCCCCTATATCTTGGAAGGCTGCTATTAGATGTCCTGAAGACTTCTCTTTTCTATGCTAATCAAAGACCAATCCCATGCCATTAAATACCCTCCTGTAATATCAAGTATGCTAACACTGAAAGCAAATTCTTTGCAGAGTGTATTTGCTCTACATCTTTTATGCAGTCAACATAGAACCCACAATAATTTGGCTATCAACTCATCTGGGTTCAACTCCTCTTCATATTTTCAACTCCTCTTCATATTTTCAACTCCTCTTCATACCAGATTCTCACCAGAGTTTTTCTTATCAGAGTGACTGAAAACGTGCTTTTTGGGATATCTTGATGTCCTTTGTCTGTACAAAAAGGTATGGCCCGTGCACCTGGTTCGTTTGTGCAAGGCTTCTTTCCTCTGGTTAAAACTTTGGAGATGTTACAGCCAGCAGAACAGAATAAAATTTCTCAGTCTTTTTTTCTTTGGTGAATACAAGCAAGCAAATTATAACACAGTCAATAAACAGAAGGGGAAAGTTTATTTTTTATATCAAAACAAATATACATACAAAATAAAATGCATAATTATTGAAGTGAATACCTGCCTTGCATAATTTTGCATAAAATCTGTGCATTTCTGTATCACTTTTTAGTAAATTTTAGGAAGAATCTCAAGATTTAATCATTCAGAACAGTAGAACTTGGTTTGCATTTCCTTATTAGATAAAATATTAAATTACCAGCATGTGCTGTAGTACTATGTTGAAGACTTTGCATGGTAAGAAGAAAAAAACCCGATTTCATAGAATTTTTTTAGATTGGTCAAGACCTTTCAGATCATTGAGTCCAACCACAAACCCAGCACTGCCATGTCCACCACTAAACCAAGTCTCTAAGTGCAAGATCTATACATCTTTTAAATACCTCCAGGGAGGGTGATTCAACTGTTTCTCTGGGCAGCCTGTTCCATTTTAAAAAGATTAAAACACAGTATAAAATATATGAAATAATTAAAGCAATGAGAATTACACTCATACAAATATGTACTAAATGTTTCTATAAAACGGAGATATAAATAAGATGTAGAAAAAAATGCAGAAATCATCACTTGATGACCATTAACTGGTGGCATGGCACTTCAGGTATTAAATGAAAAATTATTAGTAAGGGGTATTTTAAGACATGAATGAAGGGTCTGTGGACTGGCTTATGAAGGACATTCTTTATTTTAATAGGCTGTGCCAAAAAGGGGGACAGATTCTGGCAAATGAACTGAGCGCTTCAAGGACAAAACAAACTAGTTGCTGGAATAAAGGAATGAGAACAATCACTGAGGTTTGTCGGTACATAAGAGAGAGACAGGAGTGTACCAACGCCTCTTAGAATGTCTGTCATGCAACAAGTAAGAGATCAACAGAGACTGGAAGATGAAGGTGAAAAGATCAACATAACCAGATTTATTATGATTTTCAATCTCTTTTTAAATTACTGAGTTCATCAGAGGTTCAGAATGGAAATACTATGGTTGCAAATATGGAAAAGAATGTTTTAGATAAATCAGTCACAGAATAAAAGAAAAGAATTCCTTCTTGAATATGTAATAGTGAAGAAATAGCAGAGTTTAGGTATGCTCTAGTTGTGCATATCTACAGAAATGGAAATTTTTGTGATGGCACTGAATTATAGACATGATGCTTTGGAAAGCAATGGTGCCATCAATAGTGACAGAGCCTGACAAAGTAAGATTTGGAACAACCCATTTTAGGTTTGAAAAACTGGATTTAAAGTTGATACATACTTAACTTGAAAAATATAAATCACTCATATATTACACACCAACTCCTTAAGTTCTTGCTATGCTAAAACTTCTGGAGATACGGGAAATTTCTCCAAGAGTTGCAAGATGTAGCTCTCCTGAGATCTCTGGCAAACCTCCCGCTGACTGCACTGGGCATGGAAACGGCTCTGGAGAACTGCACCGCGGGAGCCCTCTGGTGGGACAAAGGGGAAAATGCCCCGAAAGGCCAAGCAAGAAGGCTCCTGCCACTCAAACAGGATTTTTACATCTAAGATTGCAGTTGTTTGAAATTATTAATTAATTAAAGTTTATTTGTTTTTGTATATTAAAAAACGAGGAGTTTTGACCTCACACCTCCTCTATAATCACCACTGTGTTTCCCCCCCTACTACTCCGATGATTATTCAGCTGCAAACCACAGAGGAAAGCAGTTCACCTGCAGGAAATAAATGAAACAGGAAGAACATACTAAACTAAATCCTTGTCAAGAACACAGAAGAAAAAGTACTGCTGTATCATATATCCTTCTATGCTGTTTCTATTACTTGGAACACGGAATATTAAGTCTTGGTGTCTTTTGACTCTACATGCTTAAAATTTTTTTATCTCAGGATACAGGCATGTACAAAGCAGTATTTGATTGTATCCATATGCACTCACAACCATCCCATAATCCATATAGTTACATATCATACATTTTAGATAGGACAGAAATAGGAAAAAGTAAAATAAATTGCTCTTGTGTAAAGTCAAAACTACAGAAGTAACTGCTGCTAAGCCACTAGTGATCCAAAAAGCCAAAATGATAAAACTTCACAGTCAGAAGCTATAATCTCATGCCATTCCTCCTCTTTGGGACACTGCTTTGTGCTACTGTCCTCCTGTTCAATTCCTGGTGCAATTGCTGAGAATAATGATTTCCTTTGCATTCTCCAAAATGTTGTCTTCTATCTAAATACAGTTGCTGTGTCAGTGGTGTTAATCACTGACTTGTTCAGGTAGGAAGTGACTCTTGGTACCTTTCTTGTCTAATCTCCTGCTCAAAGGAGGGTCACGATGAATCCAGACCAGCTTGCTCAAGGTTTTATCAGTCAAGTCCTGTAAACCTTCAAAAATGGGCATTACAAAATTTATCTGGGCTATTTGCTCCACTGATTAATTGTGCTTACACTTTTTTCCTTCCATATGAGCAGTCAGATCCTCATAGTTTATGTCTTCTTTATCTCTTCTCCTACTGTGCCCCATTTGACTCCATTGTCTAGACAACCTCCCTGCCAGCCTGCTCTTGGGGCCCCACAGCCATCTCTTCCCTAGGCTGAACAAGCCCAGTTCCCTCAACTCTCCACACAAAAGAAGTGGTCCAGACTCAGCCACCCTGATAACCTTCCCCTGAACTCACTCCAGTTTATGAGTCTAACTCCTGAACCGAATAAAAGGCAACATTTTGTGCTGCTGGGTATGGGTTTAAGGCCTATTTTGTTGGCTAGAGATGAGGTTCAACTGTTCATACTGCTCTTTATAACATAAAAATAACCTCTCCCGTGCTGCTAGACAGCCCTTAATGTTCAGGATTCTTTATGCAGTCCATATGGTAGGTTTAAATAATGTAGATGGCTTTGAATCAGTCTTCTGAGCCAGAAGAAATTCACCTTTACCATGAAGACTATCCTCTAACTCTATCAAATCAACAAAACACCAGCCTTTGTTGATGTTCTAAGAACAGGCATATTGAGGTGGAATAACTGAAAGATGGTAACTGGAATGATTGAAATGTTGTGCAACTTTCTGTATTGACCTTTGAATGCCAACAGCAAACCCTTTGGAAAATAGGGAAAGCTGAACAAGCTTCTCTTGCAAATCCTGTCCGTTTCTGGCACTCCCATACTTAGAGACCTTCTGAGCTGGAGGCTGCTTCTCCGTAAGAGTGCTTAATTCTGCTTGACAGACCTCTCATCCATGAATTTCTCTATTAATTTTTAACATATGCATACTTGGTATTCAAATCATCCTATGGTAGGGGTATCTTTTTGTTTAAATTTTAGGAAGCAGTGTAAGTTTCCTGCTTGTTAGTCTATTTTGTGCCCGTTTTTTTTGATATGAGCATGACTAATTGTTCTCTATTCTCTGTTCCTTGTGTCAGTTAGAGCCTTTAAAATCCTATTACTTCTCCTTGAGCAGCATCTTTTCCAAGATAGCAATTCCAAGTTATTTACTTTGTGCACAAAAAGCTATTCCTCATTTTGTTCATGCTTATCCTCCCCTAAACTATCTAAAATTCCATATAACTTTTTGACATGGACATCAAAGCAGCACAGTTTGTGAAGTGTAATGACACACTATGCCCTTCCTACTGCTGTCATTACTTGCCTCTGAATATTAATTTTGTCAAAAGCTAAACTTACTGGCAATTTTGCCATTAAATTCAGAGGGTCATCCACCTTGTTTCTTCATCCATCCTGGGAAAATCTCCAGATGTTTTCCTTCCAAGTTTACGCCTTGGTTGCAGTTTTTCCCATGTATAAAAGACCAGTGGTATTTCTAATAATTTAGGACAAACATGCAGAAAACAGTTCTTTGGATGATCTAATATGATGAAGCAGTTAGTTCATTATTTGACTAGTAGCATGAGAGAAATACTGGGGAAATCTCTTTTTACTCTGACTGAAAACATCGGGGAGTTTTATGGTAATACATCATTCACACTCATTTTTGTTGTGGGAATGTTCACACATCTCTGTTGTTGAAGTTCACATTGCTTTCTTTCTTATCAGCTCATACAGAACTATAATTTACATACATAAAAGCATTTAATTATTTTCTTTTTTTTAATAATAAAATTAGAAATAAATTGATCTTGAGGGCTCTAATTGTTTTTACAGCCCTCCTTCAAGAAAATGTTACTGACCTACACTCACTGTCTCCTGGAGAAATTAATCACCTCTTCTGCCCTCAGACGCCTTTTTTAACATTCTGGTTTTATTCAAGTAAACAAACCAAGGAACAGAATAGTAAAGAACCTTCATAAACATTAGTATGCACTTGTTAGCAATTTATAAAAAGAGTAATCACTCTAAATTATTTCATCAATTATTTCTAAATTTCTAACTCAACCGCTTATTTTTATTTGCAAGTCACAAGCATTTTGAATATTATCTCTGCTCCAAAATTAAAAAAAAGAATCCCCCAATCTGCACTTTTTCCCTACTTCAATACTACCACAGCAAGAGAAGACACATATCTTAATGCACAGATCAGCTATTCCTCTTCACCTTGTGACAGTTCTATGCCTTCAGAAAGTTTACTAGTCCCAAACTATGCCAGGTTTTTCTTTGCATGTTAGAAACTCCCGTGTTCAAGGGACTATGCTTTGCCTAGGACAATGAGCCAATTTAAGTACGTCAATTATTATGTATATCAATTATACAAATTAATTTATATAAACTATTTTGTGGAATTTATTATAAAAATCTTAAGAAAATAAATAATGATAAATAGACACAAAAAGTGAATTGATGGCACAGAAATCTGTAGCCTCTAAAAATGATGATTCAGACTTTGGTTTGGGCTACCTGAAGAACAGTGTGCCACTGCTGATGGGTATGCTGCAAGGAACACCACTGTATGATTACCTGGCACTTAATAAATAGAAAAGCCTTTTTCTCAATCCAGTGGGACAATTTCTTTCTTCTCAGTGTGACACCATTACTTCTTTTGAAAACCTCTCTTCCCTACATTTACCCAAAATTGATCTGATTTAAACCAATTTAAGGTAAAACTGAAATCTTCATGAGGTTCATAGAACTATGCCTCGTCCCTATTTTTCATCTAAATGTTGAGCCACTGATACAGCAGTACAAACTACTGATATTGAATAAGGCTTAAGGGGAAGATCTCAGTAAAAAGGAACGATAGAATGCCCTAAATCCAAGCCCTCTAAAGAGATCGTCATAGCTCAAGAGCTGGAAACAAGTTTTAGAATAAGGAAAATTTAGAATAAGGAAACAATCCAAAGAACAAAGATGGAAAGGACACATCATGATGTTCTGTCTATATAAATCTGGTGATAAATGACATCAAAGTAAAGTTTGTGGATACAGCAGAATATCTAATTCACAGAATGAAAATTAACTATTAATAGAGTTTAAGAGGAAACCCAAAGCTATGCTGCTGGTTAAAGAAAATGAAGTAAGTACTGAAGTACAGTGACAGAAGGAAGATGCAAGTATTGACATAGTACAGTATGATACACCAAACTCAGAAGTCTAGCTTGGTCTGCAGTAGTGGTAAATGAACTAGAGCACCAAATCAAACAAAAGGCATTTCAAGAAGTTACAGTCAATTTTCTTCACACAAGTTTAAGGACTTTTGAAAAAAAGTTATTAGAGATAATGGTTAATTTCATGTACTTGCAGAGTACCAGGTCCAATGTATTCTGTGCCATTGGATTTACATGTTTAAGTGGATTCTAAACACATAACACAAATGATTACACCTTCAAGTATAAGATCATGACACGTTTTGTCAAATATTGCTAAACCCAGTTTAAATACCTGCTCCTCTAACACAAGAAAAAAATATAGAACAAGTAGAGTTGATCAGAAAACTTAAAAATATGGCATTGCCATTAGCCCACACTCTTTCAGCCTCCTTGAAACTGGGGGAATTATCAAGTGGTGACAAGAGCAGCTCAGTCAAGTGAGAAGGAACACCTGCTCCCCTTTGGTATGTACACTATCTAGTTCAAGTACGATTCTAATCCCTCGTCCTGGTCGAAATGAAGACTGTATCTTGTTTCATATACTTCAATTTCTACAATATCACTCCTCTTCTTCTTTTTCTGTCTTTTTACCACATGAATACTTCAACAAAAGTAAATCCACAAGTTTGTTATTAAATGGCATCCAAGACATTTTGCATTGTTTGGACTTATTTCTCACTATACATAAGAATTACTATAATGGTTCTTTGTAGAAAAAGGTTTTATTTTTTAAGCAATATAAATAAAAAGTTTATTTTTAAATAATTTCTTTTCTGTATAACACAAAGTTTTTGTAGTCTTTTTTTTTTTTTGGCATTGTGCAGCTGTCTTGCCTGGGAAAGGAGAAAGATATTTAGGGAAGTCCACCAATATAATTTTTTATTTTTTTACATTGTGGTTGCTACTGATGCAATGCCTATCAGGTTTTATTGAGGAATACTGTAAGAGCACTCTCTTCAGACTGACTCATAGTATTTTCATTCACACATTATCTCAGTGACTTGCAAAAATCCCCCCAATTTTTTTTTTTTTTTGGTATGCTCAATGAGAATTTTTAAAGAGACAGTTAATTATTAGCTTGCAGTTATCAACCCTACCTACAAACATGCCCAACAAAACCTTTACAGGAATCATATCAATTTTTGTACTCTTCTCACTTGTGACCCCATACACGATGCCCTACACAAGTACTTCTATCCACTACCACTCCTAAGTACATTCACTGATATTGCTGCACATTGTGACATCCTGATGACAAGCTTTTACTAGCAAGAGCAAAGAAGCACAAAAGAGGACAAGACCAATCCCTGCACCTAGGCAGAAAAAGAGGCACATTCACTGCTGGAGTGGTGGAGAGACCAGCACCGCAGGGACGACTACTAACCTCATCCTATAAGCCATGCTAGCTTAACCTGGCTGTTGGAAGCACACCACTGCAGCCAAGACTAGAACTAGTGATCATGAGGATCACAAGCCCTCAATGTGGCACCACACTATCTTTCAGCTTGGAGGTGATCAATAAGTTTGGTATGAATGATACCACTTCACTGGCTGGCTCATACCACAGCACTCTACCTTCTCTCAAGCCATAACACTCTACCAAAAAAGTACATTTGTTCTTCTCACTTCCTCTCCTATCTGTGCAGAGTGGAAATGTTTCTTCTGTGCTGGTGACCAGTTGCTTCATCTCTTACTTTTTAACCTATGATCTCTCACTGATTAATCTTAATGACCCACGTGCCTGACATAGTTTTGTTCTGTGGTTGCTCATTTTCACCCCGTAACACTACACTTGAGCAAAGCACAGGTAGGCTTGGGGCACTACAAACAGCAGCCATTCTGGAAGTTGTCTACATGACTGAGAAACACAAACATAGCCCTGGGATGTGAAGAAACATCTAACCAACTGTCCTGGTTCCAGCCAGGATAGGGTTGATTTCTTGCAGTAGCCAGGAGGGGGCATGGCCAGGACCCAAAGGTTATTCTGTGCCACCTCACCTCATTGCTGAGGGTGGGGGAAGGGAGTCTGTTTCCAGACAGAAGGATGGAAGGACTGTGTCAGAGTGGTAGGACTGCAGTTGAGTTGTGAGCTCCATGGTGAGCATTTGGCATGTGAATCACTCTCTCTTTTATACACTTTTGTTATTAATATTGTTGCTGTTACTGTTCATTTTCTTATCTCATTGTGGTTTTCAGTTAATTCTTCTAATCTCTGAGAGCTTTCCCTTTTGTGCCTCTAATTGGAGGGGGCAGAGGGAGTGCCATGTGGTTTTACTGGAAGAACTAGGTTAGAGAATACCATTCCTAAACCATGACACCAATGTTTCCTCAAGGGCAGTGCTGCCAATAGACATTGTGAATACACAGAAATATGACCTCAAATTTATCCATGAGCCCCCTCTTACAGACAGAGCTGTGAATACAGCCATGAAAAATATTAGTCCTAGGTTCCCCAGAATTGTAAAACAAAGGATGATATTTCTCTCTGCATCAGAAAACTCAATACATCAATTGAATACCATTTTTAAGACTTATGTTTATAGGACTTTTGTTGGCAAAAGGCATAGACAAAGGTCACTATTTGAATATTTAAAAAAAATACTAGCTTCGCTATTAAAGTGGTTTTTTTTTTCATTTTTGTGTGTACTTAATATCTGCAGTGTCCCACCCAATGGTAAAGAAAAAAAAATTCAATTGATTCTCTGAAGTCTGCTTGTAGATAATTCTTCAAATAAAGATTTTACTAAAATAGAGAGAAAATGCTTTGAATTTATAGACTCTAAATTTTAGGGAATAAAGAAAAAAGACTCAGAAAGCTGGTGGTAACATGGCATTAAAAAAAACATATTCAGACAGCATAATGGTAACATAAAAAACCCTTCCATTTTGTCTACACTGTACATAAAACCATTACGTCCATTCCAACAAAAACTGAAGTTCTTCCTTTAAACTATGAATTACAGTAATTTTACAGTCAAGGAAATGATCTTTTTTACTGAAATGTTGAAAACCTTGCCTGTTACCCAATTAAAATGAGGTTATCAACCATATTTACTAAATAAGAATGGATCTGACAGAGAAATGGTAATTATTGCAAAAATACAGGAAGATTTTAACAAAATACTCAAAGATTGGATTTTTCTGTTAGTGGAAAATATATAATTTGGGGGGGTTGATTTTTTTTCCATGTTTGTTAAAATACATAAACTCAACTGTTTAGAATAGAAAAGATTTTTTTGATCATGCTGAAGTTAGACTTAAGGCTTATTTACTTTAGCTAGTTAAATATTTATGCTACCATTTGAGTCAAACCAAAAAGAATTGTGGTAGCTATAGCTACAGGTTTTTTATTATTATTATTTTAAAAGCAGGGTAAATCCTTACCCAGTTACAGGTCCCTAATGTTTGGTATATCAATATTTCATTGATAAAGGTGTGCTGTACAAAACATAAAAACTTTATATACTCTAAGGGCAAATTACTTCCTTTCCCTCTTGGGAATATTTTATTTTTAATGCAGTTCTTTAAGGTTTTTAATTCTTCATGGGTTCTAGGGCAGTTTTGAATTACATACATATTTAATAGTAATGACATCCAGGGAAATATTTTCTGTGGTGAAGACAATACATACACATTAATAGTAAAATATACAACAGCAACAAAAAAAACAAACTAAGAGGACATATGCAATCTGCTTACTGTCATAGAACTAATTATAGTTATATAGTATCTGCTGCATCAGACTATGACCCCCCCAGATTGCCACAAACTCAGCTCATGAGTACCACAGTCAGTGCAATATCACCTGCCTGCTGCCCATGCCCTCACATCAAATGGAAACCCAGCACAACCATCTGCCCCTCCAGAATGAGCTTCCCAAACAACACCGCTTCCCCACCAGCAGGGCCTTCCTTGCAATGCTACAAGCTCACCTAAAAACTGCACCCATGGACAACCACCCAAGCATCTTGTGAATATTCACTACATTTTCCTTTCACCTGCACTGCTCTCACAGCAATTTACCATATGGCACATGTATTTGCCCCTGCGAGCAACATTTCTCTCCATGAGTCAACACAGCCCCTGCAGGTACCTACATGCGAGGTTTACAAGTTCCCCAGAACCCTTCTCAGCTCCATTATCACTTAGTTCATGAATGCTGCCACACAGCAGTGCCCTCCACAGTACCCTGACAACACATGGAGAAGTACAGCATGTGTCCACTGCTCTGAGGGTAAGTTTCCAATGCTCCTGTCCCCCTGAATAGAGATCCCTTCTTGCAAAGTTGCAAGTTCATCTGAACTCCTGACACTCCCACCCACCCTCGGCACAGCTTCCACAAAAAACTGAAGCCCAGCAAAGATATCAGCCACTGTCTGGCAAAGCTATTCCACCATGCACATTACCAAATATGATTTCCAGAGAGAACTAGTTCACATGAGCATACACCTCAGATGCCCTGGATATAGCTCATGAGCACCATGACACACTACTGTCTCATGTATAGGTCTTATAAGAAATTAAGGCTCAGTAGAGGCAGAAAACAGTCTGGGGTGAAGCTCTCACAACCCTTCACTAACACATCCCTTCTCTCAAGGCTATGAGCCCACAAGAAGTCGTGCCACTCATCTGACCTCAAACTTAACTCATAAGCAAGCACTGTTGACACCACAAGCTCCCAGCACCCCTACTGGCCTCAGAGCACCTGGAAGCTCAGTCCTTCAAGGCCAAGCTCCCCCTGCCCCAAACAGCCTCTTTTCACAAGGCTACAAACAAGAGTGAATTTCAGCCTCCTCTTACTTGGCTCATGAGTACCTCTGCTCTCACAACAAATGGAAACAACAAAGGTATCCACTGCTTCAAGATGAGAACAGGCCACCACTGGACGTTGGTGCGTCTGGGAGCCCCTTCTACCGAGGCTGAGGAATCAGCAAGGCTAGTGCACAATTTCACCCCTGAACCACCTGCAGACCTCTGGAACAGCAGCCTGTGCTCTAGACAGGGCCCGAGGCTACCTCCGGGCACTCCTGCAGACAGCCACCTTTGCACCCAGCCTCATGGCCCAAACCTGAGACAGGGGAGGTTCAGATTGGATAGGGGAAATTTTTTTTTCACAACTAGAGTGGTCAGGCATTGGAATATATTGCCCAGGGAGGCGTCGGAGTCATCATCCCTGTAGGTGTTAAAGAGGCATCTGGATCTGGCGCTAGGTGATGTGGTTTAGTGGTTTAGGGGTAACAGTGGAGGGATGGTTGGACTTGATGACTTTAAGGGTGTCTTCCAACCTTGATGATACTAAGAAACTAAGAGAGGCGCCAGCACCTTTCAGGTGAGCCTCTGCCGCTCCCCGAGCCACCAAATCCACTCGCAGGAACGCGAGCTCCCCAGAGCACCTTCTAAGCCCGCACCCACGGCCATCCTCAATTCGGGAACGGCGTCCCGAGGCGGGGCTTGCCGCCAGACAACGATCCCTCCCCATCGCGGTGAAGTCGAGCCCGGGACAAAGGCACGGGAGTGTGGGGCTGCCGGCACAGCTTCCCGCGGGAATCTCCCACATCCGCGGGTCCGACACGGCGGCACCGCCCCGCACACCTGCCTGGCGCCTCTGGGCGGCTGCAGGCGGCGTACGGAGATGGTTTAGGTACTTTTACGGAGAGAAGCAACAACAAGGGGATTGAAAGTGCCGATACCTCTTAGCGCACTTTCCATCTTTCCCCATACCGCCTCTCTGCCCTCCCGCCGCCCCTCAGGCAGGAGTCCCCGCGGACCGAGCGTAGCCCTGCCTTTGCCTCCCGGCCTCGGGAGGGAAGGGCAGGGGAACCCCACACGGAAGCAGGAGGTGAATGCACTTCATGGTTCAGATGCGCCCCGATCCCCCGTTCCTGCCCCGAGACGGCTGCGCTCTGCCACGGGACGGGGCAGGGGGGGTCCTGCCTCTCCTCGCTTCTCCCTGCGGGACGAGCCCTCGGCCGGCAGCCCCCTCACAGCGGGCCGTGTCCGGCCGTGCCGGGAGCGCGGCCGTGCTGCCCACAGCGACAGCGGGCCCGGGACGCCACGGCCGGGGCTGGGCCGGTCCCGCCGTGACGCCACTGCCGTCCCTCCATAAGCGCCGCCCCGGCGCGGCCGCCCCGCTGCTGACGGGAGCGAAGATGGCGGCGGCCGCCTCCGACCTGCTGACGGGATGGTGCCTCTTCGGCCTGGCGCTGCTGGTGAGAGGCGGCTCCCCCGCCCTGCGGCGGCCCCTCACACGTCCCTTCCCCTCCCCTTGGCCGGCCGCCCCTGTTTGCTCGGCCGGTCGCTGTTCCAGAGCTGGACTCCCCGCCGGCTCCTCTCGGCAGTGCCCCCCAGCCTGCCCCGGCAGGCAGCGCTTCTCTGCGCTCCCGGGGTGCCTCGGCCGTGGTGCTGTCGGGCACCGGAGAGCCCGGGGCTGCGGGCGGGGGCTGCCTTTCCCTCCTGCCTGTGCGGTCCGCGCTGCTTGTTTGTGTTTTCGCCCGTTCCGTGCATGAGCGCTGATGTTGTTGCTCACTCTGTTCGTAACGATAAGGGTGACTTGAGTGTGGTGAATGTGACGCCGATGTTCAGTGTTCGAGTAAAGCGTGAGTTGATGCTCTGCCAGTTATCAGCACAGGGTCTAACATCACTACCTACTTGCTGACATTCCTATTATACAACTCCTAAGCCTCTTTTGCTGTGTATTTCAGGCCATTCTAGTTTTCTGCTGGGTTTACGTGCGCAAGTACCAGAGTCGGCGGGAAAGTGAAGTGATTTCTACCATAACAGCAATATTTGCGTTGGCCGTTGCTCTTATCACGTCAGCACTACTGCCGGTGGACATCTTTTTGGTTTCGTATATGAAAAACCAAAATGGTACATTTAAGGTATGGACTTTTAAAAATGATAATTGCCTCTTCAGAAGAAGCACTTGGGTTGCAAAAGGATTGTTCTTAGGTTGTCAAAGTGTTTAAAATCAATGCTAATACCTGTTTTAGTGACTGAGTTTTTTCAAAGTTGCATATCAGTGCTGTGCATACAATACTGAGCTCTATCATTTAAACTAGAGTTCAGTTTTGACTTCTTCTCTTTATCTTAAATATTCTACACATTTCCAAATGCTCATTCTTTCTGCTGGGCAAAAAAGAGTGAGTGTATCATCCCGAAGAGATCAACACGTTGCTTAAGTGTTGATTTTTAGTACATTATAACAGGACATTGTGGAATTTTGTTGCACCTTTGATAAAAAACAAGGACTATTGCCCATTTGTAATCTGGGATTATTTTGTTTATTTGCCAACAAAAAATTTGGTATGGAAGCATTAAGACTTATAAAGATTTACTGCATTAATCTACATATAATTTAAAACCTGAATTAATAAGCACCCTTTTGCAAGAGGGAAAGCTGTGAAAACCCTTGGGGGAGGGAAATATGGTAGTATCTCCTCTTAGCTGATAGAGTTTTAACTGAACCTACTGTATTTATAAACTCTAGGGGGTTGCTGTGCAAAATGAGTTCTTAAAGAGATGAGTAATCAGTGTCATCTTCTCTAAGTATTACTGTAAGTAGTTCTTCCCAATGCTTCAAGTATTGGCATTTTTAATATTCAAGGAGAGTTCTTGAAGGCAGTGACCCACTGTCTTTGTGAGGACACAATGAGTAACAGGAGGTCAAACTGGAGCATACTGGTAACCTGAATGACAACTTAGTTTGATTTCGAGCCTTCCTGGATCTGTAGTGAAGGTTATGATCCTGAAACAAATGATAGAGTGGGAAAATGGTAAATGCCTGCAACTCAAAAACTATGTTCCCTTCCACCCTACTCTCAAAGGAAAATGTATGTCTCTCTGGATCTGTGATAATGCTTCAAAACTAGCTTGGTGGTGATTATATAAATGCAAGTGATATGCTGTATCTTCCTTTTGCTGGCCTTTAGAATTGAGTTGTCGTTTCTATTGCTCAGCGATACTACAGAATAAATGAAGGAATTACTCTGTTATTGTTAAAAGTTTGTGTCTTTAGACTTTTTTTGTTCAGAATTAAAGTGGATATAGAAGACAGAAGAGACCTTTGACATGTCAGGATTCTAGCAATTCAATGAAAATAATACTCAGTATTAAGAAATACATTGAGCCTGACTATCTAGAGTAATAATTGTCATGTGCATGTTTCAGGTGGACCTAGTTACATCTGATAGGGACTAAGCAGAATGTCCTGTTGCAAAGGAGATGTATTTTGCTAATGTATGTTCTGTAGAGTATCTTTTTGCCTGTGCTTCTGATCTTCTTGGTCCTGCTTAGTTCCTAATATTTGTAGATACTTCTGATAGCCTGTTGAAATAAAATTGCTCCATAGTGCCTGGCAGAAGAATTCTCCTGTGTCTTTGAAGTCTCAGCTGATTTGAATTTGTAGCTTTGCAGCAATGTGAGATCTTTTGGTATAACACAGGTGTTGAAATAAATCAGTCAGAACATACAAACCTGTAGGTA
Source organism: Lophotriccus pileatus (assembly GCA_035583135.1). Taxonomy (NCBI): domain Eukaryota; kingdom Metazoa; phylum Chordata; class Aves; order Passeriformes; family Tyrannidae; genus Lophotriccus; species Lophotriccus pileatus. The sequence goes on from JAWWES010000115.1 coordinate 86,483,087, forward strand.
AACACAACTTTATTGATTTGTTAATTTCAGCTTAGAAGTAATGTTCAGTTAGGAGGCTGACAACATCTTAACATGAAATCTTTATTAATTGTTAAAGCTTTTAACACTGTCCTGGGTAACACTTGCTTCTTTTCTGCTACTTCTTCATAAGTAGGACAGACTTGATTGGGTTCAGAATATTTCCAGGAGACTACTGGCCTTTCTCTGGACCATTCTTTCAAATCCAACTCTTCCAAGACCCTCTCAATATGACTCTGGCAAAAACCCTTAGTTGCTTTGGATGGCCAGAGGGAGTTAAGTCTTTACTGTAGTCTTCTCAGTGACTTTCTGGGGCAGATCCAGGTAGCAAATGTGAATAATATTCTGTGTAGATAAATCAGTTATTTCATCAAAAGACCTTCCAACTGGATGATTTCAGGGCTCATGCTGCAAGAGTAGTGGCAGTTATCAAGACTCTAGGTAAACAATTCTTTTATATAGTCTTTTCCTCTACCTCCCAAGTGTAATTTCTACTATGAGTGTTAGAGTGATGGGAAAAACAGGGTTGCTCAGCTTAGGACGAAGAGGTACTGTATGTGGACTTCCAGTTAATTTTTAGTGAATCTTGCCATTCTCCCCACTTGTAGGTATTCTTGAGGCTTTGCTGTGAACAGGCTTGTAGGAAACTTAGGGAGAAGCACATTCTGTCAATAACAGTTTAAATTGAATGCTTGGTCTGGTGGTTCAGAGTTATCATTGTGTGTGTTGGGTAACAAATGAAGAGGGTGTGTGTCTTGGCTAGGAGGATTGGCTTGATGGTCTGAACTGTATTACCCAAGCAGAGCACCCTTCTGAAGGTTATGAAAATTATGCTGCTTTCTGGAGGAATTCACTTTAAAGTGTAGTGTAGCCTTTTTCCATCATGTGTTCTGACATGGGCTGTATACTGTGCCTTGGTCAACCTTGATTGTTTACCTTGAGGTTTTGTCCATTTCAACAGGACTGTTAAGGTACTATTTACACGTCTTTTAGTTAAGACAAGCTATTCTTTACTATGAACAAGTGGCTTGAAGCATTTGTAACTTAATGGTATCTCCCATCATATTTTGAGAAACTTATCAGATATTATATTAAAGCTTTTTTTGTGAGTGAACTGAGCAGGTTTGTTATTAGAAAGTTTTGCACACTAATTAGTAGAATTCACTGCAATACTTTTCCTGGAGGCTGGGATTACTTTGATTCTTAGTGCAGCTTAAGTAAGAAAGAAGGCTTTTGGTTTTAGTACTAATAAAAGAATTGAGTATTACCTTGTAAGTCATGTCATGGTAATATTCAAGAGCATTACTTTGAGCTCAAGGTTTTTTCTGTTTGCATTTACTATAGTTTGCTTCAGTGGACTTCAAATATGTCCAGTTGTATGTGATCTGTTTGATCTGAAAGCTTGTTTGATTTAAAACAAGCACTTAGGAACAGAAAACCTCACCATAGCTTAAAGACTTAAAATTACTGCTGGAACCCAAGCCCTCTGACCTACAGGTTTCAAATATTTAAAATATAACTGATGCATTCTCTCAGCAGGAAACAAAGATACTCCCATCACCACACCATTTTTTTTCTACTGTTGTTTTAGCAGAAGGCAGAGAAGGTGATGAAACATTTTCACTGGGGGGGGGCGGGGGGGGGGGGCGGGCAACTCATTATGTGGATGCTCAGAATGCAAACCAGTAGAAATGTCAGGGGATTTTGGTTTTAGAAAGGTGTTAGATGAGAAATCATTAATGACTGAGACCATGCTTCTTGTCCTGAGTAAGAATTACTACTTGGGAAGTAATAAAGCTTGGCCAAAACATTCACAGTAGCCAAATATACCTGGGATACCCATGTTTCTGTATGTAACTCTCCATCTGGCAGTCAAAATTCTGGCACTGTCCCATTTTGGGGGTAACAGGCTGCAAGATCTGAGACCTGGATACGAAACCTCTTGATATCTAACCATACCATGACCCACTCTCCAGTCTTTCATACTGTATCTTCTTTTTGTTGTCTAATGTTTGGGAGAGGCTAATCAGCAGAATGACTGCTTCATCTACATTTGATGAACATCACAAATACTGGAACCTGTAATGTTCTGTAGCTTTAAGCTCCATTAAGGTATATTTGCAGAGGATGGGAGCTGTCTTCATTGGCTACTCATGAAACTCTTGCAGGGTCCAGCAGTGACAGTAGAAATGTCAAATTTAATGGGGACAGAGGAATGAAATTCATGGCTGTTCCCCCATTAAAAAGTGGGGAAGGTCAAAACTGTCAGATGAACTTGTACTGCTTTCATTTGGGGAAGTTATCTGTACAGTTGGAATAGTAGTGTTCTGCTGAAATATGTTAACGTGAGTCACTAACTGGACACAGTTGCTAGGAGAGGAAAGACTCAGTGATTACTGGGGGAGCAAATGTTCTTCATAACTAGTTTTATATGAATATAATTGTTAAATTAATCTTTTGAGGGAGCTTTGCTTTGGTTCTAGCATGTAGGTAAACTGGAAGTGTCTTAAACTGCACCCTTTACATCCTTTCTTACATAGCAACATTTTACTAATATATTTACTTTTTACACTTATAAGTGCATTTAATGTTAGTTATGTTAAAGAATACTTAGCATAATAGCTTAATGTGGGTATCATACTCATTGCACATATCCTTGCAGTTTGTGACTTCCCTTATCTGACAATACAATGCATTGTTACAGGTATTTTAAAGGTGATGTGTTATATGCTTGCTAAACTGCATGGAACAGAATGAAATACAGCAGAACAGTGCAGAGTGCCTGAATTCTGCAGGTCTTAAGAGAATTTGTGGTCACATTTTCAACCTTAAACTGTTGCTGAAGGCAGTAATGAATTCTAACCTTCCTAGTTTATTGTACTTCTAAGGTGTTTGCTGTATATATTGTAAACTTAGGTTGTAATGGATGGAGAAGAAAAACAGACTAGATCTACAGGCTGTCCAGATGAGTTCTCAGCTGAGTCCTGGGTGTGCTAATTCAGTAAGTTCATATACCTAGCTGCTTGATATGTCACCAGTGACGCTGAGAATGTCAGAGCTCTTGACACTCACTAGGTAGCACTGTTTCTTGCTTCTGACAAGACAGTGCTGCTGTCACTGATTTCTGAAACAGCTCAGATGAACTGGTTACTGCTTTTGAGTTACTGATGGTGTGTGCATATGCCACACCAGATAATTTGCCAGTTAGAATAAGATTTTTTTTTCCTCTTTGTGCAAATGTGGGACTTCAGCAGCTGACTGGAAGATGATTTAATAAATATTAAATTGGTTTGCATTACAGTTTTTTTCTGTGCAGAGTAGTGTGAAGTTTGTATGTTGGGGCAGATCTAAATGATTGTGAAATGCACACAACTTTGCATCTTGACAATGTGTATTTAAGATAATATCTCACTATTTTAGTGTGGTGTAGTGTATGTTTCCTAGAACATTACTCTGTTCCTGTATGCAACTTAATTTGAGAAATAAAATGAAGAGCAGTTACAATGTTTTCAAGTTCCAGATCTGTGTTGTGTTATAAATGTTGTATTATTATTATAAATGCTTTGTTGTTGAGGGAGAAGCAGTTGTTTGGCAGCTGAATACTGCTGTATTTCCATTACTAGCTACCTCTTCCTGTGCAGTGACTGTGTCACTTAAACGTCAGGTCTTACTGTTGCTTTTCTTGTTTAACCTTGATTGGTGTGCATTTGAATGTCTCCATCTCTTACAGGAGAGACCTTATTCCAATACTTACTTGGAAGCAAATAATGCAAACTGTCCAGTTCAACCCTGATTTTTCCCTTAGGTATAATTAAACCAATGCATTCTCAATTTTTAACATTAGGCAATTTAAATACTTTCGTGTTCTGTAGTATTAACTTACTACAATCAGATTCTTTTGTGGTGTATTTCAATGCAAATGTCTAGAAATTTCTTAGTTGAAACACTGTCAGGCTTGAGCCTTACAGTCTTCAAAGATTTAGCTTATTGTGTACCTGACAGACACTTCAGGTATTGCTTCTGCCCCCTTCTGCTAAAACATTTTTCATCCTTCCTTTTTGCTGATTAGATGTCAAAATGCATGTGTACTTTTCTACTCAAATTCCAGTTGGATGATAATCTAATTTAGTTCAGACAGTGAATTTTAAAAGCTTAGTGTAATGTGACCTACTGGAAATCTTAATACAGTAACAAAAAGGAAGGTGGTGCTGACTTTGAGATAATAGAATAATCAAGTATTCATGGTATGTCATCAAACCCATATTCCATAAGAGTTTATGAGATCAAGCAAGTACCAAATGTCTTCAAGTCTTGTGGTAGCACTTGTTAAAGAGTACACTCACTTGCATTTTCATATCTCTCTGTATTAGTTGTGCATCTTTACAACTGAAAGGGCCTGATCTTACCAGTTTAGAAAAAGCTTGCATATAGAATTCGAAAGGAGCTTTGAGAGTACTGGGTGTTTTTCTTTTTTTTTCACCAATGCAGTTATTTTGGTGTGTTCTCTAGCTTTTAAAGAGTTTTGCTTCTGGATAACTACTGTCGTGATCCTGACCACACGTAGATTGGATCCCACAAGACTAAAACAATTCTGGATATGTTTAAGGTGTAATGGCAGGTTTGGACCTTTTGTATTGAATCCCTGACTCTGGCTGCCAACCATCGTTACAAGGCATTTAGCTTCCTTAAACCAATAGTTCCTCTCTAGGAGGAGAAAAAGGAAATGGGTGCAAGAGCTTGACTTCAGCCATCTGGCTGACTGCCGTTTCCAACATAGATTGTATTTTCATTTTCATTGCTTCCACACTCTGAACCATTCCCCAAGACTGAGTAACATAGTTACGCCTGCTCTTGTTCAGGGAAGGGATATCAGTGCTGTTGGGTTTGGAGTTTTAGGATCTAAGTCACTAAATTGAATATTCATGTAATTCAGGTCTTGCTCAAACAAAAAAGTCAAGTCTCATACTTCTGAAAAGGGAGATGATAGATTAAACTGGGTGAATAACTAGAAAACCAGAAGTTACTGAGCTATAACTGAGCATAATAAAAAGTTATTTGTTATTCTTACGTCTAAGTACTGTTTCATCTGTAAATGTAAATTTTAATCAAAGATATTCTGTGATAGATATATTGTGTGCACTGTGTACTGTGTCCACATCTTTGGCTGACAGCACAAGAAAGCGGTTAGAACAGGGGCACAAAAGTGGTCTGGAACACCTCTCCTATGAAGACAGTTTGAAAGAGTTGGGGTTGTTCAACCTTGAGAAGAGAAGGCTCTGGAGAAATGTTATTGCAGCCTTTCAGTATACAAAGAGGTTGTAAAAAAGATGGGGAAACACTTTTGACCAAAGCCCGTGGAGACAGAACAAAAGCCAGTAGCATTAAACTGAGAGTGTGGATTTAAATTGGACATGAAGAAATATTTTTGTGGTGAGAGTGGTGGGACTCTGTAACAGGTTGTGCGGAGGGGTTGTAGATGCCCCATCACTGGAAGTGTTAAAGATGAGGTTGAATGGGTTTTTGAACAACTTGACCTGGTGAAAGGTGTTCTTGCCCATGGGCAGGAGGGATGGAGTGGATGATTTTGAAGGTCCCTTCCAACCCAAACCATTCTATGATGATCTTAAGAGACTCTCTTATAAAGATAATTGTGGGAATTAACAGAACATAATTGGGAGCTGCCAAAACTGCTCAGTCTTTCATGTCTAAAATCTTCCCTTTATGAAACTGTCATATGCTTATTCCCATTTGCATTCCTGTTTGCCCAGTGATTTTTCACTGTTGCTAGCAGTCTAGCATCTGGGTTTTTTAGATGTAGCTTTTTTATATCCATCTATGTATTTGTATTCTTTAATGAGTTATTCTTTTGTAGTGTTATTTTGTTTCATCTGATAACAAATGCTTCAATCCTTTATTGCTAGGTCTGGGCTGATGCTAATGTTTCGAGACAAATTGAAGACACTGTACTTTATGGATATTACAGTAAGTATTTTATTTTTTTTTCCAATTAATAGTACGTTTAAGTGAAGGCATGAAGTTTTTAGAGGTCATACTGGATTGTCCCTTTTTGGTTAAACATTAGTCTTGTACTTGATGCCCTTCAGGGAGTGTTTTTACCTTCAAGAGCCCCCTAAAAATGCAAATATACTGAATGCCGGTCTGTGAAAAGACTTCTGTTATATAAGCTATGGTTAACATGTTTCCTGTGTGTGTATTCAGTGGTCCCTTAAAGGAAACATGGTTTTGCTGTAACTTTCATGATGCTTAATATATGCAGCAGTGTGAAACTTGCCTACCACATATAAAGTTCATGCAACCATGGGTGTGACACTTCTGTTTAAGTGTTCAGATTCAGCAACTGCTGTGTTCATAGTAATAGCTACTGTGAAGGAGCAGAAAGGAGTTGATTCAAGAGTTATAATCCTGAACAGAACTGACGTTAAAAAGGACTGAAATGAAATGTAATAATAAAATTATTACATGTAATAATAAAATATATTACCAAACCGCTGCATAGTCTTAGATCAGTTTTTTTAGTTGTCCTTCTGGAACTAATGAGTAATAAGGGACAGCTGCAGAAGAGTCCATATAAATATTTGAGTGAAATGCCTGCTTTAGTCAGTACAAAGCAGGTAGTTGTCTGCTTTTTGTAACATTTCCTAAGACTTGACATTTGGAAGTCTTGGAAGACTATGGGTTGGCTCTTTTGAATATTTTTTTTAGATCAGGAGATGGTTCTAAATACTGGACTTCTTGTTAAGTTACACAATATTTATTGCCTAGCAGTGATACTGACCAAAACTAAAATGTGCAGTTTCATGCTGAGTGAAACCTAAAGTCAGAAGTAGCAAGACCTTCTGTTTTCAAAAAGGAACTTCTAAAAACTAGTTACCTTCCACAAAGATTCGTTAGTATGTAATAGTGGAATTGCTTTGTATTTGCTTTCTACTCTTTTTAGGTCTTATTTAACAGCCCAAGTATTTCACAACTTCTGACGTGGAGCAGTCATGAAACTCTTCTGTGGACAGTTTTCTATAGATTAATGAGACTGATGAATTTGTTAGATGTTTTGGTCTGAGTCTCTCAGTAAATCCCAAATTAATCTTTGGAATAGATGTGAACTTCAATTTCTAAAGTTGCTTTTGTTTTTGATTTGTCTGGACAGGTCTCTTGTAGGAGAAATGTTTTATTTCATAGCATATCCTCCAGATGGTGGTAGAGGTTTAAAGATGTTTTTTAAAACATTTTTCTGTTGTTATCTTAACTTGAGGAGTTGATAGACATTTTTATAACTAGATCTACAGTGAAGTGAGTAACTGGTGCACTTGGGTCACTGCCCTTCAATTCAAGTCACTTCTAATTGTAATAAGGATTTGGAGGCTGTGGTTTAACTGATGTTTTAGAATATTAAGGATTACTTTGCTACTTATATTGCATTTTACTAATAAAGCTGTAACTAGATGCAGAAGAGCTTTTTATTTTTTCCTTAGTTGTTAGCTCCCACAAAAAATGTTCTGTCTCTTAAACCCACCTGGTTTCTTGGCTAGACTGCTACAAAAGTAGAATGAGTTCGTATTGGTAGAATGATAAACAAGGTATTTTCAGAGTGAAGCTTGAAATAACTGTATTTTGAAGTGGGATTTCCGAAGTAATCTAAAAGCTTTTCCTAAGAAATCAGTCAACTGATTGCTTTGAAGCCATAGTAGCTTAGTGTTAATTCTCCTAAACCCAAGTGTAATAGAACATGTCTGATTTTACTTGAGTGATTGAACAATGATCCATGGTTTGTAGATGCTCTAAAAAAGCACGTTAGTTTGTTTGGGAGGAAAAGTGTTTTCAGAAAGTGTTATAATTGGAAACAGTCCCACACAGTTTGCTTTATACCATAAGGAATGGGGTCAAAGCAATTGACAGGAGCCTGGAGCCACATTCTTTAGTTCTTCCTTGAGTGAGTAAATCCTACTGTTCAAGTCATCTTGGTGTTCAGTGTCTTTGGTCAAGTTTTGTGAGTGGTGAAAGGATGTCACTGGTAGATAGTCCTGTTCCTGTGAGAGAAACTGAGATCTCTTGGCCTGCACGTGTTAAGTGTCTCCTAAGTATAGTGTTGCAAGGACTGGGTGCTAAATTCTATGGGCTCCCTTCCTGTGTGCTTTAAAGTCTATGCTGAACTTCAGATTTTCCATTTCTTTTTGTCTTTAATCATCAATAGTTAGTGTATGGTGGTTCCTAGGTTCAAGTTCTTGAGTAAGAATTTATCCAAAAGGGTACTCTTTTTTTTGGATGGAATTTTGTCTGGTTAGTGTAAATGTTTGATACTGAGCCGTTGATACAAGGGCTTGGGCTTCTGGGAATTCATAGGTGCAAATCAAATGTGACTGTTTTCATAGTGTGGTCCTAGGAGAAGCCATTCTCAGTACTGTGAGAGATCCGTGTAGCTGTACTTGCCAAATATTGTGGAGTTACATCTATAGAAATATTGTAGTAAGAGTGATCTTTCCAGAAGCCATGTGCCAGAACATGGAAGTCTGTCATAGCATTGAAACACTGTGGTGAACTGCTTTAACTGTCCTGCTTCAAACAAGTGTCTGACTTTAATTTCACTACTGTTTTGTATTACTTAGCTTGTTTACTTAAAGATATCTCTGCTTCTAGTTTTGATGAGAACTTGTTCTAAGAATTTGGTATGAGATGAAAGAATAATAGATTTGGGAAGTAAGTGTTTTCTATGTTTTCTGAAGCAGCTTGTGACTTCTCAGAAGAAAAAGTGAGAAAATGTATAACAAATTCTTTTTAGCAGCTTAGTAGTTTTGATGTTATGCAATGCACTAATATGATATCTGGAAAAGCAAGTTTTGTATAATGTAAGATACCTCTGCTCCTGTAATATTCTTGAACCTCCTGCAGAGTCTCAAGGAGATTTGAGGGAATATTGGTCTTGGATATTCTGCTTGAAACCTTCCCAGTTCTTGATATTTTGGTTCCTTTCACGTACTATATTTTGCTATTCTTTGTTGTTCCTTGTGTTCTTAGTTGTGTTCTTCATACTCCTAGGAGAAAAAATAAAACTCAGTCAAAACACTCAATAACATCGCTATAATTACTTGAAGGCTACTATGGAGCCCAGCTTTCTCATAGGTCAGATGTCTTTGTATTGATATGGTTCAAATCAGCACAGTGAGTAATTTTTACTAAGCTAAGTAATTTGAGTAAGTACTTTTAGTAAGTACTAAGCTAAGTAATTACTCAGCTAAGCTGAGTAATTTGAGCTAAGAATTGCTGCTGTGGAACACCTTTAAAACAGACAAACCTTACCAAGGAATTCTTGCTGAAGGTTACTC
>JAWWES010000115.1:86494578-86509436 GCA_035583135.1 Lophotriccus pileatus
TGTGCAGTTCTTCTCTTAATTGGGTAAGTATTTGTATTGAATACTGTTCTATGGAAGATTTATTTAGTGAAGTTTTGGTGTGTACTTCTAAGAAATAGATTATGATGCACTCATAATGTATAATCTGTATAGTCTGTATAATGAACCATGCAGCTTAATCACTGATAGGGTTTAAATATCCTGAGAATTGGTACCTGAAAAGAAAGGGTTTAAGTGGAAGCTAAAATGGTTTCTTAATTGTGGAGATACTTGTGTTTCCAAGTTGACTGTATGTACACCGTGAATGTGTATGAAGCACCTGATGCGTATGACGCAATTACATTGTTACCTCAGTGTACAACAGAGTGAGAAATTGGTGCTTGTTCTGTTTTCTGCCTCTGTCAAATGCTTCATAGCAAGAGTTTGTTAGGAATATGATTAGGAGTTACATGCTTATAGTTTCCTAAATGGAAGTGTTCTCAGAAGGAATGTAGGTATAGTGTGGAGTTATACTTGATGTAATTGTGCCTTGTATGATAAAGGTTTTGCTGGCATTTGTTTGAAAGGCAGATGTTACTTAAGTGAAGGGCTGTTACTTGGGAACTCCAAGCAGTATTAAAAATTCAATTTCAGATCACCACTAAGCATGACATGGACACCAATATTGAATGTTTCTAATGTCTGCTGTGTCATGAGCTTTTTAGCATTTTGACTGCAGCAATAAAGTTGGTAATGATTACAAAGTATATGCTAAAATGATCCGTGTCAAAGTACTGGAGTGTGAAGTGGAAACTAGAGTGAAATTAATGCTTCTATTTGTATACCATCTTATTGGCATAATGTTTTAGTTTTGATAAATGTTAAAGGTATGTTTCTAACAAGTCTATTGTCCTTATTGTCTTAGCATATTTGCTGTTATAAGAGACTGAAAGAGTTAGTCGGCTTAATCATGGTCTAGAAATATTACTAAAACTTTTAAAAAGCTGTTTCTGACTGTTGGCTCACATCATAGGCTTATATACATGTACTGTATAACATATCCAGTTTAGAAAATGTAGTATTAACTATAGTAGGTGTCAAATGAATCCTCAGTAGCTGTAAGCATGTTTGTTCTTTCCTAGTAATATAGAACTTGGTTTTTGACTTTCTAATTCTCCTTTGTGCAGTTAGGCTTATTCCTTAGGGTCTACGAAACTTGAAAATTACAGCAGCCTACACCATCCCCTCTGATACGTGCCATATGACAGTGAGGCACCATGTACTACAGGCTCTGTGGTTTGCAAACCACAGAGCCTGTAGTACATGGTCTTGGATTAAGTTACTGAACGTGGCTTCTCCAGAGGTGCAGATTCAAACCCCACTGATAAACAGCAGGAGTATCTGCTGTAGAGAGGGAGAACTCCTTTAGATACCAATGGGGATTTTGGTATTTCTGGTTCTAACTGGAACAATTTTGCTGCTATTACACATAGTAGGTTACTTGCACACTCTTAAGATGGTAATAGTAAAGGAGTAGCATTATCCTAATGCCCTCAAAATAAAGCACCCTTGCTACCTAAGATGCTGCTACAGAACAATGTAATTCTTGTATTTCCCCTTTAAGGGAGCCTAGAGTTAGTTGTTTTTATAGCAAGGGCAAAGAGTGGCTGCAGAAGTCCCAGTGTGATAAGAAAGAGATAAAAGTGTTGGAGCTGAAGCTCCTATGTGAGGGGTTTAACTGAACGTGGTAGTGAAGACCAGTCTTGCAGTACTGCCTGCTGGTAGTAGTAGGGGATTTTCTCTTTGGCAGTCGTGATCAAAGGCACATTAAAACAGACTGTAACTTTATGTACTGAATTTAATTCTAGGTGGCTAAGCTTAATGGACTAGAATACTCATGCATACAGGTTACAAGAGCAAGAGGGGTTGGAATATTTCCAGTTAAGTGCCTAGGAAATGGTCTGTCTTCCTGTGCTTACATGACTAGCATCTCATAGCCAGACAGCCTCTGTTCTGATTAATTTGGCAGGTCATCTGTATAATTAAACCAGATCAATAAATAGCTTTAAAGGTCTACATAAGTTCCTGCCTCTTCCCTGGTCAGCGTTCCTCAAAGAAATCGTGGAAGTTATATTAAGTTCAAAATTTAAGAATCTCTAATTCTTACTGGAATGTTGACCTTGCTCCACTGGAGATCTTTCGGACTGTTTTGGGAAACGTGGCACAAAACAGATATGACCTTGGAGGTTCTTTCTAAATTGATAGCAAAGCTCAATGATCAGAATGTTATTGTCTGAATTCTTATTAGGAACGGAGTTTATACCTCTTACTCCAGTTGTCTGTTAGTCTGTTGCTGTGCCAAAAATGTGCATGTCTATAATGCTTAAATCCTCTGCACACAAATAACTTCATGTGGAGTACTGTTAAGAGCAAAATGTAGGACAAATATATGTTGGCATACTCAGAACCAGTTTTTGCTTGTAATGCCTTTCCCTTCTCGTAATACAAGAAAAGTAGATGACTTTTCTCTAAATGTCATGTGCTTGTCAAGGGGCTTGAGATACTACAGTCTACATTAAGGCACACTTACACAGCAGTCTGGTGTGCAATAAAATGCTTTATTTTAAGGCTAATGAGTGTTTGGTTCCAAAAGGAATGCTTCCATGACTGTCAGTGTTTGAAATTAAGCAGGTTACCTTAAATTTTCTAGAACCATTAGTTCTTAAAAAGCTTGAATATATGTCTAATTAACCTATAAATAGTTATGCAAATTATATCACAGAACTTGCTTTAAGAAAATGAGTTTAAATCTAATGTGTTGGAAAATAATTTCCTCGGGATGACAGTTATTGACACTCTTGGATTTAAGGATCAAACTTTGCCCATCTACATGTGTGTGTTAATTAGCCTTGCCAAAAGTTAGTAGTTTTAAACTGCTTGTCTTGCATTTACTTTCCTTGTTCTGTAGCCTAGATATTGATCTAGATCTTAATCATAATATACCCAGGATGTGTTTTGAACAGCATAGCAGTTTCCTTCAACTCTTAAAATTACTGCAGTTAATACTTTCATTTATGTCCAGAACTCCAAATGTCAGACATCACAGCTGAGCTGCTTTGTTTTCGTTAGCTAAATTCTCAGCTACAGCTGTAAAACTCTGCTCTAGTGCTTGTGCTCTATTCAGGCACTATATTGCATCACAGTGATGACAGGTAAATGGAGTTGTTTGACGTGGAAACTTCTCATTCTGTTGATCACTACTGCGGCCCTCAGGCTGCATTGACCGTGTAGTCAACCCAGCAAAATAGCCAAGGCTTTTGTCAAATTTCTTGCTTAGTGTGCATGAAGAAAAGGCCTAAACTGCTGTGTGATGTGCTGATGCAATAGATAGGCTGTGTTTTGGAGATCCTTTGGGAGTGTGGACTGGATACAGGTCTGTAGGTGGCTAGGTGTGCTGACTCTGTTTTGTGCATGGAACTTGAGGAGGAGCAGAATCAGGTATCCATCTCCTTCAGTGGAGATTTATCTGAGTAAAAATTGAAGAGTATGTATAACATGTACAGTGGCTCCTGCTCTGATTAGTGTCATTTGACATGCTGGTTGTAGATAGTCTCAGAGAAAAAAAAAAAAAGGAATCCTATTGCTCTCAAGGAAAAAAAGGCAAGCAAGTTATAAATATCCTAAGATGTTCCATCTCATTTGTTCCTTGCATGTGGTCCACAGATAGCAAATCCATACTGATGCTAAAATAACAAGGACTTGAGCTCACTTACGTTCTGAGTCTCCTATTTTAACTCTTTTTAGCAAAGAAACCTGCAGTTATTTGTGTTTCTATCTCTCATATGTAGAAATGTTGCCTAACTTGGTTTTAATACCCACGTCTTCATGTTGCCTGGATGCTGTTTTAGAGAAGAACTACTGCTAGAGGCAGATACAAGAAGAAAATTGCAACAAGCGTGCATCAAATTAAGTAAATGCTAGACCTTAATCTGCCTCTAGTGCAGTCAAGAAGCTGCAAATCAAGAGTTTTTTAGAAATTAAGACTTTAATTTTTTAAATGTCTGCTTTTTTTGCAGACTTCCAGTTTCGTTTTGGTGTGATGAGTGCACACAGTTGGTCTAGCCCAAACTTTTGAAACATAAGCAGCATTCGTTTTGTACTTGGAAGTTTGAGACATCCTGGATGTGTGTGTTTGTTTGGGACTTGAAGTACATGAACATCTAGTTAACGTACTCTCTTCTTTACAAGTCTAAAAGATACTTGTGAGCATTCTTGTTGGACTTAGTGTTGGGCTCTCCCATTCTTTGTCTAAAACGTTTCCTTTCAAATCTGCCTTCCTTGTGACTTGTAGGCATCCTGTTTCATGTCTTGAAGCAGTGGTTTCAGTGTTTTTTGGTATGGAGATGCTGGTTTTCCAGCTGTTACAAAACCAACTGTTTTGTCTGTAGAGGTGCTGAAGAGTTACTCATATAATTTTACCTCAGATGGAGAGACTGACAAAAGGAAGCATTCGGTTAGGGGACTGTTCTACCTGACATCATTCTCTGAGCATTCTTTGGTGGTCTGTGCTTATTGGAAAATCAAAAACATTTAATGAACTTCCCTGGACCAACTACAGAGCAAAGAATGGAATGCAGCAGATGTGTTATTTTAGTTGTAATAATGGAAGATAAACATGTCCCTTTAAATTTTAATGCTTGTTTTGGAAATCATTAATTGTTTTATTTTGGCTTTCAGAAGTGTGTATTTATAAGAGAATTTGTCTCAATTGGTGCTTAAAGTTTTTTGCTGCTCTACATATGAATCAAATCAAGATAGTAAATCAGATTAATACATCTTAATGATACTTGAGTTGTAGGATCCTTACCTCTTTTAGGACCTGGCAAATAGAAAATCACTTGTTCATTGACCTCAAGCCTGACTCTGCACACTCACACATGTACTCTGTTGGTCTAAATAAAGCATTTGAGGGGAATGTGAATGAAATGAAAGACTGCCTTCAGCATTTTTGAAGCCTAATGTCACAAATCTTTGGTTCTTCAGGAATGAATAGATTTCTGTTTTCTTCATTGGGAAGTAGAATTCTCTTTATATTTGACTAATTAGGGTAAGAAAGATTTTTTTTTTTTTTTTTCTTTACAGGGCTTTTGTTCCTTTGGATATTCCCAACAAGAAGAATTCCACAGAGTGGGAGAAAGTGAAGCTCCTGTTTGAAGAATTTGGAAGTAGTCGTAAGTCTGAGATGTGTTGTGAGCTTTGCGTAAATTGCTACTAACTTGTTTTGGCACACTTGTCATTGACTGAACAAGATGATTAACTTCCTTTGTGACAGTTTTCTAACTTGACTTTAACTGCTCACCTACACTAAGTCTTTGCAATAAGATTGCTCTTCCTGTTCAGAGAAAATTTAGAAGTGTCTTTAAAGTACAGAGAGGAGACACTGGCAGTGTCTGCTTTCAGTACAGTCCCCATTTGACAGCATGGATTCCAATGTTGTGTCCTCTCATATTAGTTGTGGGGAGGGGAAGGTACTTTCTTCTATAGTTTTCACTTAACGCAGCTCTTAAATGTTATTTGTGTGCTGAAGTTTGACTTTTAGGGTATGGTGAGTGTGTATCTTGTCATGTGACAGTCTGTAATTGTACCTAGTGAAATGCAGTACTGCTGTTCACTGGAAGAATGAGACTAGTAAGTGTCTTTGTCTGTTTAGACAGGAAAATCCTATGGTTGTTACAACTTTTTGCCTTTGTTCTCCTAGTACTGACCTTTTCTGAAATTGTTTGCATTTGTTATACTAGGGCTGTAAAGAACTATTGTCAAGGCTAAACTCCATGAAATAGTATTTAACCTCTAGCTTGTGCAGTTCATGTTTTTAGCCAATGCAATTCATGTGTTCCATTTTCAGGGAAAAAGTGTGAAAGAAGTGTTTTATGGGTGAGTTAAGACAGACTTTGTGTTGCTTTCCAAAGGAAGGTAACTAAAAGTTGCCTTCTAGCAAACATTAATCCCAATGCATAAGTACTCCAGTATTTTGAGCCTCATTCTCTATGTATCAGAGTATTGGCTTCTGTGTAAATGTTTTAGAATGTAATGATGCAAGCCTTTGTCAAGTCCCACTCTGCATTTTTTGTAGGAATTTTTCACTGGCTGCAAGTTCCCTGCAATGACATTAGCCAGCTCTGTCAGTGCTTCAGGGCTCATCAACTTTGTATGTACAGCTGGCTGAAGTGTTCTCTAACCTCATCCTCTTCCACAAAGAGTACATATTTCTTACAGTCTTTCTCCCTGAGCTCCCAGATCTGGGTTTCCTAAGTCTGGTCTTGCTAGTAAAAGACTGAGGCAAAGAGGGCATTTAGTAACTTGGACTTTTCATGAAAAAGTCCTGGGCAAGTCCTATATCACCAGGGCCCCTGCCCCACTCGTCTTCCTCTTGCCACTTAAATACTCAAAGCCTTTCTTGTTTGCTTTTACATCCTTGCAGACCCTTTAATCATAATGTGCTCTTTGCTATAAGCTGTGCTTGTAAGCATAGGAGATGGGGAGGACAAGTCCACAGTTTATTCAACATTTTGGCTGTCTGCTTGTTGGTGTTAATCTTGCTTCACAAAGATTATAACAGTGTAGGAATAAGTGATTCTCAGATGGTACAGATAGTGACAGTGGTTGAGCTGAGATGTAAGCTGATTTTTCAAGGCTGCCTTGATAGGACTGTAATGAAATATTTATCTCTGCATCTGTTTTTGCTATGAAAACACAGTATAGCTAATGTTAATTTTGAGGTAGGTATAATGATTAATCCCAAATCTTTGTTTGCGAAGCCTAGCCATGATAATGATTAAGATGCAGGGTTGGGATGTGAAAGTCTGGTGTTATGTTCTGACTCCATCAGCATTCTCTTATGACTTGTAATTTCATAGGATAATTCAGGCTGAAGAGACCTCAGGTCATCTAGTCAAATCTCTTGCACCAGGAAGGAAGCAGTTAGGTCAGGCTAGGTTGCTCAAGGTTTTATCAGCTAGCTCTTGAGAATCCCCTAAGTTCGGAAACTCATTTATCTCATTGTGAAAGAATCTTTTCTCTAACCCAGTGTGGTTTTAATGCCATCGCCTATTGTCTCACACGGGACAACTATGCACCACTGAAGAGCCTGGACCCCACCTCTTTGATAAGCAGGCAGGCTGCATTAGGTGTTTCCAAAGCTGTCTCTGCAGGATGAACAAACCTGGCTCCTCAGCTTTGCTGCATAGCAGATTCTCCAACTTCTAAGCAACTTAGTTCTCCTCTTAACTTGCTCAGACTTGTCAATCTTACCTGTAGCAGGGACCTCACAGGTGGCTGCAGCATTCCTTTTATGGTCCCATCCTTTAACAGAGGGGCATGATCCAGTTAATACAGCCCATGATGCCACTGGACTTCCATATTGGTATGGCACACTGCTGGTTTATCTTCAGATTGCTGTCTCCCAAAACCACCCTGTTCTTTGTAGAGCTACTCCACTGACAGCAAATGTCTGCAGAAGGTTCTTTTGTGTTCCAGTTGCTGGACAAATAAGGACAAAATGCTTGCCTGTTGTCAGTACTTGTACCTGTTGTCCTGTTTTTATCTTAATTTACCCTTTGCCTGTCAGCAGTGGACCAAAGAAATATGAAGATCTTGAGACAGAACAAGTATCCAACATCATCAGTTGGTAGTGGGATAATAAAAGGAATGCAAACTCATCCACTGAGGCAGAGCCTGATAATATACTTCTGGTATACAATTATAAATTTTTCAGCCAGTTAGTTCCTTAATGTTCCATTAAGCTTAGTTCAGACTTTTAAAATGGATATTAAATGTTGGTTTCAAATACTTGTACAGAAGGAACATCGGATACGATAAGTACATTGTGTGATGTGTTGCAAGTAGGGGTCACTCATTTGGTTGTTTTTTTCCCCCGAGCTTCAGAAACGAAGTCAAATTTTCACAGGTACTGAAGGGAGAATAGTGCTAGGCTTAGGGGGTTTTTTGTTTGGTTTTTTTGGCTTTTTTTTGGTTTTTTGTTTGTTTGGTTTTGTTTTTTTGTTTTGTTTTGTTTTTTATAAGTTTTAAACATAGCTTTAGTATTTGAAGTCTAGGGACATACTGCATTTAGCTCTGGGAAAGTTGTTTGGTATTATGTGGCAAAACCAGCAAAAGTGATTTGAGCTGTGAAGTTGGATTTGGTTGTGCTATTCTATTAGTTTAGGAAGGAGGGCCTGTGGGGTTGGTCAGAAGAAAGGTGCAGCTTCTCATAGAGGATCTCAGTTTATGACTGGTGCTATGTTCAGAAAATAAGAATGGAAACTGGCTAGTAATTCTATGTAAGAATAAAAGTTACTGTACTCTAAATTCTTGAATTAACTAGAGGGGAGAACATGAGGAAGAATTCTAAATACTAGCTTGGTTATGACCTGGCGGAAATATGAATTTGATTGCTGAAGGTTAATTTCTGTAATATCTACTGTAAGTTTCTATGTTACTGTTTAACCAAAACCACTTGTGATGTGTCCTGCACAGTGAGGTGAGGGACAGGCCTGTCGTGAAGCATTATGCAGGACATTTGAGCGAGTTTAATGCCTTTTTGTTTGGTAACTCTTCTATCTCTTTTCATTTCTAGAGTGATAATAAGGCTACAGTAACTCTTCAGTCCCCCAAGCTTTTTCCAGTTTATAGTCTGCATGTCCATTGAGTGAAACTAAGGCCTGCAGCCTGGCTTTTTTAGGTTGATTGAAAGACCCGTGCTTGGCTGATTCTGTGTAATACTTTAGTAGGAGAAATTAGGTGATGAAGAAAATTAAAATTAACCATCCAGAATGCATGTGAAAATTGTGCAAGTTACCACAGCACCCTAGGGAAGCCAGAAGTGGGTCTTGAAGAGTCACTAGACAGCTATGGGAGCAAGTTCATTAGTGGCTTTTCAGCCGTTTGACTGAATGCAGCTTCTTTGAGTCTGTCCCACTTCCTGCAATGGGCAAGGAAGATCTGCTGTGGACAAAAAGCTATGCTGAGTTATGGCTGGTAACTATGTCTCAGTCTTTTTCTTTCTTCTCATGAACTTAAATCTCTTCCAGAAACCAATTCAGGAAGAAGGGTTCTTACACATTTACTGTAAGTATTTTCAGAAGGCTTTTTCCTTTTTTTTTTTTTTTTCAGATGGCTTGACTGCACTTTCATTTTCCATTAGTTCATTGACTGTGATTGGAATGTTGGCAGCTATCACTTACACGGTAAGTTGTTATGTGAATTTTTCAGCTCTTTACATTCATGATACTTAGATGTATCTTCTGTTTTCCTGGTAAGTTTTAATCTTTATGTTCATGTCCTTGCTAATATAACTTTCTTCCATTGCATCCTGGCTCTAGCATAGCGAAGTTGTTCCCATGTAGCTTTGCTGTAAACTCTAAGTGCCTCTGTAGCAAGAGCTCATGAAATAAATTATTTTGAAGCATTGCTACCCAAGGAGATGTTTTGTTCCAGGCTATAAATATATAAAATTCTCCTAGAACAAGTACATAAGAAAGATGGAAGAGTGTTTGTCTTAACTGGGCAAGGCAATAAAGGATAAGCTAAATACTACCTTTAGACTCTTAGTGAGGAACAAGCATAGCTAATGATTTTCTGTCTCTCCAGCTGGTGTAAGCTGTAGCAGAATTATGTGAGACAGTTCAGTACAGGTTCTTAGATGTGTCAACCTTGACAGCTTGGTGGTCATCAGGGTCTGTGCAGTAGGTAGGAGAACAATTGGGTGGATCAGCTAGTGGGTATCTTAGATGAGCTGAATTGCTCTCAGCTCCATTGACTTGGTACTTTAACTTGACCCAGACCATAAATTTTATTACTTTAAGCCTTTTTTTAAAGTGACACAGGTCATTAAATTATTGAGGCTACCTTGCTGACATCTATGTCATGTGATGGTCAGAAAAGACTCAGACCTTCACTTAGCCTGTAATAATGTCAGCTTTTAAATTTGTTTCCCTTAAGTATAGCAGGAAAGATTAATCTCTTGTTCAACTACATTACATTACTGCAGAGCACATGTAGTATTATTTTAACCTTCATGAGACTAACATTAAGGACAAACTCATTAGCTGGAGAAGTATCATCAGTGTTTTGTTCAAACAACCAAATATTGTTTTTATAACTGTTAGCAAACATCTATAAAGATCTAAAATGTGAGATTGTTTACATTTCATTCAGCAGTAAATTTATTTTCATGATGTATAAGAAAAACCCTAGATGTGAATGGATGTGGCACTTTGTGCTATGGTTTAGTGGGCATGGTGGTATGCAGTCAAAGGTTGGACTTGATGATATTGGAGGTCTTTTACAACTTTAATGATTCCATGATTATTGGAGATTTTTCAACTTATTGCTGACATTTTCTACTTCCACTGTTATTTTTGAACACAGATGGGCTGTAGGCACCATTCAACTGTGTATTACGATATGCTTCTGTCCTCAACACTAGCTGAACTTGAAAATATATGGCTTCCATCAGCATTCAATAACTGCAGTGTTCTGTGTTGTCTGTGTTTTCTCAGATGAAGACAATACCTTGGTCTTCAATGTTGTCTTAATGTATTTAGGACTTAAATATTGAATGATAAATGAAGTAAACATCAAGCATGAGCAAGCCTTGTCTGAATACCTTGTTTACTAAGACTTTAGGCTTACTTGTTCCTTTAAAAACTTCAGCTGAGCTGTCCATGCAAATGCTTGGAGCATGAAATGATGACTTCCTTTGTTTTTAACTGCTGCATTTTTTTCCTTCTGAAGCTTACCTTCTGTAAAACAGAAGGGATAGCATTAAGGCAGAATAGGAGGAATGGATGAGTCTTTTTTTTTAAGTACGGAAAGAGAATACTGTTATGTAGGGGTGAACACAGGAACAAAAGCAACTGTTTCAGTTTTGCACAAATGTTTAGCAGATGATGGGGTAAAAAATAGATGGGGACACAATGCGTATATGAGTTCCTGCATCTCTGGATAGAGATGATCTCAGATCATTGTATATCAGTGAAGAGTTGAGGATTTGTGGTACAGACATAACAGAAATTTTTTAACGTTCCCCTGACTTCTGCATGTCTTCAGCCTGTTTCAATGCCAGTGTTGCAACTGTATGTTAAAGGAAGGTTAAGACAACGTGTATCTGGTCTTCTGTATACTCATATTCACAGTGAAGGAAAAAAATGTAAAAATCTAATAAAGGTTGTATTCTAATAAGTGATATATTAGCAAATCCTTTCATACCTAATTAAAAATGGCTTTACATTGAATGCCTACTGTAACACAAAATACTAAAAATAAGTAGGAATACCGTGCCTGCAGTGACTGCAGTTGACTGATTTAATCATACCATGAAACAGATGAATCAAGTGCTTCTATTTAAGTCCGTGGCAGTGCCATTTATCCATTCTACAATTAGTTAAACGTATGTTAACGGTGCTGCTTTGTGTGGCCTTCAGTGTGAGGAATTAGATTATAGCTGCTCTGAAATTGAATTTTTGCATTGTGGTAATATACAATACTGTGAAAAGTTGAGGGGTAAAAAAAGGCTTTGGCACCGTCAGCAGGTAGCCTTGAAATTGAGTAGAAACTGAGAAAAAAAGCTCACTTCAGCATGTGTATGCTTCTAGGCTTTCTTTGTGAAAGCATAATCTCCTGCTTCCACAGGAGGAGGGATGCAGTGGGCTGGTGTTCTTTAAATAGTAAATGGCTGCAGTTTAAAGTATGGAACTAGCAAATTTGCCCTAATGACTAATCCAGTTAAAAATCTGTTTTTTAAGGATCGATTGAGAGTTCTGGGCCTCTCTGAAGGTCCAGGTTGATTTAATGTATTACTCTGAATTATGTGGTGAGCTATTAATGTAACAAGGAACAGACTTCTTATCAGACTATGCTGTATTGTAGCATTGATGTGTTGGGATTTTGGGGGAAAAGGTGATGGATGGGGGACAACACACTGAAGTTTTGTGCTGGACCAGAGCTGCTGACAATTGAGGACTTGTGTTACTGAGTGCGATAGAAAGGTAGATAACATTGCAGTTTGATGTGGTTGTCATTATATTAGCTTTCTGGGTTCTATTTTCTTATGGTTTCAGACATCAAAATCACAGTGAATTTGGTCTACACACAGAGAAGAGCTTTTGTCGTAGTTTGAGGACAAAATGCAGTGTTTGCTTTTTTTTGAGGTTTTTCCCCAGCATCTGAATGGGGTAGCGTGAAATACACTGTTAAAATTGAAGTTGCTGAAGAAATAAAATTTATTTAGTAAGAAAAGTTCCTGAGCTCCTGAGTTTCTGTGAAATGCTAGTTAAGAATTTGGAGAAGATTAGTAATAAATTATGATCCTGACAGCATCTCATCCCTGAAGGTAAATCTTTGGGAGTGTACTAACATGGAAATTACCATCTTAAGGGGTTAATGTGAAAGCTACTTCTCCCTGGGGAAGTCAGGGAGAAAACTCAAAACTGCATTCAGTAATAACTTAATACAGAAGATTGTATATGTTTTGCAGATGCTCTTAGTTAAAAGCAAGAATTATAGTAATTATTAGATTTTAATTTAAGTTTCATGCTTGCTATGAAATATCTTCAGGAGTCAACAGCTAATATTTGAATAAAGGAGCAAATTAAATATTTTATGGTATTTCTTAATACCATGTCATTCAAATGAGAAGATAAATGAGATGCAAGGAGGATGATTGAGGAGAAAAAGGAGTGTTTAGAGAGTATTTCTAACTCCACACTTTAAGTTGGTTTGTTCTGTTTGGCTTTCTACGTGATAACATTTGGGACAATCCTGCAGAATATGGCAACTGTGGCTTCCCTGGGCCTGTAACAGTGTCCGGCTGTGAGCTGTGTGGTTTTGGAGTAGGAACCTTTTTCCAGTAGTGTTGAACTTCCATAGGAAAAACAGAAGTTCTCTAACACTTAATGGCAAAGCAAGATGAGAGGTGTCTAGCACAAGACTAAACACTTTGACAGTCGTGTATTAAAGATAAGCTACAGCAGACATCTTGGCTGTATTTGACAAGTTTCTCACCTCATAAAAGTTCATAACAGTAAATTCTCAAATTATTTCCTTACATTTACCTTATCTTTGTTAGCTTTTGTTTCTGGTTTTTTGACTCCAACCATTTCAATAAGCAGTTTTTCTTCCTAAGGCACTTACTTTACTGAGAGGTGGGCACGGAACTGAACTGTCTAAATTTTCCAAAAACTTAGAGTGTAGCAAACATACAGGTTAGGACAAAAAAAAACCCTAAAACCAAAACAAACAAAAAACTCCCACGAAATTGTGTGGTCACGCAGAATACTGTTTTTTTTATCAGCGTGACTTTTCTCAAATCATGTCTAACAGTTTGAGTACTGTTTCTAGACCTTATTCATATTGCTACAGTACCATTTTTAAAACAATTCAAAATTTTCTATAAACAAGCTTTAAGTAGTGTGTAGCACTGAAGTACAGCACTTGATAGTTAAAATTGTTTGGTAAGAAATGTGAACAAATGATCTTTGGGGGGCTCTGCAAATCTGTGACCTTGATGATTTATACTGACAGCTTTTTATGTCTATGAACATGCAATAGTAACAAGAAAATGATAAATTGGGCCTGCAGTGCTGTACTGGTTTTAGCTGGGGGAGAGTTTGAAACAGTTTTGCAGATGATGTAGTTTGCATCTATTCTTTCATTAATGTGTTTTGCATTGAAATGGTTGTACGTTGCCTTAGGTGTTAATACAATAGTTGTTGTCGGCTCCAGATTGCTATTTGAATTCAAGGCAGAATAACATATTACTCATACAATGATAGGCAGATTGATTTTTGAATGATCTTGTGCATCTCATTTTGCATGACCTTGAAGGATGATTGTAATTGGCTTTGTTATTTCTCCAAACATTTAATAAGCGGTATTTGGTTGGTTTTGGTTTTGTTTTTTTTTTTAACGGAATTGTAAAATAATCCGTTTTTTCCTCTGTCTTGAAAGAGGAAACGTTGGAAAGCTTAGTTTGTCACTCACAAATGTAATGACCTTTTCACACCTAATTTTTTTCCAGAGCATGATTTACTTTTCTGCAGTTGACTTAACAGCCAAAGAGCTTAAAAGCTTTTATGATCTGTCTCACCCCAGAAGCATTTGTTCACCAGTGATGTCCTTTTAAGTAGACATCAAACAGCTACTCAGAAATTCATAAGTTAGTAGCATTCAGTGTTGTTACCATTTAGTCGCCACAATGTGAATTCTGAAATACAAAAGAAATGTAATTATTTCATTATGTTCACTTCTCCATGAAGTAGTAAATAACTAAAATAGCAAACCAATTTGACTGTTGTTTTAACAGCCTTATTCCTACTACTCTGTTGCAGAACTGTACTGGTGGATAGCTGGTAGTGTTGTACTCTGAGATTTTAGAATTGCAGCTTGAAAGGAGATTAATCTTTAGTTGTTAATGCTTTTCCAAGCCTAATGGAGCAATACAGAAGGTGGCTGCTAGGCAAATGTTATGGTCAGTATTAAAACTGTTTTGTCCAGGAAGCATAAGTGGTATGTAGTAGAACAATTGCAGTGTAGAGGCAATGACAAATAAGTGAGACAGTCTTGCAGTGTGCATGTTAGAAAAGATTATTATGTAAAATGAAGGTGTGTAGCAAGAGACTGTAGGGATGAATAGTGGAGAAATGGATAAACAAGTGCTTAATGCAAGGTTCATGTTGCATACAACAGGTTGTGCAAGAAGTGCCATACAGAACATACCTATTTTGTTTGCCACTCTGTTCATGATTCAAGATGTTCAAATTGATTCAATAGCAATGTTATTCAAAAAATTTTGCTCTTGTAGCAGCTGAAGATTGCCTGCTAAAACTTCACATGAAGTAACT
>JAWWES010000115.1:86509914-86698572 GCA_035583135.1 Lophotriccus pileatus
CAATAGCAATGTTATTCAAAAAATTTTGCTCTTGTAGCAGCTGAAGATTGCCTGCTAAAACTTCACATGAAGTAACTAAGATTTTACTAGTAACAGATTGAATGATATGCTCACAAGTTGAGGATATGTGAACTGCTGTCACTATTTGCTGTGCTTAATGATGTTCTGGAAATTCCCATTGTTGTCTTTGATTGGTAATATGAATAGATAGCCAGAGATGGTGATGGCTTTAATGTGAGAAAGCAGATGACAATTACTTATGGAGTTAGATTACTTTTCAGGAAAACCATGCAGTCTCATATTTAACTCATATTTGACTGTATTTCTTAAATACTGCATACACTAAACTAGTTTAGCTGTCTAACTTGAATAGGTGCATTTTTGTCACAGTCCAGTTGATAGAACTGAACATTTTGTCTTTCGAGGTCACACTTTCAGGTGAAATATTGAAACAAGCTGTTGTAAGAAAATAGGAAATTGAATATTTGCATCTTTAAAATTGTGAACACTTTTGATGCCTTTTATACAGTGATTAAAAGAATTCTCTTTATTTGGCTTTTTCATGTGACTTCACTAGAGGGCAGTGCTGTGCAAGAAATGTTTGTCAATATCAATTTCTACACTTCTTGCCCAAGATTAGATATACATCTTTTAAAACACCTTGGTGATAGCCACTTTAAAGCCACAAGCATGATATATAGCCCTCTCAAAAGAAATTGAATGGGAAGTCTTTCTGCTATGCTATGCAAGTGCTTTTTGATAATTTATTGAAATCACAAGTTTAATTCTTAAATATATTTAACCAGGAAAAGTTAAGCTATCTTCATTTACAGTTCTGGTTGCTTACCAAGCTGATCAGAAACCTGTTCTGTTTGATCCATAACAAGGAGAAATTACCGTGTTTGAGCCATAAGTTAATATTTTGAACATGTGTTATTAGCTGAACCTAGCAGAAATAGAAAATGAAACATAGTCAAAGTATAATGCCTGATAGTTTCAGGCTTTTTGCAGTAGGTGTTCAAAATTAGCTTTCATTCATTTAACTCCTTTCTCAAGTAATCTGCTATATTGATTTCAATGTGTTTTTGCTGTGCTCCTCATAAGTGATTTCTTGGCTTATGGCTGATATACTTGATGATTAGTTTTCCCACCTTAATAATATTTTCTTTTAGGTGAAAGTCTTTCATAGCTCCTGCAATTTAGAAATCTTAAACTAGAGGTTATGGTTTCCAGTGAAAAAGCTTTCTGGATCTTTTAAGTATAAAAGGGTTTATCCCTGATGTAGTTTGGTGCAACTTCAGTAAAAGATGATTCTACAACTTGTTGCAACTTCATTTGTGTTCTGCCTTCTGAACGACTATTAACATAGCAGGCAGCTAATAGGAAAGACTGTTCCCGTATCTGGCCGTGGGTTATGTGAGTTCGGCAAGTCTAAAATGTTGTAACACGCGGAGTCTGCAAGGGACTAAGGATCAGAACAGCAGCTCCTCCTTCTAAATCTTAACTGTGGAGTGACAGAGTAGCTGAATCTGCTGCAGATGGATGGGAAGGAAAGGTACATGGGGGAAGTGAAGACTAAGCAAATTGGAAGCAATTTTCATGTAATTTCTCATAAGGTATTTTAATGCTCTGTCTGGAGCATGGAGTATATTTGGGTTCAGTGATGTGCTCAGAGAACTGCTAGAGAGTGCTTCTGGCTGCTTTTCAGTGCCTACTGAAAACTACATCATGGTACTGAAGTAGTTGTGTTCATGTGAGCTACTGGCTCCTGCTTTACTGACAAATTACTGTCTTAAACCCAGCTACCACTTCTGTGAGTAACAAATGAGGCAGAAGTCTCAAGAGTTTTGTTTAGGATCTTCTAATAGGGTTGGTAAAGCAGGAGTTTCTGTTGCTATATGTAGTTCTGGTTTTTTTTCTCTGCTCCTTCAGAGTAGGTGGCCACCTACTTCAAGGAATCTGTGAACTATAAATATGAACTTCGTCCATCTAGAGATGTTAACTGTATTGCCTGTGGGTAGAAGCTCAAATGAGAATAAGACAGCTGCTCATGGATGATGCCTCTAACTTGTATTTAATACTTACTGAGGAGTGAGCTCTTAGGATTGGCTTTCCAGCCCTTTAAGCTAACTGATAGGGGGTGATCTCTTACATAGATCACTGACATGATTCAAGAGTGGGGAATCTTCTCTCAAATAAGTTGGTTTAACTATAAATTTAGATTTTTCTACTGTAAAATGAGGTTTCAGTGAAGCCGATCAGACATCCACTAACAGCAGAGATAGCAGCCTGAGGCTTGAAGCATGTATTATCAGATACCAGCCTGAACAGTTAGTATTTAGTACTTGTCTTCATTTTAAAGAACCTGTATAGAGAAAAAAAAAAAAAAAAAAAAAAGGGCGAAAAACCAAACTAACGTGTGTACTGCAATTACCTGTACAGACATTTATACATCTGTTTTTACTCTTTGGTGCAGTGCTTCTTACCTGACTTAACACTTCTAGGCAAAGCATGTCTAAAAATAAGTTGGAAACTGTTGTTTCAGTAGTGTATGTCAAGAATTAATTACATGTTTTATCTAAATTCATGTATATAAATTGCCTTAACTACTTTAAAGGCTCTTTTGATCTGTTTTTATTCATATTCAAAACTTTGAATCCAGTTTGTTTCAGGACTTAGCCCTCTCTTGTCTTTAGTGTTACAGCTTTGGTTTTCCTGTGTTATCTTCAATACGTTGCTATCTTCAGTGCATTGCTTGTGAAGTTGCAGATGCCCAAAATAATAGTCCATGAATAATTTAACACTTGTACTAACCCAGGGGATTAAAACTTTGTCCAGGGCAGCCTTGAACTTCTGTATCAGCCTGAAGGGAAATGCAGCCCTGAAAATGAGCTAATACAGCTTCTGTTCAGACCTGTGACACATCACATGAGATGACTCATCTCTCTGTCCTTCATCCTATATATTGTTGTCTTGAAGGACCAACATGTCTTTTTCCCACACTGATGATGGGAGGCTTACTTTCATAATCATCTCACTATTATCATCTTTTGTATTCAAGGAAGGAACTTAGACCGCATTTATCACTAGAGCAGGCTTGGTGTTCAAGTGTATAATTCACATCTGCAAAAACAGCAACACAATGCATCACTTTGAGATTGTATTTTGCTTTGTAGAAACTTAGAAGATTTAAAGCTCTGAATTTTAATTCTTAACTGTTGAGCCTATACTTGATGAGTTAGTTGATGGTAGCTGTTTGAAGAACAGGTGGAAGCTTTTGCTGGGTGGTGAAATCTAATTGCTTCTAAGCTTAGGTTTGTAAAATTTGTTTAGATCTATTGTCGTAGTAATCTCTTATATGCATTTCTTCATACTGAATGTTGTTTTTGCCTGCAACTGGAAATTTTTTGGGTTCCACAGAGTAACCTCAGTTAAACTGTAGTCTGCATTCTAGTTATGATATTGGATGGTGTTTGTACTTTCCTTCAGATTCTGGAGTTATGCAACTAGCTGACCTCAGTGAGCTCTTCAGGTTCAGTATAAGCCCAATACTAGTCAGTCTTTACAAATTTTCTGGATGGTGGGGTTGAGTGGACATATAGTTTAAGAATAATGTCCAACTGGGAGAAGTAGATAAAACAGAATGAAAAGCCACCATAGAGACCTTGACAGGGAAGACTGGTGCATCAGGAATGACATCAGGTTTAGCAGATGTTAAGGCCTTCTTTTGGGGTGGGTTAATTCTGAGGAGCTTGAATCTAACAGCTGGGGGATGGCTTGGCTGAAAAGGACCTAGAAGTTTTAGTGAACAGTAAGCTGGACATGATCCAGCAGTGTTCCTTGCAGCAGAAAAGCAAACAGTGTCCTGGGCTTGCTTCAGCAAGAGCATAGTCATTATTTCATTGTACTTGATACTTCCAAAGCCACAAATGGGAATACTTTGTCTTGTTTTGGTCCCCTAGTTGTTGAAAACTGTAGAGGTTCCTGTGGAGGCTTGTCCGAGTGATTATCGAGTTGCAGAGAAGCAACCCATAAATAAAGGTTGAAGGAATTCTTTCTTTGGCCTAGAGCAGAGAATCTGCTAGATTGTGATCTCCTAGAGCTCATGTGGGTGACAAAGAGCTTAATGCTCTCAAAGAAAATACTCTAAAGGGAGAACTGGACACATTTTATGAGGAGTTGCGAAGTCAATCAGAAGTTAAATTATTTTCCTTACTGAAAATACTCAGTCTTGTAAGTAGGCCTTCCTATGGCTGACTTGCTATGTTCAAACCAGAATCTCTAGAATGTCTTGGAAAGCATTAAATTGTTTTCATCACTGGCCTGTGATAAGAGATGTCTTTTCTGTTGAACACTTCTACAGCTTTAGCATCAGAACTGAAATTGTTAGTTACCTTTTGTAGATTTAAAAAAGGGCGTTTAGCTTTATTTGGAAGTCTGTAATCAGTGCTGCAAGTACCTTTTTTATCTGTGTTCTTGGGTTATAAATGAGACTATCAGCGATGAAGTCCTGAAATGCTGAGCAGATAGAGTAAAAGGTAGGCTGTTAGCTAAAAGCCTGTTGGACACCAAATTCTAATGCTATATAGCCATGAAAAAAAAAAGTCAAGTAGAGCAAGTTATCAGAGCTCTCCAACTGAATAGGTTCTTTGCTAATATATACATAAAGAAGTGTTTGAAGGAAATTACTTTTCTCTTACACCCTTAAATATTTTTAAAGTGATTTATCAGTTACCATTGTTTCCTTGGGTTTGCAGTTTGTTGAGACACATGCTGTCTGTTCAACTTAACTGACGTTGTTACAAAAATTTACTGGTAATTGTTACTCTAGACATAAGAAACCTAATTCCATAGCAAATCAACAAGGCTGTCAGACTTGCTAAAGTTCTGTTTCATGCTTTTCTAACCTAATACTTAAAGGAATTTTTATTGAAATCCTGAAAAATTATTGCTTGCAGAGTCAAACTGAAGTTTGTGGGCTCTGTCAGATCTTCAGTGGTTACCAGTTCAAAGAGTTAATATGGGTTTGAGCTACAGTAATAGTAAATAAGGCCTCTTGGTTAAATTGGTCTAGAAATGGGTGTTGGTAGTGGGGTATATGACATATTCAAAAATAAAGCCAAAAGATGGACAGTATCTTGCTTTGGGTGCAACGTGTGAAGACTTTTATTATGCCTGAGTAGGTTTCTAAGCAGGTCAAATCATGCCTTGTGAAAATAAATCTCATCTGATTTGACAGCATGTAAGGTGGCATTTTTAACACGCTAGCATTTGTGTTAAATCTATTCTCAGTATGAAATGTAAAGCTGTGCTTGATGGAGGGAGTGGCATTCCTGTGAAAATCTAGGAAACTGCTCTTCATTTCTGGAGATAATTGACAGACTTGTAGGTGTGGCACTTTGGGAAATGGTTTAGTGGTGGACCTGGCAGTGTTAGGTTGGACTTGATGATCTTAGAGGTCTTTTCCAACATAAACAATTCTGTTTTCAGAAGTTGGCAAGTGTTCATATATCAGGCACTCTAGTAAAATTGCTTATGTTAATTGTGATTGAGAGAGAGAAAAGAATCTTCCCGTTGAGGTCTTCCCCAAGGATATCATTCACTATAAACAAATGACAAGCTTATGGCTAATGCCTCTAAACTGCTTGGAGAAACTTCTGACCTTGGCCTTGATTTATAAGAATCATAGGGTAGCAGGGAGGAAATAGAGCCATTTTTTTCTTTACCTTACCTCAAATATCTGTTTCTTCTTACGTTAGTGGAAAACTTACAGACGTTGCATTGGAAAAATCTGCATGTACTGTTGATATAGAAGCTGGCATAACACTTGGAATGATTTAGAATTTATAATGAAGAGTAAATTCCAACAAAATTTATGGATGTGGATGGGGATCTAACCAGTCTTGGAATGTAACAGAGTTCAGGTGTTCACCTATCTTCTGTCTTCTATCTTTTTGCTGCTGAATTTTTAAAATAGGTTAAAGTAGGATGAAGGCTAGTGGTGGTAGTGTTCTGCAAAGAAATTGTATATACTGTGCTTTTAAAACTATTTAAATTCAATATCTAGGAATTCTTGTTCGCACAAAGTTTTGCACAAAGTTTTGATTTTGATCTGAAGTGGGAAAGTAAAGTTTTGGGAAGCTATGTGACTTGACAAAACACAAGAAGTAGTTTGATAAATCTTTGGTGTACCATGCTTATACAAAGTTTTAACACATGCTGTTGCCTAAGTGATCAGGAGACACATAAGTACCAGTCGAGCCATGTGGGATACTGGAATTCGCATAGCATATCTGTGTTTTTTTGCTCCAAAAAAAAAAAAAAAAAAAAAAGGAAAATAACTGATTTTCTTAGAGCATGCAGGGAGGTGAAAAGAACACCAGTACTGATACCTTATACCTATGACATACAGCAGCCTTATCAGATGAAAATATATGGCAGAAAATATGAGTGTGTCTGTTCCCTTTTTATTTTAGGCTTATGGTATGTCAGCTTTGCCTCTAAACTTGATTAAGGGAACTACCAGTGCAGCTTATGAACGTTTGGAGAACACTGAAGGTATTGAAGAAGTGGAGCAACATTTATTGAGGATTAAATCAAAGGTATGGTCTTCACTGTTCTCACTTTCTTAGTGATTATTTTTGCTTACTTATTAGCTTATGGTTCCTGCTCTAGAGAGTTTTTGTCCCAGAAAGACTAGCAAGTAAGAAGTGAATAGCTTGTAGTTATTTGGAAACAAATATGGCGACTTGTGTAGTAGTGATTAGGTTCTCTGTGTCAGTAGTTATTTCTGTCTAGCTAATAATAGTATTAACAAGTAAAATTTCTTCAGTCTTGCTGTCATGGAGGAGATGCTTTGTAGATAGTAACCTCACTTAGTCTGCTGCTAGAAGTGGCATCCAATTTGTTGATACTTACTCAGTATAGTGTAGTTAACACTGGATGCTTGCCACATAGAGCTGTCATGAGGTAGATTCATCAAACTATGAATCATCTGTATGAATAAATAACAGCCCCAGATATTCTTGCTTCCCAGTTAATGTACCTTGCTGTTATAAATAATTTCTTTATGAAAAGCATACATATGGAAATCTGTTCTGCATTCTAAACATCCCCATGTAAACCTAGGATGGCTTTGCTGCTAATGGGAATTCTGTGCCTAATGTAAGCAAGACACTTTTAACAACCTCCAAGGGCAAGCCAAAGGAGGGTAGGATTTCTGCTTTACAAACAAGGTGGTAGGGGAAAAATCTCCCCCACCCTTTTTTTCAACCAATTTCAGGTAATAGTTTGACCAGTGTTTTCACAGCCTTGACTGGGAGGAAGGGATATTAAGGTGCCTCACTTCCATCCTGGCAGTCCATCTGTGCTGCTGTGTGCTCTGTGGTAGTAGGCCTCAGCAATGCTGAAACTGTTCCAACAGTTTTCCAACAAATAAAGGAAAAAATGAATAAGGAATTTCAAAATTTTAAAATACAGTTTTAGTAAATTTCCTACTGTATAAGAATCTCTTTATGTAAATATCAGGTTGTAATACACTAGCATCAATGTTACAAACAGTTTTAGTTTGGCTATGTACTACCTGTTCTGTTGCTTTTGCTTATTAATATGTAACTGAGATCTAAGGTTTTGCTACTCAATTTACAAGAGTGCAGTGATTCCCACTCAGTGTTTAAAGGCTCAGAATTAAAGTGTGTTCTTAATTATCAAACAAACAGTCTGGTACAGTCAACTAATTCTTTATTGTGAAAAGTGATTTCTACCACCTAATGGGAATTCCTCTGGTTGCAGCTTATTGCTTTTTTGCATTTTATTCTGTTGATATGCATAGAAATTATATATGCATGAATTATATACTACAAATTCTTGAGAGTTGTAAATAGGTAAACTAGGTATCAAGTTCGTTTTCTTGATTTGGTGACTTTTGATCCCTTGCACTGTCTTTTGGTAACCAGTGCAGAGATGGCCGCCCTCTCTCATCAAGGGATAGACGGACTCTGAAACAATTAGAAGAAAGATTAAGGACACTTCGAAGGAGAGAGAGGCATTTGGAGTCTATTGAGAAAAGCTGGTGGACAAAGTTCTGTGAAGCTATCAGACCTTTAAAGGTAAAACTGTTACATAAGTTTTTGATACTTAATTTGAAATAACTTAATTTGAAATAACTTTAATCTTTCTTCTTCCCATGTAAACCATAGGTCAAGTTTATCAATTACT
Source organism: Lophotriccus pileatus (assembly GCA_035583135.1). Classification (NCBI taxonomy): domain Eukaryota; kingdom Metazoa; phylum Chordata; class Aves; order Passeriformes; family Tyrannidae; genus Lophotriccus; species Lophotriccus pileatus. The sequence continues at coordinate 86,518,132 of JAWWES010000115.1, forward strand.
GCCCTGAATATCAACAGCTTTTTTTATTTACTGTTATGCTACAGAATGACAGCCCTATAGCAAACACTGTTTGAGCTCTCGGAAAACCTCTTAATTTGTTTCAACTATGATTAAGATTGAAAATGAATAAATCGTAGCTCGTCTGCTGTAGTGCTACTGCCATAGAAAATCAGAATATCTTATTTTTACTATCAAATGTCAAAATGGGGAGAAGGAAGAATTATATAGCTGTCAGGTTAATCTCAATTATGTGTATCCAGCAGAAGTCAGAGATACTTTGAGAATATATGCATTTGGAATAAATGTCTTGCCAAGGAATTACTTGATCAATAGTAAGCTAGCTACGTAGAAATTAATGTAGTATTACTTAACCCATGCAAATGAGATGGTTATTTGGGCAAAGTTTTATATTCATCTCCCTTTGATCTTAGGACTTTGATATTTAGTAGATACTTAGTTTTAAAAACTAGTACTTTTATGAACAATATTGCCATATGAAGTATTTCTTGCCAACTAGATATAGGAAGAAACTGTAGCAGTAGGCTGGTTTTGGGAAAACTGAGTGGAGGGGAGTGGGCTATAAGCAATTTGCTCTGTCTCAGCTACTGTTAATGCTAAGTAGCAATGGAAAGGGGCTGAAATTGCAGTTGACCAAAAGATTTCAATGTGAAATTCTTAGCAGAGTTATCTTATTAGATAGCCCTTTCATTGAAAGGACAAAAGTATCTGTTACTGTTCACTTTAACAGTTTAGATACTTCCTTTTGATTCAGAAAATATTCAGTATAGGTTCCGTAGTTTCTATAACTTTTCGTATTAAGCTCAAATTTGACAAGTGTATTGGCCATATCTTTTTTTGCCTGTAGGATTTTAAGGGTTCATTGTGTTCTTGTAGGATAGTGTACAGTATCATTAATTACTTACAACTTAGCACCTTCAGTAAAGATGGTATTCAAGTGTCTCCTTGTTTTTGTGGTTTGAATGCTTTTTATTCTCTCAGTAACTGGGGCAGTCACTGAGAACTCATGAATTGCAGAATAAAGGAGAGTTGCAGGTGGATAACTTCTCCTGACAGATTTTCACTTAGACTAGGGTTGTGCTATGAAGCATTTAGCTATATTACTGTTCAAGAATGTGGCTGCTTCTCATACTTCAAGAGAAATTCCATTTCTTGTGGAGCAATTACTAGAGAACCCTATTTCTGCTTTGTGTTTGGGATGGTCATGTTTATGGGAGTCGCAGACTCCTACTGGGACTGACAGAACAGAGTAACATGTTCAGGAGTTGTACTTAGTCATCAGGGTCTTTTACAGTCTTAACTTAGCATCTACATTCAGACTTCTGTAATCAGATTGTCTTTGCATAGTGTCCTCTGATGTTCTTGCTTTGTTTTATTACTCCTAAGTATCTATAAGCATGTGATTTGTTAAACAAAGGCAAAACTTTTTCTTTGAGGAGTAACCTTTATTTGACATTGTGTAAAACAATCAATCATTCTCAAAACTTAGTTTACTCTAAGATGAAGCTATTAGTTTTTCAATTTAGTCAAAAGAAACAGATCTGGAAGATCCCAAGGAAATGAGTATTGGCCAGCATGGGGTTGTCAAGTCATGTTGAATTACTCTAATTTCTTTCTACGAAATGTAACATTTCCTGCTTCTCCTTTCTTTATTATGGTTTCTCATGCTTTAATCTGATACTCTCAGCAGTAGGAGAAATGTGGTATTGCTCTAGGGATAAGTATAAAAATTTTTTTAGGGAAAACAAACTCCAGAGCACATAGCTATGTTTGTTCAGTGTGTGAATAAGACTATAGGATGAGAAGCATGGAAGTCTACTCAACAATGGTAAATTGAGTATTGCATCATTATTTTCATGGGGTACATCACAACAGTTGTGAACAAACTAAAGAGAGCCTTAGTTGAGTAATATAAGTAAATCAAGTGCTCTGTTTTGAGATCTGTGTGAAGAGATCCCCATTTGCTCTTTGCAAGATGCAACTTCACTCCTTTTGTCCTGACTCTGTGGCACAGAGGGGATGGGCGGTAGGGTGTTGCCATCAATCCATAATACTTCTACTCTGCTGCTGTGCCCTCTTGATTCTTTTTTTCTGTTCCAGTGTGGGTTTACTCCATGGGCTGTAGTTCATATCAGAAGCACCTGCTTCTGCACGTGGAATCTCTATAGACCACAACTTCCTTCAGAAATTGTTCTGGTGTGGGATTCTCCATGGGCTCAGAGTGGTTCTCTGCTCCAGAATGGTCCTCTTAATAGGCTGGGGGAGGAATGTGTGCTCCATTGCCTGGAGCAGCACCTCTTTCATTGAGCTTGGTGTCTGTCTGCAGGGCCAATATTAACAATTTTTGGAAACTATTTTTGAGGCTTTTTAAACAAATACCTGTTCGTGGATCATTCTTCCTTAAGGGTAAATTACATCTGAAATTCCATGATGATCTTAACACTTTGGAATTATCCACAGTTGAAATAGCTTAGCTTGACTTAGATTTGGGAGCAGGGATAGAAGGCAAAGAGTTCTCTGAGTAACTCAAGAATGATGCAGGGTTAGAGCGTTTAGAAACTTGCAGAGGGGTACCAGGAAAAATTATATAAGCAGAACATGAAAAATATCAGTAAAGACTTATTAGTTTGTGGCGTATTTATGTGCTGTAGCAGTGGAAAAATACACTAATCAATTGATAGTTCTAAATTATTTGTGATATTTCTAAGTTATTACTCAATTATTTGACCTGACATATTAAATTGGAATGTGATTCAACTTTCCATTATGACCTAGGAGTAGTGTGCTTCCGTTTTTGTGTTGAGAAATGCCTATATTGACTTTTTTCTTATCTTTTGCTTAGCCATGTCTTTTAATCCCATGGGTTCATATGTTAGACAAAGCTTTAAGTAAACCAGTTCCTGCTGTGTTCTACTTTAGCTGTGTCATTACTTGCCTGAGCAGAAGCTTTCTATTAAGGTGCTCAAGTAGCTCATTTCAGACAGCAGTGTAAGTCATACTAGTAAGTATTGCTTCAACTCATTATTTTTGCAACATTTGCAGTATTGCATAGAAGCATAGTTCACTCTTCTGTTGGCAGTTAGCAGTATGCATAGTAGCTTGCACAACAGATTGTAGATTAGAAGACCCAAGCAGATAATTAGAGGTGATCAGTGATATAAGTGCAAGCAGCATCTCTGAACGCTGTCCTACAGCAAATGATTGAGTACTGGTGAGTATGGGGCCTGTGTTTTGTAGCTGATGGATGTCAGGAAATGGCCTGACAAAGGAGCAGTTCAAACTGATTGTAGTGGAGAAGGTAACACAGCTTGATGTATGGTTGCATTGAAGTTCTGCTTTCAAAAACATTAGGGAATAGGGAATAAATTTGCCTTGCATTGGAAGTTGGACTTCTCTTAATATGGATAGAAGGTTGCTTTTTTAAAGAATAATGACCGTACTAAATTCCTCTGTGTGTTTGGCTGAAAGCCAGGCTTTTGTTTTCACATATTCTAGTATTAAAAGCTTTTCGAGCATCAGTTGATAAATCTCCTGTTGTGAGAATGAGAGGTTTTGATTTAGTGCGCTGTCTTCTTCTCTGAAGTTGAACATGTAATCATGTTCTCAAGAGCTTGAACTCCTTTTCATTTATGCTGTAATACAAAGCAAAATTATTTTTCCAATTTTTATGGCAAAGTGTATCTAGAATATTTCAAGATACTCTAGTTGGTTTAAAGCTAGTAAATAGCAGTGCCATATTGTCCCAATGAGATTGTGTTTTTGTCTTTTGCTGGAGGTGACAAGTAAAAGACAACAGTGAGTCTATAGCTCCTTCTGTAGTGTTCTTTATAGCCCGTTTTAGGCTTTATGTGGTGGGCAAGGAAAAGGCCTTAACCAGATAGAAAATGATACTCAACCGACCATGTCTGGTGAGTATGTTAGTCTGAGTATTGGTTAATATGCTGGGAATGAGGTGTTGTTTTGTCTGCAGTCAATTAAGTATGAGGAAAATCTAGACAAGAACACAAGGATCCCTTCTGTGAGAGGCCGAAGTCAGCTGATGCTTTGGAGTTATAGAAGTATAGATTGGTGTAAACTGTAAATCCTTTATGGTTCAGTAGTCTTAGTACTGCTGTGAACATACAGGATGAACTAAAATAGAATGAAGATTCTCTTTTTAGTATTAGCCTCTCAATCTTGTATTTAATGGGACTGGAGTAGAGGGTAAAATGGGGAAAGGAGTATTTTTGTTGGGTTTTTTTTTTCAATGATTACCTAAGTGTTAGGCGTCACTTCAGAAGACAAGCATATTCCGGAGGGGATATGGATACCAGTCTAGTGGCCATAGCTGGCAGAAGATGATGAAGTAATGCACGATTAAGACTCTTGGCCTCAATTGGTTTTAAACATCTATTTCCTATACAGCTAATACCTAGTGGGAGTTTGCTGTGGAGAGGTAAAATCTTAGTACACTTAATTATGTGGAAATGCACAAGTTAATGCTTATCTTGATATTAGTTTCTAAATCTATACCTAATAAGGCCTACATAATTGGGGTTGTTTTATAAGTGATGTTCTAATATTGTTTGAGTTCACAATTCAAGTTTATTTTCAGAATTTAATGAACAGTAATAGCATTGTAACTCTGAGTATCTTTAATGAGCAGCTGTAATAAAGTTCTTAACCTCCTCATGATAGCTATGTGCCAAGTTTTGGGGCTAATAAAATAATTTAAATGGGGCTAATAAAATAATTTAAACTGTCCCATTCATGTGGAAGACCATGCACATACAATTTGGAAATGAGTCTGTCTAGGTCTCAAGTCTAGCTATCTGAAAACGTGATTGTTTCAGGAAGTTTAGCATGCTTACTGATTACATTCCATAACTGGGATTTCTAGGAAAATACAGTGAAGCTGTTGGAACTGTAACTGAATGGGTTTGGTGTCTGGGCTCACTTCTGACTGCCATCCCCTAACTTCCCTAAAGAAAAGATTCCGAGGGAGAAAACCTGTCCAAGTGAAGAATGGTTTCCTGAACTAGCTTGTAGCCCAGGAAAAACAATGGGAGGTGCTCTGGTTGAGGACGGCTTAGAGAATAAATCCGCAAGTGCTGTATTGGTAGGCATGATAAAAACACTCTCCTTTTGTTTTTAATCAAGACCTTAAATTTGGGCTTGGTTACTTGAGTTTTATGAAAAAACAGCTTCAAGTGATTTGGTCACTGTGTTTTAGAGTAGCCTGTGGAAGGGAGCTTTGACTAGTGAAAGATGAGATGTTCCTTGTGTGCACAGGTTGCCTCCTATTGGAAGATGAGCACACAGGTGTGGTGGTCAAGGCACCAGTCTCTGCCTTAAAACTGTATGCATGTATACAGTTAAGGTTTCGCACGTAATATAGTGAGTACAGTTGTGCTCTCTGCTAAATGCTGTGTTCAGTGGATGTAATGTGTCATCTCTTTTCTCTTAATGACACTTTTGACTTGGTAGGCTTGTGTGTTGCACTACAGAATGTGATATAATTGACATAAACTGTGTTTAACATCGTAAAAGTTTTGTGTTTTAGCACTGAAGTGGTCCAAGCTCATTAGTCACTAACTGAAACCTAGACAAGTCTTCACTTCTTGCATCACCTGAAAGTACTTTGAGTTACATTACTTTTAATTTTTACCTCTAGATTGTGTGGGGAGTATTCTTCATCATTGTGGCACTGCTCTTCACTGTCTCTCTATTCTTGTCAAAGTAAGTACATTTCAGCATTTTCCTTAACCACTTAAACTACCTAGTTCCTGCTCTAACATCAGGATTGGGGTGCTTTGCTTCAAGAGTCAGCCCCCTTCTTTTCTGTGTTACATTTCTGTCATTAGAGCTGTATTTTTCATTATAATGGTATATACTGAAACAGAGCAAAATGTGCTAAAAGAGATTGAAGGAAGAACATATATCAGCTTGAGTTGACTGTATGTTGCTGAAAACTGTTCTGATTGAGCAGAGAAATTGAGCATATATGTTAAAGTTAAATACAGACTACGGAAATATTATGATTGCTTGAATGAATCTTGATGCACATAGGTCCTTCTTGGCTGGGTAACAGGTGCTTAAATTCTTGCAGTGACATATTTTAATCTATTACGATGTCCATTTTATAGTAATTGTTTCATGGCATTGAAAACAATATGGCCAGCCGCAGATCTGGTGGATTTTGACAGAGAGTGACACTAATCAGAGGTCTCTAATGTTGGCATGTTTAATTTTTCAAACTGGGCAAATAAGCTCTATGACCCAAACTAGGAAAAAGCTAAAATGCTGAGGAGATGTGGTGTCTAGCTGTATAGATATTAGAAGCTCTCAGTCTCTGGGCTTAGTTCAGCACCTTTTTTTTTTTTTTTTTTGAGTTACCTTTTAGATTAAACTGAAGACAAAGGTCTGGGAAAATCATTGTACTTACCCAGTTTTTCTGATTATTGCAGTTTGGACAAAGCTCTGCATTCGGCTGGTTTCGACTCAGGATTTATAATTTTAGGAACTAATCTGACCAATCCATTGAATATGCTGTTACCAGTTCTTCAAAGAGTAAGTAAAAAAATGGTCATATATATATATATGTAAGGATGTTTCACTGTTTCCTGGTAAACTTTCAGGAGGCAAACTTGTCCTCAAGTAATTGATTAGAACAACATTGTCTACATGTGTGTTCAGTGAAAGCAAGGCAACTTCCTTACTAACTTTTAGTTATTATTTAGTTATTAGTTACTGATATGAAAATCTTGTTGAGTGGAAGCCAGTCTGGGGAAGGAAGGTGGTGCTTGAAACTTAACTTTGATGTGATGAGAACGTGGTGCCAATGGAGAATGACAGCACTTGTAGTTACTATGCACAGAATAAAAGCAGCTCTGCCCTGTGCTCTACCTACATTCTAGTTGTTGGTGTACTGGATAGTTTAGCCCTCTTCAGTGAAGTAAATGTGCTTTTCCACTTTTTAGTTTACTTGTTGCACATTGAAAGATATATTCCTCTGTGCAGTTATGTATGTTAGAGTAAGGTATTAGTTTTTGAAACAAACCCGACATACTGTTAACTTCCGTGGAGTTGGAAGGCAACAAGTCCATGTTCAAATTTAGTTTTTCATGGGTAAACTAAGAAAAAGAAAAGCCTTAATATAAGCTAGTGCTTTATTCTCCCCTAGTTGAGTTATTTCCTTATTCTTGGTACAGTGGGTCAGCACAATGCATTCTTCCCCAGGGACTGTAAATTGTTGAACACCTAAGCTTGCAGCTAGCTGTGAAAAGTAGTGTTCAGCAGCAGTATTCTCAAGCTGTTATTAATGTAAATATAAAAATCAAGTTCTGTATGAAAATATGATCAGAAAAATGTCACAAATAGAATGCCTGTGTTGTCCTAAAATGATTGTTGCCACTGTGGACTTTCCATTCTGAGACTTTCTGTTTAAAAGAATTAAGTATTTCTTGGCCTAAAAATGTATAACACTTCAAAATTAGCTCAAGTTTTAAATTAAGAAAAATGCTCAGTTGGCAAGCTCATTGTCTAAGCTCTATTAGCAGCCAGCTATGTTAACTATATTTGGAACTAGCTATATAAAGCTTTTATATAGGACTCTTACTACCACAGATGCTATAAGTAGAAACTACTTATTTAGATATAAGTGGGAGAAAAGCTTGTTTCCTTGTCTTTTTAACTGCTTGTGTTTTTGTTCTAGGTTTTTCCACTTGATTATATTCTTATTACAACTATTGTTATGTACTTTATCTTCACTTCAATGGCAGGGATTCGAAATATGGGTATATGGTTCTTCTGGGTAAGGGTAAGTATGACTTAAGAGTTTAGTTTCTAATACTGAGATATTTAACAAATAGGTGCTATTGAATGTATTTATGTACTGCTTCATAAATCAGGATGTTGCCAATGTCTGTATGTCTGATGAGTGTTAGAAGCCTAGTGTACCAAATGCACTGCCTTTGGAAGGTGTTTCATTTTTCTAAGTTATCAGACCAAAACTGATGTTTCTGTTTGAACAGTACAGTCATCTGACTCTTTTTCAAGTGTTTAATCAGTGTCACTTTGGCTTCTGACTTTTCTAAGTTAAAGCCGTATGATTCTGATGTAGTAGAAGTATTAGTCAGTTTTATGGTCAAAATCTGAAGTGTGCATGCAGTTAGAAGGGCTTGATTTGCCACAGATCTTGTTACACTCCAGATTTTAAGCCGTAAGTGGCCCAGAGTGGTTACACTTTATTTAAGATTTTTAAAAGCTTTTTGTTTCTTTATAACCTCAAATTTGCATCCAAAGCAAGAGTCACACTCTTCTCTAAGAGAAATTCTTTCAATTTAGTGAGAAAAATAATATACTTTGACAAAAGGAGTAAAGTACAATCAGGAAAAAAGATTTCACTAAAATGTCCAGCACAAAACCTATTCCACAGGGGAAAAAAAACCCCAAAACCCACAATCAATAAATATACCAGCTTTAATACAACACGGTTCACTGGTTTTAAGTACCCACAAGGGAAGGAAAAGAGTAAAAGAAGGAAACAGATTAAAAGAGTAAAGAAAGAAGAAAGGAGAGAGAGGAGAAGAAAAATGGTTACCAACAAGATTTGATGACTGACATGGTGCAAGCAGCAGGAGAAAAGAGAGAGGGAGCTCAGATGGAGTCTCCTGTATTTATGTAGTTCAGTTTTCCCTCCCAGGCAGGATATCCAATCAGTGCCTTCCAGGCCAGAGTGAGCTGTGCTGTAGCACTCACAGGCTGCAAGGGTATGGTGTGTTTGGGCTGCCAGGCAGGTCTGTCTTGACTGACAGCCTGGCTGCAGGGCCTTCAGCTCTGCCATGTGCTCTCATGGACCCAGCCCTCCGAGCTGCAGGCTGTGTGCTCTCAGCAGGCCATATGATACAGCAGCCTTAGCAGGTACCTGCAAGTCCAGGCCCAGCCCTTCCCCACACACTCACAGTGAGTTAGTTTTGACCTGTATCAATAATTCAGTGACAGAGATTTGGATCCTGTATTTCACAGATGTTACAAGCAAGTTGAGCTTCATAAGAAGTAAACAGTACAATGGTGATATGGCATGTCTAAATATTAAGCAAATAATATGTTTGAAAAAAAAGGATTTGGAAAAGCAGCTTTGTGTCCCATAGTGTGACAGTCATGCCTGTGTTACTTGGTTAAATATTTCCATGCTTATGTGCCTGCTCTCCTTTTAAAACTGTCACGTTTTCATGTGGTGACACCCCAAATTGTAAACAATGACCATCAGTCTTGCAATGAGTTGTGAGATCAGTATTGGTTTTGGTCTGCTCTCATTTACCCCTTATGTGCCAGCTTCTTCCCCTGAATATGGTCCTCAGGTTGAGCTCTTGGGGATTAGAGAGTACAGTGGTCTCCACAGAATAACAATGAGGGATTGTATTGTTTCTTGCAATGTTAAATGGACAAGAAGCCACCATATGGTGGCAAGTTTCCTTAGAGCCTGGGAATACTCTGTGATAACTACTACTTCTGTTTCTAGATCTGATTGGGGCTGTAGTGATAGATGACACCCCACCTCAACCAAAGGGCACAATGTTCTTTGACAAACCAAGGCACATTTAGTTATAAGGATACATAGTTTGTGATAGGCAACACCATTTTAATCTTCCTGTTAACTCCTGGTGTATAAATGTTTTAGGCCAATAATACAACAAGTACTTAATTTGTTTAAACAGCTGTGCTTTGAAATTTAGGTAAATACCCCTGAAAACCTGCTTTGAGTCACTGGAATTAAGTTGCCAGAGGATCATTTTATCAACCTCCCACTTCTGGCAGTAGAATTAAAACTGTTATTTGAATTATGGGGGTTTTTAAATGTCTTCAGGGGAAAAAATAATAATTTTGTTGTGTTCATATTTGTTTTCTGGTTTTAGCTTTATAAAATCAGACGAGGAAAAACTCGACCTCAGGCACTCTTATTTCTCTGTATGATACTTCTGTTGATAGTTCTTCATACAAGTTACATGATTTACAGTCTTGCTCCACAGTATGTAATGTATGGAAGCCAGAAATACCTGGTGCAGGTGAGATGTAATTTTTTTTTATTTTATGTTTGCATTTTCTGCATCCAAAAATGTATTGTTTACAGAAACTCTTAAAGTCAGGCACACTCTCAGTTTTTGAAGAGAATTTTGTAGCCAGGTTTTTTTTTTTTTAATATTGGTAGATCTGTTGGTAATACACAAGCCAGAAACTAATTGTACTACATATTACACAGGTAAATTTCTAGGTTATCTTCAGACAGCGTGAAACTCTTGAGTTTTGCTTTACTCTTTCTGATAAGACGGTTGTCAGCTTCCACTAGATTTTGTAGTGCTATACTAAGTGACTGCAGTGAGGATTATTTTTAGTGTGCAAGGCTGTGTACAGAATGAAAGCAGTGTTATTCCATAGATGATAGTTTTTATGTGCATATTTGTGAGGAATGACAACGATAGCTTGTTACAGTAGAAACTCATCAGATTGGAGCAAAGTATATGCTGATTAATCACACTTCAGACACTTTGGATTGACCAACTTCATGAAACTCCATGCAGTTCTTGCTCTCCAAAATTACAGAATTAAGCAGTTAAAATTTTGTCTCTCCTTTTGTTATTGCACTTTTGTGTACTTCAGGGTTTTGGTTTAAGACTTTCATCTTCTGTACTTGAAGACTTGAATTAGTGTATTTCATCGTAGTTTGAGTGGCAGACTTCATATTTATGGGGAAGTTCAGTGTTCCATATCATACGAATCTTGAGGTGTTTCATGGACATCTCTCTATTAAGGTCTGGTATCCTACAGGTGTAGATTTTATTAGATCTGGTCTTGCAACTTTAGACAGCTAACCAGGTTGTGAGCTGGTTGCTTATTCAGGCACAATGAAGTCAAGATCTCCTAGTGTGCTGTTAAGTTTCACAGACAAAACCGTTGAGCCAGAGTGGTTAAGAGAAGGGATTTAAATCAGACTGAAGTAATTGTATGCTGCTTTGAGCATTTGGAATCCTTTGGTTAGTTTTCCAGGAGGATGTACCTCTGGGAGAGCACGCTACTTTAAAAAGAAAGAAAACAAACAAAATACCCACTGAGCTCCTTCAGCTGCAACTATTTTGTAAATTCTGTGATTTATCAATATCAATTCTTTTGGTTTAAATAGTGGATACAGAATATTTGGTACTAAAGGATTACAAGGAGAAGTTAAATTGGAGTAGTGTTAAACATGCTAGAGATGAGGAACCTGGTCAACTTAAATGTGTCAATTTGATGTGGTAGAATTGTCACTGCAGGAAATGGAGGAAATACTTTCCTACTGTCTTTACATCTCAATTTTCTGGTAACGGGCAATTGGTCATCCTCATGTCAATCCAAGCACAGTAATACAGTCACTGTAGGGGATTTGAATATTTGATCTTTAGGAAGTATAATGCATTTTATTAGATTTTATGCTAGATATAACTAATACAAAATAAACATGCTTTTAGGCATCTATAAATTGACTCAACTTGTCAGAATTAGAGTAGTAGCAGCAAAAAACTAAGCTGAAAGTAACTTTAGGAAAGCATTTTGCTTATATGGTGAGTTTACACAGTCCTGGCATGATTTCTTACTATGTATGTATCTTAGAACATCATATAGCAATATCAGAATCAGTTATGAGCTCGAGTCCCAGCAAAAGGCTGATCGGTTTTTTATGTTGTAGAACGATTGCGTATCTCCAATTACAGTGCAGAGCCACTGTGGGTGTAAGGGTGGGACAGACAGTTTCATTAAGAGTCCTACCAAACTAATTTTTAGGCCTTGCAGTGACCCAAGAAAGGAATCTTTCATGATAAAACTGCCAGATAGCATGGAAGACGGAAGAGAAAATTAATAAAAGCTGTAGCTAGCAGTTTGTTTTTCTTTATAGATAAAATAAACTGTGTGCATATTGAGGGAGGCAGAAGGATTGAGAATAAACAAACACGTATATGTTATTTGTTTATGACAAGTAGCATCCAAAGATAAATACATAGTTTGTAACTAAGAAGGGTCAAGAGAATAGAGCACAGCAGTAGGAAGGCTATTGTGTCATTCTTACGTCTATTGACATACAATCCTGGTCAGCAATGCACGAAGGATTAGCTGAAATGGTTGAGTAGAGCTATAATTTTCGATTTAAAGGATTAAACTTGTTGTGGGCAAGGTAGCCATTCTGGGCCTTCAGCTTCTTATATTTCATTTCAAAGAGCTGTGCTTAAAGTGCATATTACAACTTGAGTAGAAAATGCTTTTATTGTTAAAATAATATGAGGCATAAAAATGTGCTGGTAAATTACACCTGGACTTCCCTGGTATAGCAAGTTATCTACTTGTTAGGTCTTCAGACAACATCCTCTCAAAGAGTCTTTCAGAATGTACCAGACATATTTTCTGTCTGACTATCCTGACAACAGCATGTCAGATTTTTATATTTTGAAATGAGGAGAGATGTTGTCTGGTAATGAAGAGGAGCAACAGATTTTTCTGTGGATGTTAGCAGTGAAGGGGTTCTTAAGAGTTATAAATTGGTTGTTATGGATGTAGGAATATCCAGGAACATGCATGGGAGCAGGGCAAGTGAACTATACAATGCAAGCTTTCTGATGATAAGCTGTATGCACCAGTTCACTTGGACAGTCCAGGTTTTCATTGTGCTCACACACCACAGTCAGTTTCATCATTTAAAGTAACACCATTGGTAACTAGCACTGTGTAAAAAAACAAGAAAAAATGAGGATTATTCCAAGTCAGTTTAGTGGATGGGTGGGCTGATAAACATGTATATTACAATCTGGTGGCTCACAGACAGTGTGTAAGAGCAGTTCTCCCTTTGCTTTACTCAACAGTAATTCCCAATCTGGTAACCTGTCGAACTAATTTGTAACCAAAATCTATAGTAAGACATTAGACAGGTTAAATTCCTCTCTAAATTTTGAACTGTTTCTTTTGGAGACTGTTACTCTTGACAAGAACTTCTTAATTTGGAAGTGCTGACTGTTTTTCCTTTTAACGGAATATGTGTAGAAAAGTGGAGCTCTTGTGAGGCAATTAACGCTAGCTAGCCCTGGGCTGCTGGCTTTATTAACTTTCTGATCACTGATGTGTTCGAAGCATGTGATCCCAATTCATCAAAAGTGTCTTCAGCTATGCTGTCTGTAGGAAACTTTTGAAAGTTTCTTTTGGATACAGTGGCCTTACCAACTTGAGTCCTGGTGTAGAGCTTTGGTCAACTTTCATAGCTCTTCAAACACCAAGGATAGTGTGGGTTCACCTCTTCAGACAATTTGTAACATCTGCTAATCAGCCATGAGTCTCTCCATAACCTTTCACGGAGTTCTGCCCACATCCAGGCCACCTTGTCAGCTTTCTAGCAAAATCATAACTTTGCCCATACTCAAGTATAATTGCTATTTCTGTTCAAATAGGCCAAAGGTTATTTCGCATTTGTCTGAAAGAAAGACCGTTGCTTGCTGATGTTTGTACCTAGTGGACCTTTAAGACTTGACTGACACAGACAGGAATTAAAAGGCCAGCATTTGCCATGAGCTACTTTTGCTGCTTGGTCCTTAACTGGGAAACAGTCACTTTCCATCCTCAGCCATCACAAACATAGTTTGTAAGAATGGAGCTAAACTGCAGGACCCTGAGTGTCTCTTGTCAGCAGCAGGAATCCAGAAGAATCCCTTAGATGGCCAAGTGTGCAAACAGGTCTTTTCGATTTCTTGATTGTGAATATAAGCAGGAGCAAATTATGTTGGTGTTACAGGCTGTAACCTAACTTGTTATATGATAGCTTGCTATTTTCTTAAGTATCCAAAATGTATCACCTCTTACGGCACACATGCTTGAGTTACTGTACCTGGTTTTGTCTTATGCTTGTCCTTGATGCATCCAGCTTTCAGCCTTGGACTAGATGGGAGAACAGAACACTAGAGTTCTCCTCTGGCACTTGTGCTAAAAATGTCTTAAATTGCAGGAGTGTTCACGGAGAACAACGGTGATATAAGACCTAGAAAAAAGCATAGATGTTATCAAAGAAAGCCCATAGGTTGTATTTGAAAAACCCCACTATTAAAATACTGAAGTGAATAAAAATTATGAAGGTGAAATATTTGAAATGGCCATGTTGTGATTGATTATTTTGTGGGTTTTGTATGTCCTTTGTAATTGTACAAGGTACAGTGCTGTTCTTGGAAAGAAGCACTCTGAGCAGCGTAAGCTGTAATGGTGACAGCCAGCTGGAATATATCCTGGAGATGGGCCACTACTAAATGTACACAGAATAACTGAAATTTCATGTCTTCTTTTCTTATCCTATTGTTTCTGTCTATACATTGTCATCCTACTTTTGGTTCCACTTAAGGTCCTGATTCCTGTGACTAATCATAATCCTTTTGGATTCATATTTTTTAATGCAGTAGTGGTCTCCACACTTCCTCTTGGCATGAATCAAAATTAACTGGACATATAAACTCTTGCTATCCTATAAGATCCTTTAGGATAGACACTTGGTTGTTTTTCTTGAATGTTCACAGTGAAGGCTGTGTTTGCTTAATATTGATAAACTTTCTCAATTACGCTGTCAGAGAGACAGTTTGCAGTACCAGCTTGTACTGATTGCTGGTATGCTTTAAGGAATATTTTCTTCAGTCTGAAGGAGAAAAGGTGTTGACCATTACTGATTTCTTTAGAGGGTCTTCTGTTTAGGAAATCATGAAGGGAAAAGTAGGCAGACCCTTTAAAGTGAATTAATGTATGAAGAAATCAATGTAGTGCAAAGGATTTGCATTGGACTCTGCTGAAATTATTCACTGAGAGTTCAAAAATGTGGTACGTAAATATTTCATGTTAGTCTATGAAAGGATTTGGTTTCCAAAGGTTTGGGCCACTTAAGCAGGCACATTTGTTCAGTTCAGTGTAATTTGTCTTTTTCCACTCTAAGTATGTTGGATATTACCATCTGGCCTCTAGACCAGGAGAGAATTGCATTCAGTGTCATTATGGAAGCCTAACATTTTCATGGTGTCTTTAGCACCAAAGTTTAGTTTCACATTCTTTTTATGGACAGTTAAAAGGTTTAACTTCAGAGATGTTTATTTTTTGTATCTTCAAAAAGAACACAGGCCATATTTTTTTAAAATGAAAGGATACTTAAAAATTTTCATGTTTTACCATTTACATTTTACTCTGTATATACTGTTCAAAAACCAATCTGTTTAAATATTGTAAGAGTTTTGTCAAGGCAGTTTTGATAAAATTAAAAACTTATTTCCAAACGTATTTGGTTTGGGGACTATAATTGGAAGAACATTACTGGTAGACTGATTTTTTCCATATTTATAATGCAGAGTAATCAGACAGTTGATGGCCAGCCAAGGAATGTGACGTTTGTATCTAAAGACTGTGATGCAGATGCACCTGAAGGTAAGTTAGATATATTTTCTTGTACTTCTAATGTGATAGGTGTGTGGTCGTTTGTAATAAGTAACTCAATCTCTCTCTTCATGGATTTCATTTGCTTTGGTCTAATATATAATAATATATATAATAATAAGCTTTGATATGTAGCTAAGTCCAAAAAATAGCTTGCTTAAAGCTTACTTGATTCATTTGAAGAAATAACTATTTTTAGTAGAACCCTTGGCCAACAAAGCATTCCACTTAGCTTTAAAAATCTCTCTTTTGCTTTAATGTGTATGTACAAGATGTGGAAAATAAATCCCAGCTTAGCATGAACAGCTTAGCATGGGAAGTGTCACTTCAGTGTATATGTTTACCATAGAAATGTTCAGACAAGTATTCTATTAAATTTCTCAGTGTACTCAGGAAAACTAAGATCTGAAATCAGTGGAACTGGAAATTCTCAGTGGAATTTTATGGATAAGAGAATTATGAAATTTTTATAAATAGGTAGACATGGGCTCTTTCATGAGCAACAATACCAGTGGAACTAGGCCTCTTAAATTATTGTCCTGTAATCCTCATAATTTATTGTTCCTTATAATATCAAGTATAACTCTTGCTCATTTGTATTATTAACGGTCCCTTTTTGACCTTTGGGCAGAAGATATATTATGGGTATTCTGGAGCTGTGAGTAGTGACTATCAAGCAGATAGGTAATTCTGGAGTGTTCCTTGACTTTCCATCTATGCAGGTCTTCATGCTGATTTTTTTTTATTATTCTTTTTAGAGAGACTAGTAACAATTTATTTGGTGTTTATTTGTCTTTGAAACTTGAGTAAAGCTGTGAATGAGTTTTTAGCCTGCTTTCATTAAAAAAAAAAAACAAAACAAAACAAAATAATTGAAATCATGCTGGATTTGTTTTTTGCAGTGTTACCTTTCGCCTTCCTTTCCCTCTGCATATAAAGAGTTTTTTTCACAGTTGGAAACAGTTTGAATTGCACAAGTCATTGTAATAATGATACTGCTCTTCAAAGTCACAATCAATTATATTGATTGCTTTGATCTCAGCAAAGGATTTATGGCCTTCAGAACAGTCCAGATTTTTTCAGACCCAAGTTTTCAATTGTTCTTACTCTGGCAAACTTTCAACCCTTCTGTATGAAGAGTAGTTGTATTATGTGTACATTTATGTATTTATAAAATGTTATAGTATTTGTTAGTTGATAGAAAAGGTAAATAGTTATCCTGTTTTCTCTTATTGTCAGTATTCTGTTATTCCTGGTTTTTGACTACCTCTAGAAGATCTTAACACCTCCTCAGGTTTTTTCCTACTTGTGTTATTGGACATGATAGTACTTTATTTTGAACTGCTTTTGTAACTAGTGGAGATAACTGGACCATTAAGTTCTTTGTAGTCTGTTAGGCCATGGTCTCTTTTGCAAGGTGGTTCCCTTGTATTTACACTCTTTAAATTCAGTATGTATATGTTAATCTTATCCTGGTGGTTCATAGCATTTCCCAAGGGGCGTGGATTTGTCTCTTCTCTTCCCCCATTCATGTGTTTTTTGACTGCTATTTTTACACTTAATGCTGTTTCAAGTCATTTTGTATTTTGACAAATGTAGTTGCTCAACTCACATTTAAGCTGCTGTATCTTTGTGATTAAAAATAGAAACTTCTATTTAGAAGAATTTAGAAGAACAACATCTGTTGTCTTTCGAAATGAGATCATTTTGACCAAATTGTATAGGTTTTTATTTCTTGTGAACAGCTTCTTAACTTGGCTAGTATTTGCTGGGAGAAGAATATACTCAGTAGCATTGATAAGTCTCATTAGTCTTGACTTTTGTAAGAGAAATTAAAATAGTCTGATTTCTTCAGATTTTGTGGCTTAATTATTTCAGTCCAACCCCAGTTCCTATAAACTTATAAAATTGCATCCATACGTGTTTTGTGGAGTACTTTTAGTACTTTGATTTTCTTTGCTAATTTGCTGTAACTAATGTAGGCAATATAGCCGATGCTTAAAACTAATCTCTTGATGTGCTGAATACAAGAGTTGGTCTGTGTAAATGATGGCTTTGGTTTGTCATCATTAACGTGCTGTTGCAGTGGAGATCTTTGAGTTATGTTCTCCCTTCTTAATACAGAACAGGTGGAAAAGGTGTTGATATGCTATCCTGTGCTAACCGAGTGTAAGTAGAAGATGGATGGGTATTTCTTAAATGTGAACATTAATGCGATGAAAAAAAAGGCTATAGTGGAGTTGTATTAACTGCGGATGATAGTCAGGCCATTTGAGTGTTTTTGTAAATGAAATAAAATTTCATTTTGTAATACTGAAAAGAAAAAAAGTTGTGTTAGTGAAAACACTTTATTCACTATTTCATCTAGTCAGTTTTAGAAAGTGGAAATGTAGTGCTTGCCTTGAAATACCTGCCATTTGTAATAGCTAGTAACAAAACTAATGAAAACAACTGCTTTAAGTGCTGTTCTTTTCTGTGATCAGACAGTGTCTTGACAAGTGAAACTTATTTTAGAGGTAGAAACTAGACTTTATAATACAATTTTCATTGTTTTTAAGGTTATTAGACACAGGCAAAAAGAGATACAAATAACTTTAAATAAATATAAAGGTTGGCCAAATGCAGTTTGAATGCCTTCTCTGGTTTATGTAAACCATCAAACTGGAACTAAATACAAATATGGATTTGTCTTCTCTGCACTTTATTTTGTTCTGGTTAAACTGAGTTAATTTTAACAGGTATTTTTCATTAAACATGACACAAACTACGACCTTTTCTTGTCTGTGGTGATAGATAAGCTTATAGCAGTCTGCTGTGTTATTGAATACTCAGATGTTATAGACATAATCTCTGCTTGCTGTTACTAAGTATTTTTTTTTTTTTCTGTCTGAGGTTGTAGAATAGACCTGATCTGATCGTCTTGTAACAGCTAATGCTCTCAAATTTTGATGTCATTAAAACTTCAGGCTTTAATGGGAAGTGTTTCCTACAGATACCTTTCAAACTGGTGTCTGGCTTGGTCAAAAGGACAATTACGCTTCCTAGGGAAACTTAAGGCAGTAAAAATGCTGTCTTATAAAAACGTACTCTCAAGTATTTGTAGCTAGATATATAATTTGTGGTGGTTTAGCATTATATTGTCTGCATTCATGCAGCAAAACTCGTCTCTACTCCTGGTGTACAGGAGGTGAATCTTTTATATTCTGTGCCAAAGGCTGTAATCATATAACTGCACGAAACAGAACAGAAGCCAAAAAATAATAGGGTAGGGTGCATATTACAACTCAAAGTATTTTTTTTTTTTTTAGTGCACAAGAGTTATGTGTTCTGGTTAAATTAGACTTTTTAAAAGCTTTTTAAGTAGTCTTTTGGAGCAGCAAATTTAATAAATTTGTTATAGGCAAGACATTAATTTTTAGTGTTTGATACATTTGGGCAAATATCTCCTTTGATCGTTGTTTTCAAGGCCTAATGCTAGCTGAAGTGTTGGGCCCACAGTTCAGTTGAGCATAAGGTCAAGCAAAGGAGTTCAGTTATTTGATCAAGACTTTCACCTGGACTAATGCACTGAAAGCTTGGTATGGGTTTAGCTAAAAAGGTTAATGAGATTTAATGTAAATGAGCAATGACTCAGCTGCAAGGCTATATAAAAGCTTTTTTCCAACCTTAGTTATGATATCTGATAAACACTCTCTACCCTGTTCTAAACAAAAACAACCCCCCACATGCTGGATACAGTTTATTTGCTGGGCCTTTTTCATAGGCCTGCACTGACTTGGTGCTACATGTAAAGTGGGAAAGAAAAAATATTATCTCAGTTTCTAAGGCTTTGAACTGAGAAGGTCTTACTGTGTTAACTAGATCTGTGCTGCCTTCTAAAACACTTTTGTTAGCTAGAAGTCAAGAAGTTCAGGACCCCAGGCTTTATTTTAGCCAGAATAAAGACTAGATGTAAACATTACTCGAGCTGGAAAGGAGCCCCAAAGACAAATGCCAAAACAGGAGCATATTCTTTGTTTCTCCTTTAGAGAAATTGGGAGATTTCCAAAGGGAAACTAAAAGCAAATTGCTCAGAACCTTCAATATTAGTGATTTTGTATGAAGAGCTGTATGACTATAGATTACCACTTGCAAATTGTTGTTTTAAATTAATTAATTTGCACAGTTATAAAATTTTTCACATAAAGCCTAAATGATGATTTTAGTGAAGACTTTGTCCAGTTTCCTTTTACTTTAGTGAATGACCTAACTAGTACTTTGCTCTGAGTCTCTACTTGTGTGGAACACTATTGAAGTCCTTTATAACCGTGAATACTCAATATAAATATGCACAATGGTGCAGGTCTGACAACAGAAAGCCCTGTTTGGCAGCTGTAAAAAGTATGAGCAGGTAAGACTGTCATAAATACCTTTTTGTAGTGCATTGTTTGGTAACACTCAGTTGTAGCTACATCAATTCCTGCAGTTTCTTCTGCACTCCACCACTGTGGACAGACATGAACTACCCCTCTTCTCCCTCTGAGTAATCATAACTGGAGAGAGATGAGGCTGCATTTTCTAAATACTCTGAAATGTTAAATGACAGTAAAATAACTGCAGGCTTTCTGCTTGGATCTACATGCTACTTCTGTCTTCTGTTGGATTTAAGCCCAATAATCAAGTAAAATGATCTGATATTATCAGTACTTTGGAATAAGAATTGAAGCTCCTTGCAAAGGATTGAGGGGTATACATCCATTCTTAAAAGCAAGTAATGAACCCTTTAAGAAACCTACCAACACTGTCTACAAAACAGCCCCTTTATTAAAGGCAGTTCTCTTAACAAAAGGCATATTTGGCCTCTCTAAGTAGGAATTCCACCACATCTTTCAATCAGTGAGAATCATTAATTGGGGCATGCATTGGAAATAATTTCAGTGAAATGTTAGAAGCTACTTCTGCTGGTGTAATCAAATAATCTTTATCTTGGTGCAGACAGCTGATAAACTCACTACATAACATGCTCAGGAACATCCATGCAGAAAATTGAAATGGTGATCTATAACTGTAGCTAGTGACACTTCATACAGATGTTTCCTGTCTGTCTTCAAATATGGCTTGCCAAATAGCATTAGAAAGGTTCAATTCATGGAGATGGTCTTTTTCACTAAGACATGTCCTGCAGCTATACTGGATGAATTACACTGGACTGGGCAAATCCTTTCTGAACCATGAAAGAGAAACCTGACTGGATTACAGCCAAATGTATCCTAAATTGTGTGTAAAGAAGATGGGAATAAAGCTGTTGTTTTCAGAGCATCGTTGATGGAAAAAATCACAAATTCACAGCCAGGTTCTTATTTAAAAGAACTTGACATCACGTCTTTTGACTCTTTAATCTTAGTCATAATTGTTTTTTCTTCTCCAGAGAATAAGGGAGGCATTCCAGCATGGGAAGTTGCTCTGCTTCATTTAAATGCTTTTTTGAGTGTCATCTGCCTGTAAATACTACTGTCTGCAGACAGAATATGAGGTACTCTGTAAGAATATAAAGAGGTCAAGATAATTCTGTTAAAGTATCTTCTTTCTTCCCATGTTCCAAGTTCTTTTCATGTAGCATTATCTCAGGATAGGGAAAACCAAGGAAATCCTTCTTTCCACAGGAAACATCCTTCTTTAAGCAATAAGCTGAAGACAGTATGACTGTCTTCAATAGAAATGACATGGCAAAATTAGTTAACCTTGAAGGTCAAGTAGGTGTAGTGTAGTTTCAAGAAGTCTGAACTAGTGAAAGTTTAAGCTTTTGCTAAGCTGATACTCTAAGATGTTACAGGTAGCTAATGGAAAAGGTTTTGATTAGTATGGGAATGATAGGTTATGCTGTCCACTGCTTGCTTTCTGGTATTTTGCATCCATGTTCATCCCTAGGGTATTGCCTTTCTTGCTTGTCACTAGCTAAGTCTTTAAAACAAGAGTAATTTGCCTTTAGTTCCTGAAGGGAGACTCAGGAAATGCGGATGTTCAAATTTAAGTTAGCAATTTAAAGGCAAGAAGTAGCAATTATGGCTTGTGCTTTAAACACATCTGGCCAGTGTTTGTAATTAACCTGAATTGTACACAGTGTTTCAAAAGGTGTCTAGTTTCAATAAAAACACCGAGAACACTTTTCTTCAGCAGGCTGATCTAGGGTTTTCTTGCTTCCCTGCAAAGTGGGTATTATCTCACTGGAATTAACATAGCTTCAGATCTAAGTTATTGGCTAATGCTGTACCTTTGCTTTATACACATGGCCTTGTAGAATTAGTATTTTCTTCACTTGGAGATATTTAATAAACATTAAAATCAACTTATCCTTTAAAATTATGAAAAATGAGATTAACAGGTTTAGCTCTTCAAATCTCATTAAATGGTTTTCACCTAGTCTGTTAATACATGCAAATCTTGGCACCCTCACAGAATCTCTGTAAAGAAACTGAAATAGAAGCCTTATAGCTGGGTGCAGTTTTGCATTATAATGCCATAACTGTGCGAAGATGAACTACAAATTTAAAATGACCAAAAGAGGACTGATAGGCTCGTTGAGTGTATAGAGGGAAGTGGTGAAAACCCTTGTTATGTTTAGGTAAAGCTTGTTTGTGCTTGGTTGATTCTAAGATCCAGAACCCTCTTTCTACAACTAAATCCTGCATTCATACATGAATGCAAATCCTGTTCATACAAGTCACTTTGTTTAAATCTGACTGTTGGAAAAAATAGTTATGTGACCCAGATTGCTCAGTAGGACGTGGTTCTTGCTTTTTAGCACTCAGAAACTTTTTTCTTTTTTCAGCACAGAATCTTGGAGAATCTTATTGAAAGCCTCCTTATGCTATAAAGCCCTGCTAGCCCTGGTGTGACTTGCAAATTCTCAAGCCATTTAATGTAAACATTCATAATGTGTAATTATCATCAAGAAGTTGTGTGGCTGCTGCAATTGTTCATGTAGTGTAAAGTAACTGCAAATAGCTGTTGGTTATCCAGGCTTGTAACCTTTGTTACAAAATCAGATCTGACTATTTGTTATAAAAACAGACTTATTTACATTGATTACATCACTTTTCTAGATTTCCGGTTTTATATCAGGTTGTGCTTGATTTGCAAATATACCATGTGAAATCTCATACACTAATTATCTGCAGCTTGAAACACTGAAAAAAACAGTTTACCTTCTGAATGATAGCTTGTCCTAATAGCTTTTCCAGGCTCTTCATTACTCCTTGGCTTCCAAGTTCCTGGCTCCTCCTTAGCTTGCTGAATCTTTTGCTTTGTCAGGATTAGATTCCAAACCTACTGAGCAGCTTTTGTTGAATAAGGTAGCTTTTTGGACTAGACTTTATCCGGCTAGACTTTTGGTCTCTACAGGTCTATTTTAGGTGCCATCTCACTACCACTTCCAGCTAAGCAAAGAAAGCCCACACCAAAGCCAAACAAGTGGGAATTGACAGCAGGCAGCTTTTTGTGCATATATGTTAGACATAGATATCTGCAGTCTTTTTAGATCTGCAAACTGTTGTTTAACATCTGAGTGGTTTGATACTCATGCTTTTAGTGCACTGCGGTGCTTCAAAGTGCTGTCAGCATGAAATGTTGGAAGCTTAGTGATTCACATCTCTAAGTGGGCAGCTATTGTAGCTACATTCAACCAGTTGGGAGATATGTTCAGATCCTTGCTATATGTGAGTAGTGTGTTTTCCAGTGTACTTTCCAGTCTGAAAAGAGATCAAAGATGTAAACTTGTTGCAAAGTTAACTTTGAAGCAAGTGGTGGTAAAGCTCTTTAACACTTGCATTATTGTGAAAGCTGAGTGATGAATTGAATATTTAAGCAATTTCTAGGAGAAGTTAACTAAGAGAAAGATAAGTGGTATAGGATGCCGCAACCCAAAAATTGTAAAAGCTTTGTATGGGAGATTAATTTTAGCTTGTGAAACCAGTGAAGTAGCAGCAGCAGAGGAGCAGGACTGTCAAGTGCAAAGGCAGGCTCAAGAGCTGAATGAGGTTACTATTACTTTTGTGTGTATGTGTATATCTCACAGCAGAGAAGAATATAGAATAAGTGGGGATGTGCTCAAATAGAATATGCAAGAAACCACTTTTGTAGAAACTGCTGAGTAAGAGGTACTAAAAAACATAGTCATTTTCCCCTGTTTAAGCAACAAGAAAACAAAGAATGTTTGTGGCTGAGGCAGCTGTTGCTGGTATTCCATGAATCTATTTCCAGAGAAAGCTGTGGAAATATGTGAAGTACAATCATTAACATAAACTTCTGCGGACATTGAAAGTCCTTGAGTGACCTTAACACTGTGAAATATTGATAAAGATATTAGGTTGAGATCATAGGTACAAGACAAAAAGGGAAACTTTAAATTACAAAATTTTTTATATTCTCGCTAGTGTCTGAAGACTGCTGAAGCTTGCTTTGTCTGGTCCATCTCAAAAACTGGGTCTGTGACCAAAGCCATACCTAGAAACTGTAAGCAGCAGCCGCTTTTTGCAAAGCAGCTTTTGAATAATTGGCAGCAAAAGCTGTATGAAATAAATGTTCTTGGATACCTCAAGCCATTTAGGATTTGGAATATGCAGTGCTTATATGTTTTAGCACAGTGAAGATGCAGGTTTTCTTTTGGCAGTAGTTTAGAGTATATTTTAAGCAAAACTAGTTTCTGCTTGAATTTGGGTATGTAGACTTCATCTGTCTGTGGATGACATTCTTCCTTTGGGTTTTCCATTCGAAGTGCTATTGTTTAGTTAGATCTGTGTTGTCTCTACACCTGCCTTCGTGTAATGATTTCAAGCATACACAGGACCTTAAGAGATAGTCTACTCCAACACCGTGGCAGGGTCAAGGACAGCAAGTTGCTCAGGTCCATCCAGCTGGGAATGTTTCCATAGACAGCCACTTGAATGTTTACCGATGCCGATGGTGAACCTTCTCCGATTATTTAGTTGTATCTGGTCAATGCCCAGCCTGCACTGTTGCATGGTGTCTCTTTGTTCCAAGTACAGGACTTCTGTCTCTGTTTGAGGACTGTTTCAAGGGACTTGAAAAATAGGTTTCTCCTAAATATGGCCATCTACTTGGTTCTCTGCTTTCTTCCCAGTTTGATCTGTGGGTTTTCAGAGAGTATAATCTCTTTCATTGTCTGGTTGATAAACGGAGTCATCAGTGGACTGAAAACAACAGTTGATTCTTCAGGTAGTAATGACTATTAGTACTTGCCATTCTTTGTTTAAAAAAATGTTTTATCTTGAATCTTGGCTTTGCACCTTGGTCAACACTACATAATATGCTGTATTTTTAAAGTGGTGGCAGTTAATCTACTGGAGGCTTAGTAACTTTCCATGTGTATTTCTGTTCCACATGATCAAGATGTGCCAGTAGTATTCTCCCTGATCATTCTGGATAACAAGTAGTTATCTTAATTCTGGTTGTTCATTATAATTTATTCTAAATGGAGGAATAAGTTGATTAAGAATGTTGTGTTATTTCAACCTGTTTAATAATATATTAGTTCAGAAATAATTGGTAAAAATTAGCTAGCTGCTCTTGTGACACATTGCATAGAAATGTTTTCTCAAGGTCAAACTATTCTAAGATATTTACCATCACCTATTTATTCCAATTACTGTGAAGAGTCATCTTCACAGTCTTTTAGCTGTTTTTAATTCAAGTAACCAGCTGGAGAGCTGCAGATGGTATTGACAATACTATCTGCAATTATGAAGCATCTTCACTTTACCTGCGTTTCTTCCTTATATGGCTGCTGAAAGGTAGACTGTGTAACTATATAAGCAGCATATCACTCAAAATGAAGACAGGAAGTTCTGTACTTCATCTGTACCTGGGGAATATTTCCAAACCTATGGTCCAAACTGAGGGAAGAACAGGCAATCTGTGTTGATTACTTTCTCTAGTGTTCAAGTTTAGACACCAATTCCTGCTGTGAAATGGGCTTCAGGTGGGGTTTGGAGCATAGTAAGTAAAGGAAAAAATCCTGTTATACCTTTGCATAAACTCAGTGCACTCCTTGCACTGGAGGGGTTCAGCTGGCTCGTGTGTCCTGCTGGACGCCCTGATGTGATCTCTTAAATGTCACGGGTTCAGTGTCCCATGCAAGCCTTTATGGTCCCTGTCTGCAGTATTGAAAATGCCTTGGCAACTGATTCTTAATTTTGTTAGAATCTGCCTCTTAAAAAGGAAAAATGGAGCCACATCAAAGAATACATGTTAGAGAAGTGAGGTTTAACCGTGTTTTTAGGTCTTGGGTGCAAATAAGTCCTCTGCTACCTGGATTGCAAAAGTCTCAGTACTTCTTGGGGGGTTTTTGGCCTACATGACTCAACATTATAGTTGACATTGATTTGCAAAGCTTATGCAATCCTGGTAGAAACATCTTTTTTTTTTTTTTTTTTTGGAGTCCTGAAATGTATGTTTAATCCAGAGTCTGCTTTATATCTCTTTATGACAATGATTTATATAAAATGGGAAGTGAGTTCCATTTGAACAGATTCTAGTTAATAATTGACACATCTGCAGGAGAAATTATACACAGTGGTAATGGGGTTACCTGTGTAACTTGTAATGTAGTGTTACCTGTCACAGTCACTCTTGGTAACAACAAATGTTGGTCTTCTGTACCTTCTTGGGAGAAGAGAGTCAATGAGACTTAACGAGTGTAGTTTTTCTGCAGATCTGAATACTCTCCAAAACTGCTAAATTATTATCCTATTATATTTGGGTTAGCTGATTTTTTTTTTTTTTTGTTCTGTGTTAATCAGTACTATTTCCTTTCATTTTAGATCAGTGTATTGTCACTCGGACGTACCTCTTTCTTCATAAGTTTTGGTTCTTCAGTGCTGCCTATTACTTTGGGAACTGGGCATTCATTGCAGTAAGTACTTTAGATATCACTAAATCGAGTTGGATAATTTACAGTAGTTGTTGTTGCATCATTTGCATCACCACCCTGCCATTTTTTTTTTTACATATATTGCCCTTATATGCCCCTTAATGGCATTAACAGTAACTTTTACTACTCACTTTAAATTTGCAGGTCTTTTTAATTGGATTAATTGTTTCCTGCTGCAAAGGCAAGAAATCGGTCATTGAAGGTGAAGTGGATGATGATGATTCAGACATGAGTGATGATGAACTGTCTGTTTATTACCATTGATGTCCTTTTGCCTTCAAGATGAAAAAAGTGTAATTTAAAGTTATGTTGAAAGTCATACCCATGTGGAAGTTGTGTCCAAATAAGCATCCTTGCACCTGTAAAAATAGAAGAAATAAATGTGCTCACTTAAAGGGGTAAAAAACCTGAATATCACTTTTTGATTATCACTGTTAAATGAGAACAAATATTGAAGCTGAGTTTAAATAATATATAGAAAATATTGTTTTATGATTAAACATGTATGTAAATTTCTGATGTATAATTTGATGAACTGTTGTAACTATTTAATAATTCATCATGCTTTTCTGTTAAGTTTTCTTAAATGCTTTAATGCTTAACATGTAGGACTTTTTTATTAATAAATAAAACTAGCTAAAATCCTGCAAAACAGTGCAAATATTGCTGGAAGTATTTGGATGAGATTTATACTTTCAGAAGAGTTTTACTTTCACATTAGTTTTGCTGGCATTTCTGGGGTATCCATACAAAGCTATAGCTAATAAGAGGCTGTCCTCTGAAGTATGCCAAAACCATTGACTTACGTGGTGAGTTCCCAGTCCATGAAAAATAAGTAATTTTCATACTGTTATGGCCACTGAGTTACCATGGGTATCCTCAGGTAACTATGAGGTGGCTTTTACTCTATCAGAGGGAATCATTAGTGTAAATTACAATATTCAGCACTGTTGCAGTGTTTTAGTGCAGTTCAGTTCTGAAACTGCCAGGTGCCTGATTTAGTGATAACTAACGGAATAATTAAGATGCAATTAATTTGTAACATATTTTTCTCTGTAATGCAAATTGTCTGGTTTGAAGTTTTCTCTCAGTATTTAATGCAAATGTTGTCAACTTGTTTACAAGCCAATATGTTTATATAAACACAGTTCATAAATATTTTTGTCATTCATGTTGTCTTTGTAAAGTAATCCTATTTTAGCCATATAGTTGCTGAGCTATATTTCTAAGGCTGGAAAAAATCTTCAGATATCCTTTCACAGACTTGGAAAGAGAAAATGTTTACAAATACAGTCTTTTAAGTTTCTAATGCTGCCTGAGGGACACTGTAGTCCATGCAAGCCCATGGAAATGTAACTTAGGTAGTCTTTTTACAAGACTGATTGTTAAATAGCTATTAAAATCTGGGGGAATTATTATGTCCTGTTTGCAAACACTAAAGTTATTTCAAGAACAGTCTGCCTCTTCCTGCAGTATTTCAGAACAGCAGGCTCTCGGGAACTTTTGAATTTTAATTTAACTTCAGTATTTGAGGAAGTTGTAGGTGAGTTGCTTAGTTAATGCACGAACACAGAGAACTGATGTTTGGACTCTTACAGAAGCAAACAAAACTGAAGTCTTTTAACAAGCCTTCTGTGCCAACTGTTTAAATAACATAAATGTTTGTGGCAACCTGGAAGAGTGTCTGTTGTAGGTTATCGTGAGCTACAAATATGCAGTCAAGTCTGCTCAGTTAATACCAATCAATCCATTTGCTGCCAGTGAGACGTTTGAAAGGATGCAGATGTACTCAAAAGGTGACAGTAGATACTGGAATCTGACTAGGCAGTCTGAGCTCCCTTTGACTAGAATTATCTGAATACTATTTAAATATGACCATTGCGGAAATTTGCAGGAAATTATCTAAAAGAAGTTCAAGTAACTCAAACAAAAGATAGAACCTGATTTTGACTGTTTGGAAGCTGCATCCAATGGGTAGCAGGAAGTTGGAGCATACTAATTTGTGGATGCCCTGGTGGAAAACTTAATGACCTAATTTAAATAAAGTTAGCTGTTCAGATGTTCTCCTTTCTTTGTGGATTTTGTTCATTTTTCATCTTCTGCTTTAACTGGTGATAATTATCACTTCCTTCTTTGTCTGTATCATGCACAGATTTGTTTGTAACACCCAGTTTTGCAGAGTTACATCCATTCTGCCTTTAACTTCTCACTGGGGAGATTGCTGCTTGTCTGGGCAAGATTAGCAGGAGGGTGTTGGGTTTGTACCATTGTGATGGTTTTGGTCCAGGCCTTCCTGGGTAACCAGGGAAGTGACCATGTATCCCAGTATTCCATATGATTTTTACGTAAACTGGGGTATAAATAAGAGAGAGATTAGAGACCTCTCTTCTGTTCCGGTGAGGTTTGGGAGCAGTGGGTCCCTGTGTTGATCTTGCTTATCTGGGAGCTGAGGCCTGCAGCGACTGCTGGTCCTGCCACATGGGAGGTCGGAGAAGGTGATGATCTTGCTTCTCTAAGGGACGTGGTGAGAATTGTTTTACCAATTATTTTGCTAGTTTTCGGGTTTAATAGTGTATATTTGTTCCGTGTCCCTTTTTTCCCTTTTTTCCCTTTTTTCTCCTTTCCCTTTCGGGGGTGGTTGGATTCCCTTTGCTGTATACATAACACTCTAATTGTATATAATTGTAATATACAGAAATATATATATTTTTATATAACTAGATTGATTTCGGGCCCTTCAATTTTTATAGTTCTTTTCCTTTGCCCTGAGGGAAAAGGGAGGGGGAAGGGGGGATTGCCACTGTGGGTTCAGGCATTTGGCAGGGAGCCAGGTCCGAACTATCACAACCATGTAGCTGCTTCATGCTGTATGTGGTTTAGAGGGTCACTGGTCAAGATGCCTGGTCGGTGCTAGGCATATGTTGCTGTGTCTCATGTTTCTAGGATTTTGTTAATTTTCAAGTTCTTCCCAATCCAGTCCTGTTTCCTGTCGAAATAGTCTATATGCGTAAATACAGTGATCTGCCTTTGAATTGGTGACTGTCTCTTTAGTTGGATTCAGTAGGTACTGCTTTTTTGAATCCCAAGTATTACTCAGGTTTATAAGCAGCTGTATCGCATCTTGCTGAGCTGGAGTTCATTTCCCCACAGTAGCCCTCACAGTGCTGTGCTTTGCATTGGTAGCTGGAAGGGTGTTGATAACACACCAGTGTTTTGGCTACTGCTGAGCACAGCACCAACACTGTGACATTCCTCCCTCGGTCGAGGGCAAGATCCTGGAAGGGGATCCGACTAGGCCAGCTGACCCAAACTGACCAAAGGGATATTGCATACCACATGACGTCAGCTCAGATATAAAAGCAGAGGCAAGGAGCAGGAAGGGAGGCATTCATTGTCTAATGGCTGCCTGCGGAGAAACCATCACGCGTACCGACGCCCTCCTTCTTGGGGATGGCTGACCATCGCTGCTCGGGGGAAGTAGAGAATAACTCTATCTTTTGCTTCTGTGTGCGCAAGCTTCGCTTTACTCTTTGCTTTAAATAAACTGCCTTATCCCAAACCATGAGCTGTTTTTTTTCCCCACCTTACTTTCTCCCCTGTCCCTCTGGGAAGGGGAGTAATAGAGCAGCTGGGTGTGCGCCTTGGTGTCCAGCCAAGGTCAGCCCAGCACAACAGCCCATGGTGAGCTGTAGCTATCAAGAAGGAGGCTTCTATGGGAGAGTTCAAAAGTTGTTTCAGACATCTGCTGTCACCCTCTGCCATACAAGCAGTAAATAACTGTCAGCATTCATAATGGGAATTATTCTTCACCTGCCACATCCTCACTAAAATTTCTCAGGAGTTCAATGAACCATTTGACTGACAAGGTTTTAAAAGATTTTTTTATGCACTAATGTGATTGTAATGAATATACACTCAAGAATTCATCTCTAAGCACTTCATGTGATGGAAACTTGACATTTTTTAACTGTACTGTGCCTTTAAAATGAACAGGAGATGGTTTTGAAATTTACTGTGTGAACTCACTGCCTGGATTTGTACATCCATTATCACCCAGTGAAGAAAACTAACAGTGAAATATAAGGTAGCCCTGACTTAAAATAGTTGGCTTTGATCAATACTTGCAGGAACTTTTAAGAAACAGATCTTCCAGTATATTATTTCCTAGTTGTCTCTTGTGCTGTCTTAAGTAAAATACTTGCAAGTAAAACTATAAATTACTTTCTATCCACAAAGTTATCTATGCTGTGGCAACACTTCTCCCTCATTTAGCTGTTAGCTGTGATATGATAGTCCAGTTTTCTGCAAGTGTTGAAGCAAATTTGAGCTTTCCAGTCACGTTACAATAGTGTTCTACCTTGTAAGCAAACCTCTAACAGCTTCAGTTGAGTCTTCAAAGATCTCAGTTTTCTGGAATGAAGTCACTTAAAGGCATCAGAATTTTTTCACTACTTTGCTTAAATGAGTGATATTTCAGTTTCATCTCCATAGTATGAACTTTCATGGAGGCTCATGAACATTTAGAAATTAGAGAGCCTTAAATCTCACTGACATGTCAAATAAACTGTGATCACCAGGAGTGTTTAATAGAATTCAGCAACAATATGTGCCAAATTGGTCCTCAGTTTGCTGCTTGGACTACACTGATTGTTAGTTTATCCAGAATTACAGGTCATAAATACCGTAAAGCCTGTAATAGTCTGTTTTGTTCCTTAGCTGAAACTGACAGTGTGCTGCAGATTTCCTGCTTGTTGTCAGAAACAAGTGAAAAGCCTTTCCCAGTAAAGGTGCAAAGATACATCTGCAACCTCTTTCTATTTTCTGCTTTAACTTCAGGGAAGTAATTGCAGTGTGGACTCAAGATTTTGTACTGAAAATTGCAGTCTACTTCTAGGTACAATGTATTTGTACCAGAGTCATGCTACATAGAATGGTAATTGCATGTCAGATAATGTGACTAAATAAGCTGAAAACTAATGAACCTTTTCAGTGCTTGTGTTTTGCTTCTGAATAATCAGCATAGACATAACTCTGTGGATTCTATGACACATCTTCTAGTTCTTAGAAAGTGTATTTCTTGAGTTTACAGCTGTTCCTTGACTTTGTCAACTCAAGTTTCTGAATTGAAGAGTGTCCCAGCATTCTGAAAAGTATTACTACCTTGTAGGAACTATTATGTGGTTTATTGTAAAACACTGGTAATTGCTGATGTGCATAGCAGGGGTAAAGTTGAAGTGTTTAAAGTAACTGATAAAGTGTGGAAGGTAACGTTTCTCCTGTAAGAAGAAATTCAGCCAATTATGACAGCTCTGATGGAGTTCTGGCTATGTGTAGGGAAATAAAGCACTGCTTCTGAGACTAAGCCAAGGAAAAAAATTCATCCCTTTCTAAAATTATCAAAAATAATTTGAAATACTCAAGCTGTAGCATTTTTAATCTTCTTAGATTAAGGCTTATGGTTCATATTGATAATACATTAGCGTAGATCTCTTTCTTGTAACATTTTACAAGGTCATTTGTCTTGCAGATAAAGAAGTGAAACTAAGAATTATTCTCTTTTCCTGCAAATGTGTATTTTGACTGTACTTCTCAAAAGTCTTGGTTGTGGTAAGATACCATTTTCTGTTAATACTCTAAAATTCTGTTTCTAAGTCAAGTCAATTGCCAATTTTGGATAATGAAATTAATTATAAATTCTAGTGTTCTGGATCAGTGTTAGTGAGATGTGGCTGTTAGAGAAATTACTGGAAGTTGGACTATTTTTAACTTCCTCCTATTCAGTGAGATTGCATGAGTGGTAACACTTCAGTCAAATTTATAGCTATAGAGAGGATTATTTCTTTGAAATAAACAGACAGTTTAAGCACATTTAATAACCCATATTTATAGATTGCTTCCAGATTCACCCCTGAAAATATGATGTATATAGAAGGTCAGACAGAAGAATTTTGATTTCTGGAGGTCCAATAATAGAGGTAAGCTACAGATGTGGTAAGTTTTGTGATTCTCCTGTGTTCATCACCTAGAAGGACATGTAAGACCTCCCTTTATAACAGCTGATTAATGTTGAGTTCTTAGTTTGTGTGTTATATCTGTGGTTTTCCACAGAGAAAATATGCAGGTTGCCTGTAAATCTAAACAAGTTTAAGTTGTTCTGAGCATTTTTGCAAAAGGATGTCAAAATCCTTATTATGAGACTCCAGGTGTTTTACATAACTGGAGATTGTGAAAACAGAGCAAATGTGAAACTGAACACGTTTGTAGTTCCTACTGAAATTCAGGTCTGGTTATGGTGCTTTTCACCAGAACATATGGAAACTCCTGCAAGGAAGCAAAATATAAGTTAATAGTACTGCTGCTGCTGCTAAGCTGCCTA
Source organism: Lophotriccus pileatus (assembly GCA_035583135.1). NCBI lineage: Eukaryota > Metazoa > Chordata > Aves > Passeriformes > Tyrannidae > Lophotriccus > Lophotriccus pileatus. The sequence continues at coordinate 86,550,906 of JAWWES010000115.1, forward strand.
AACATTAATCATTATGTTACCATATCCTATAGAGTTTGAAAATTCTCACACGTGTAGTAAGTGTATCTCTTCACCTGAGAGCACTTCAGAGTCAGGACAGCAAGGATTTACAGTGTGAATCTCTATGATCACGCACACGCATGCCCCTTCCCAGACTTACAGCCCATGGACTTACTACTGCATTAAGCACATGAAGGAGTGTTCTAGGACTGAAATGTTTGATTGTGACACTTAATATATAATTTAAAGGTACCATTTACACCTCAAGTTTAGAATCATAGAATTGTTTAGAAAACTTGTAAAAGATTTTTAAGATGGAGTCCAATGTTAAACCTAACTGTGCCAAGTCCACCGGTAAACTGTGTCCCTAAACACCACATCTGCATGTCTTCGATTTCTCTGAGTTGTACTTACTCTTCTCTAAACATTTAAGTTAGAAAAGTGCAGCTCTATGTCCTTACCACTTGTAGACTTTATATAGTTTCCAAATAAAACTGATCAAGATCTTGATGGCAGTTTTGTCTGATTTGCATAGAATGTTCTTTTGGAATGATCCAATAAAGAAAACTTAAATTTATTGCAAAGAAAAGTGTTCTGTTGTGTTCTGAGGTGCAAAGTCCTGAATGTAAACCAGTACTTATTTGAACTTGAAAGTTAAGTTCTTAACAATGACATAGCTTTCTAGTGCATGGAGAGAAAAAAACCATAATTTGAAAACATGAACTCTTGAAGAATCCTTGTTCTCCTGGCTATGAAGCAGGTACTTTATTTTTTCAGAAATTGATCCCAAATAAATTATATTTTTATTAATATCCTTGACTGGAAAGATACACCTTTTAAGTTGTACAGAGACTGATACCAGGATTATTTTAGAGTTAGATTTTTAAGAATGAGTGTTGCAGCTCCTCCCAAAAACCTTTGGGAGTTCGGATCCTAGGTTATTTGGAATGCTCTGCTTTGTGCTTGAAGGACTTAAGGAAAATATAAAACTGTGTTACTTTCAGTTTATGAAGGAATTAAATATATAAACTCTATCCTTTTAATGAGTGGAGTGGAACATGCCAGCAGTTTTTAGGTATTTGAAAATACATTACTAAAAATTAACACTTGACTAATGCAATTATTATAGCACAGGTTTCAGATTTACCTAGTCAGGACCCTGGCTCTGAGTGGGAACAGAAGGTGCTGTCAGAAGATGGACTGTAATCTTTCTTGAACTAGCTTTGAGCATGGTGTTGAGACTTAATGATAGAGAATGGGGGTTTTTTTGTGGAGACTGGTTTTAATCTGTGACTCCTGGCTCTGACCTGTTCAGTGTCTGTCCAAGTGGTACCTGACAAAATGCTGGAAGATGCTGACAGCTCTAGGAAAAGAGTGTTTAAAGAAGCAATTTTTCATAGAAAAGACAAAGGTTGAGAGAAAATACTCTTACATGTGCTAGATGCACAGAAGAACTTAGAGCTTATACCACAGAGCACAACGCTACATGGATTTCAGACAATCTGATATGTAAAAGCTGATGCTGCTTCACTCCAGTCTAATTCTCATTGTGGGGAGTTAATGCTGCAGGATTGTTTATGCAAAGCTGAGAGTTGAGAAAGGAGCTTGCCAGTTACAGGTGTGCAGTACCTGTACCTGGAGTGTAGGTTCCTAAGTTTTCATCTATAAACTTCCACTGCTGACAGAGAATCAGATTTTTCTACTACATAACTGGACAGTTTATCTAATGGAAGTTGTCCCTGCTCATTGCAGAGAAGGTTGGACTTAGATGACCTCTAAGTGTCCCTTCTAACCCAAACCTTTCTGTGATTCTCTTCATGGAACTATAAATTCATTCTCTTGATGAGTTAGGTCTCAAGAGCTATATCGCCTATTTTGGAATGTGGCAAAGAGGAACATTTGGCGAAGCTGAGTGGGTTCTGATCCTAGATGATTAGACCTGGCACTTAAGTTCTTTTGTATTTATAGCAAGGTTGGATTAAAAGATGTGAGCAGAATTTAGTCTGAACAAGTCCTATCTGAAATCTGAGCCGTGTAATTTGAAAGAGACTAATTCCAGGTGTTTTTTTTAAAGCTATTAATGCGTGGTTTGGTTTACCAGGCTTTCTAGATACCTGTAGTTAGTGTCCCTTGTATGTTCAGAGATGTCTTTCTCTGCAGATGTGCAGAGTATATATATAATCTGACTTCTGTTGTTGGAAATACAGATGGTACTACCCTCTTCATGCAGACTGCCAACTGACAATTACCTAACCAATACTGCTAGAACATGACACTGTCTTGAATTTGATTGGAACAAACCTTTGTTTTCCCACCTGGAAAAGAATCCTTACCACCATACTCTTGAGATCTATCCCTGCTGTTGAATTTCATGTATGTAGACTTCTAAAATCTGCTGACATCAAAGAGAAAAGCAGAAGCAGCAGCTTCTTCCACAGCAAATTGCTCTGTGGTGTGTCCACAAGGCAAGAGTAGTGGTGGTGGTGTTCTGACCAGAGGGTGGTGTGCCTGGCTGGCAGCAAATTATAATTTTTCTGGTCTTGGAGGTATTCCAAGAGTAGCTGGATTGGTTTTACAGGCTTGAAAAAAGCTGTGTTGAGGCACAGTCCAACAAAAAAGTACTCATTCATCCCCATCCTGCTGTGTTGTCCTGAACAAAGGATTTTTCACACTGTGAAACCAGTGCTACCATGTGATGTGTGTGGAACCAGCACTGATATGCAAGGCTTTCTGAGCAGACAAATGGTGCCAGTTCCAAGGGGTAACAGTAGAAATCCACATCCTATCAACAGGAGTCCTGCTGTGATGAAGCACGTCTACTTTTTGTTTTAGAAAAAGCTCAAGATCAGCTTCCTGACAAGCTGGCATCCTCCTACAGTGGAGCTGTTTTAATACCTTTCAACTGTTTCCACAGATTTCCGGTGCCACTGCAGAAATCATGTGAGGATGGTTCTGTCCCATTCTCTCAGCGATGTGTGAACAGGCCCTGTTTTGACAGGCTTGCTGGATGTGTCTTCACAGTTCCCAGTAAGGCTCCCAGGTCCCCTGCCAAAGACACAGTGATAAGTACGTCATTCAGACTTGGCAAATCTATCATTGGGCTGGATGAATAATGTGCTGAAGGGCTGCTCTTCACATATGTGAATTTCTGTCTCAAGGAATGTACTCCAAATAGAAATGTTTCCATATTAGTGTCCTGTTTTAGGCTAGTGCCTGAACAAACCTTTGCAGCAGTAACTCTGAGTTGTCCGATATGATGGGGATGTTTTGAATTGAAGAGCTCATCTCAGAAAACACCGAGCATATCACTTCTGAGAGTGTTACTTCTAATCTCGCTCCATCTGTTTCTGAAGGGCCTTATTTAGATTCACCTACTCATTTTAAGTTAAACATAGGACTTAACTCACTCTTCTCCAATAACAATTTTTTATGCTTTGTGATTTTGCATTTGTTTTTCAGCCTGTTTTTTAAAATGCTTTTTCAAGATTGTTATCCATTCCTGTGGGCAAATGATCTCCAAGTGCTTTGAGGAATCCACTTGGTTTATATAATAATCCAATCTGGCAAAATCTACCCTCAAGTAGTGTTGGAATTGCTTTTAAGTAATCTAGTTGAGTAGTTGAATTCTCCTAAGTCGTGATCCTCTCATGGATAAAAGAAACTATGTGTATTATCTGTACCTAGTGTACTGTTGTTGCTCTCTGACATGGCTGTATTGTTTGGACTCTTTCCAAAGCCATTCTCAGTGATTCTTTGGCAAATCCTCAACTCAAACTGCAGAGATTATGCTGCTAGTTGACAGATATACTTTTTTTTAATTGCCTTTACATTTTATCACAGCTCATGCAGCATCATTATTTTTTGGAATATGCCAATACTTAAAAATCTGTAATGCCAATACTTAAAAATCTGTAATGCTCTTGTGTGAGCATTTTAATTATAAAACTTTACATGTTGGACTTGACTGTTAAATTGTATGCTGGGTGAGAGCTGTTCTCCATACTGGAATGGATTCAGCTGGCTGCTCTTGTTCCTGCTCTTCTGAAGAAGACCCTGCTCTGTAGTCACCTACAGTGGCAGTCATCAGTATGAAGGAAAAAAATAAAAACTCTCTAATGTGCTGCAGTCAGGAGTTTGTCAGAAAATCTCTGAAATTGTCCAGTCCCAGCAAGCCATAGCCAGTTTTTAACTATCCATAAAGCACTTTTAGATGCTTTTCTGCTGTAGGGTTTGTCTCTTCCGAGAGCAAGTAATGAGCCATAGTGATTACATCTTATATGTTCATGTGTTTGGTTCTCTAGTTACGACAAATGCTGTTCCACAGCAATGAAGTTTGATTTCAAAAAGTTCCTAGGGTGGAAACAGTTGCCCCAGAGTATCAAAATAACTTTTATGTGTCATCTTTCTCCAGAGATAGGAATGTGAAGCATAATTGTCAAAATGTGGACACTTATGTAAAATTATATACTGTGTGAAATTATACATTTTATTGAAGTTTAGTGTAAATTATTTTGCATTTAAATATATTTTGCATTCTCAGAAGTGACAATTATCAAACCAGAGAGGGAGTTGTTCTCATTCTTGTACCAGTTTATTTTTTTACTAATGAAATACAAAAACATATATCTAGAAAAGAGAAACAGTGCCCATTTGAATTAAAAGCCATTGTGCATTGTCCCTTGGGTGGGGAAGGAATAGGATGAGGATGAAACTGAGTCATGCTGAACTGCTTTAGTAGCTTGCTGCCAAAAGGGACACTCTCTGCATATTCCTGCAGTATCTAGTACTTGCCTAATCTGTTTGTGAGCTGACTCAGTTTGCTACTATATTAGAACAAAATAAACAGCAGCTAAGATGTGGAAAGGAGGGAGAAACACTGCATAGCTGGAGGTGAGGGAATGATAGTGACTGACCTTCCTAGGACAGACAGCAAACATTCACATCAGAAGTCTCTGTAAGAAAGATTGTCCATCCTTGTAAGACTCCAGAAAGACAGCTGTAAAAACTAAGGTGCTCTAGCTCGAAAGAGAGAAGTCCATATGAGGCTGCAGACTTGGGTGTTAATTAATTAATTAATGTTGTCTTAGCTACTCTGGAGGTCATTTGTCCAGCTAAGGGAGACCTAGGTCTGAGGGAAGTCTGATTACCAAGGACTTTTTTTCTTGTCCCTTCTCTTTTTCTACTACTGGCTCTCATAATGCCCTAATCATAAATAATCTTTATTTCTGTACTGGTAGTATGTAGTGTCTTTTTTCCTCTTTTTTTATATCTTTTTTTCTTTCTAATCAGTAAATCCTTTTGGGGTGTTTTGCCATACCATGACTTGGAATAAAGGTGTTCTAAATGGCAAGCTAATAACGCTACATTTTTCACACAAAGGTGCAGCAGATCTCTGGAATGTTTTGGCAGTGCCCAGTTCCCTTCCATGTGATTCAGGTATCCAGAGAGCAACGTACTTGCATGGACTAGTGAGCAGTTATTACCTGCAGGGAGAGATGCCAGGTTTTTTTGACAGGTCACCACCAAAGAGTTCTTAGACTGTGCTGAAGCACTGCTGTGGACACTTGCTCCTTGAGAGTCCACAAGGAACTGATCAGACAGAGCTGAGCTGGCAGACTTATCATCACCTGCCTGTTTCTTAAAATGTAAGTGCATTTCCACTCTTGGAGCAGGGGGGCTCACAGCTCACTGTGGAGTAAGTCAGGCTCAATTTTATGCCTTAAGGGGAAGCCCAGAATCATCTTTGAGACAAAGGTGAAAGAGAAGGGCTAAATTACAATAAAAGATAATCCTGTAAACATCAGAAAACAAGGAAGGACTCATCTGTGACTCAGAGGTCTCACCATGCATTGTTAAGGCTATCAGAGGATTTACTACATTTTTCTTGTGCCAGTCTTCACTGAAAGAGTCACAGGGGACTTTGGTGGGCTTGTTGCTGAATCCAGTGAGGAAATGGTAAAATTTAACTTTGAATAAAGATTAAGAGGATTCTTTACTAAGATACTTAGGTTAAGCCTGTTGAACTTTATCCTAAGAAAACATCCCCCTCTTCTGCTGCCTCTGCCCCCCTCACCCCCTCAAAAAGAAAAGGGCTGAGATGTCAGACCCTTTCAGTTATTTTGGGCAAGTCAGTGATGATGTGTCAGAACACTGGAAAAAAGAGCAAGTCTAGTGTTTCTTTCCCTTCCTGAGCTGAAAGTAGTAGTCAGAAAAGGCCAGCCCAGTCAGCTTCCAAGAAAAAGTAGTTGAGTAACTGGTAAGTACCTGAAAGCTTGCCAGCAGATACGTAATAATTGATAAAGATTTACTGAAATCAGTTTTCTACCTTGAAAAAGGTATGAGCATTGTGGAGAGGGAAATGCATTTTTACAGTCCTGATGGCATTCTGATAAGTGTTCTCAGGAAATGTACTAGTGGATGAATGCAGCAGTGATTGGAGCACTGCATTCAGAAGATTAACTGATCATTAGTAAACTCAGAAAAATACGTTGGGTTGGGTATTTGTGTCTGTCCTATATCCAGTATTATACAACAGTAGCATTACAATTGGACCTAGATGATGAAATGGCATGTAGATTTAATAAACTTGCAAATAGTTTCAGTCAGGGAAGGAGTGTAAGCACTGTAAAATAAAAGAGTAAATTTTAGAAAGTTCTGACAAATGACGGGAATGGGTGAAGTGATCAGACGGCCAAAATGAAGAACAATGGCTACCAGTTCCAGCTTAGAAATGTCTCTGAAAATTATTGTGCATTGCAAGCTAAACAAGAACAGTTTTGTTTTTGCTCCTCAGCAAATTGAAGGAAACACATATGTGGGTAGCTGCCCTGCAGGAACTGTAAAATCATTGTTTCACTTAACAATCCTAAGGTTTGACCTGGACTGCTTCCTGCTGCTCTGGGTGCTGCATTTCAGCAGCATATGAGCAAATCAGAGAAAATTCTTGTGAGGGTAACAGGAATGATTAAGTGTCAAAATGTGACTTAGAGGGACAGGTTGGATGAACTTCTGGAATAACTTTCTAATAGGAAGAACAGTGAAGTTCTGGAACTTGTTTAGGGAAGTTATGGAGTCTGTCAAGGAAGATCTTTTTCTAGCATTGTCAAGGCTGTTCTTATGCATTTTGCGAGAAGGAAGGTGTCTATGTCAAGGAGCTGCAAAATCCTGCATTGTTCTTTCAAATGCTTAAGCTGTTAAAGTCTTGCAGGCATGCTAACCAGCACACATTAGAGCCTCTAATAAATCTTGTGAAAGTCTTTTGTTCATGGACAATGCTTCTAACCTGATGTTCAAGATTTTCTGGTAGGCTCTCTGTTGCTTCCTACAGGTGAGATTGAGAAGGAGAATGGAGGCAGGAGTGTTGGACTATATTCTGTAGTGTAGTGATATTTCCATGTTGGTTTAAAGTAGTTACAAGTGTTCCATGTTATGGGTGTTTCTGATAGACTGAAATGTTGTTAATGTCTTAAACACTGTCAAAATCATGGAAAAACTTTTTGTCAAACTGCAAAGAAGCAACTGCCTCTCAAGGACCACTGAAGCACAACCCTACTCCCCAGTGCCTTCTAACTGGAATTTGGACTGTGATGGGAACTTGAGATAAAACTTGTCCAACTATCTCAGGTCTAGGGAGAAGTAAACAAGGCTCAGCGGGTAGAGCGGGGCTCCACACAAAAAACAAGTAAACTGTCCGTCCCCCTCTCCACCTCTGGGAGGCAACTGAGAAGGGATCATAAACCATCAAAGACCCCCAAAGGGCCCTGCTGCTTCATTCCTGAGGCCTTCCACCACCAGAGGACTGCAGGTAATCCGAGTGAGGCAACAAATCCAGAGCCTGTTGCAAAAGACTGTGAAGCTTTCCCTCCCCCCACCACCACCAGGGGAGGTGCTTGGGCATCTCCTGAAAGTATAGAACTCTGTGTTTTGAGTGACCCTGACCACAAAGAAGACGAGAAGAAACCGACCCACAGGATGCTGCCTGGCTCCATAGAGTCGTGATACATTTTCTATCCAATCTCTCACTGTCATTCCCTTTCTTCCCTCACCCCCACTCCCTTTTTCCTATTTCTTTCTCTCTCTCACTCTTTCTACCTAACATTTACTGTTAAATAAATTCATACTATTGACTTTGGCATATGGTCTTGCTTGCACCTTAATGCAGGCAGAGGCATCTCTAATAATTTTAATAACCGGATCATACGTGTTTTGGAGGCTGAATTCACACTATAGAAGGAAGTGGCCCATTTGACATTAATTCTGCATTATAGTGGTTTGTACAAGTAATTCACATTTGTTCAAGTATTGTCAAGGAGCAGATGGAATAAAAGATTGCAGCTTTAACTTTTGTTGATATCTCTTTAAGAAGGAAGAACAGGGCTGAATATCCAGTGGTGGTGACTGTCAGGCAATGAAGATAAATTGGGTCGAAAAATAGATCTTTGGAAAGCTGTAAATCAATTTCAGTGACATAAAGTCACTAATGGAAATGGGCTGGTTTGGGGCAGAATTTTTGAAAGTTAAGCAAATCATTTAGGCCAAACCAAAATGTGACGATGTGCTGCACTTAAGTGATGTACCTTTCATTTCCCTCCCCATCCCCCTGTTTAATAGCACTCATGGTCCAGTTTTCACATTGGAACATTGATAGTAAGAGCTATTCAGTTAAAGACAGCAAGAAAATGTTACCCATACAACCAAGTGTAAATGAAAAATATAGAAAAATGCTGTAGAAGAAAATGCAACTGATTTGATGACTTACTCTTGACAGGTTAAACATTCATCTTTGCTGTCTGTGCAATGCTTAAAAATAAACTTGATTATATGTTCTAGGGAATTGAGTTTAAGCTATTTGATGACTTTTTGACTCTTTGTTGTATCCCTGTGAAAGGCACATAATGACATTTTCCATCTTTTCTGGAATTTCTTCTCTTCAGGGCCCTGATCTTCATCAGTTCTAATATAAAATCATGGATAAAGAACAGAGGTATATCTGTAAATGTGGGTCAGATCAAACATTTGTCTAGTCCAGGATTCTGAAAGCTCGGGGATAGAGATAAAAATGGGGTATATATGTAGTATCGTTTTGTGAAACATCTTATTATCCAGTGGCCTTGCCTTTTCTCTCCTTTTCCAGCCGGAATTCTTGCCTTCTTTGTCTTTTCACTTTCTTTGCTCTTCCTCTTGTGACTTTCCTGTATTGAAAGTTCTTGGTGATTATTAGCAAGGAACAACATCTGTCTTACTTTATTCTGGACAGACTTTCTCATTGAGTCTCCTACACTTGATAATTTGAACCCATTTTTATTTCATGTGCTGATTTTTCAAGTTTCAAGCTGCTGAGCAGATCATGAATTCTTGTCCTTTGTCTGCTGGAGGATTCTTTTTTCCCTGGTGGTTTTGCTATCATTCTTTAGGAACTGGAAAAATCTCTTCCTGCCCCACCATAATCTTATTCTTGTCTCCTAATTATCCTAACCTGCAAATTTGTTTTGAGACTACATTCTTAAAATCTGTGCTCTTCCTTTATTGCCTAACTAAACATGCATTAGTAGTATCATTCTGTAGCCACTTGCATACAGCTTTGCCTCTTACTGTCATCCTTTCAATTAACTTTTTTTTCCCCAAATGAACTCTATGCAAATCTTCTTTTTCTTTTCTCCATTTTGGAAGAGGTAGACCAGTATTTTTTACTCTAAGACTTTGATGAAGAATATTGTGTTGCACTTGTTTCCGCAATGGAGATCTAGGTACTAAATTTTTACTAGGTCGAGCACTTCAGAATTTTTCAATAGGTACTGAAAAAAAACCCAACACCCACACTTGTCTCATCTTCCTAATTTGGTGCTCTAAAGTAATCCCTTCCTGATGAAGGGCTTGGGGTTTTGATTTTTCTTTTCCTTCCCTTCATGTCCCTTATTGGCTTGGATACAATGCCAGTCCAGTGTACCTCTATGGTACTTTGTTGGTTTACAGTATAGATAGAGTGTCGTTATAAGCTCATCCTCTGTTTAGACATGTCTAATAGTAATTAGAGAAAGAGATGCATGGGGATGTGGATTGACTATGACTTTAGGTCAAGTCCTTACCTGGAAGATTTGGGTTTGGCTTTCCCTTTGGTCTTAGTTTAAACATAACCTTGTCCTCAGATACCGCAGTTGTGTGTTCTGTCTTTCGGGCTGGTGGCGTTCTTAGCCAGAGTTTCAGCCTCTGCTACCTGAAGTTATTCTACTCTATTAGAATAAATAGTTGTTGCCTCTTTTAGTAGTGTCCGTGGCCCCTTGCAGTAAATAGCTGTCTTGCCAGCCTAGCTGCAGTGGGCTGACCATGGCCAGCATCTAAGCATCCACCCAGTTGCCCACTTTCTTGCCTCAGCCCTCTGTAGCAGGATGGGACAGAGAAACAGAAAAGCAAAGCCAGGAAAACTTGTGGCTAGAGATAAAGACAGTTTAATAAGTAGAAGATATCTGTGCACCCAAAATAATGAATTTATTTATTAGTTCCTATCAGTAGGCAGATGTTCAGATGCTTCCTGGTCAGCAGAGCTTCATCATGCGTAACCATTACGTGGGAAGACACAAGCCATAACTGTGAATGTCCTTCCTCCTCCTCTTTCACCACTGTCATATGGTATGGGATATCCCTTCGCTCAGCTGGGGTCAGCTGTCCTGTCTGTCCCCTCCCAAATGCTTGCCCACCCCCAGCCTCTCGCTGAGGAGCAGCGTGAGAAGCAGAGATAGCCTTGGTGCTGTGCAAGTATATCAGGGCTTAGCAAACGCACTGGGGTGTAATCAATGGTCTTTTAGTTACAAATCCTAATGATCATGTGCTTCAGATCAATATTGGAGAAGTAATTTATTTGCATCATTTATCTTTGCAATTGATGATAAAAATGAGTTGTTACATTCTGAAAGGTCTGATACCTGTGGAGAACCTAAAGGGACTGGTGCTGGTGCAAGCATATTGACCTGGCTGCCAGTAGAACATACTGTGCAATGACTGTGTGAATAAAACTTGTGCTGGCAGTAAAGCATCCCTTGGTCATTTCACCTGTGGAGTGAAACAGTTTCTGTTTGACCTGTTCTGAGCCTCTCCGGGATCAGGCTCCAAGAATCCATAGGGCTTACAAGAACTCTTTAACTGTTTTTTTAGCTTTCTGTATGTAACATTTTGCTGCATGGTGTCTTACTGCCAAAAGGATGGACAAAAAATTCATGCCTCTTCAGCCTTCCACAGATATGCAGTTGTGCTGTGCTTGGAGAACTTCTGAGGAAGTGGGAAAAGCCCTCATTCTGAGGAAAGAATTGACACCTTGTCCTTTGTATCCTGCCTGAATTAATTTATTACCTTATGATGCTGGCACAAATACTTTCTCTTTTGCCCTAGGTTGTTATGGCTAAAAATCTTTTTATGTGTCTTAAAGTGTGTCAGGTTCTCAAACTGTTTCCCATGGGCACCCTAAGTTTTCAGGAAGAAATGATATGTTGTATATGACTGACTTTGGCACTTCTTATGGATGCCTGCTTTGATCCTAATGCAAAAGCAGGCAGCTGTGTGTTCTGTTCTTAAGTTACTATCCCTATTCATTTTGTAAGGATCTAAAGTATGTAGTTCAAGCCAGTGTAAATCCACACCCTGTTCTTGGTGCTGGAATGCTTGAATACAATGATTTAAATTTCTGGACTGCACCATTAAGGATTTTGCTAGTTTGTGAAAAAAAACAGATGAGTGACCACATCCTTTTGTTGCAGCTGCCAGCACAATAATTTTAGAGCATCATTTGCTGAAGAATCTGGACCAACAATGCAGAAATAAAATACCAGAAAAAATGTAGCCTGTTCTGCCGTGGCAGCCTGACTACTGCCATGTCTCATGTGCTGCTGGGTGCCTCAGAGCAATTTAACTGTTTGTTCTGAGTTGCTGAAGTGATGAGGGATAAAAAACAATAGTTGCCATACTTTCTTCTATTTGTATTGAACTTTACTGCTGCAAATTAAGATCCAAATGTTCATTTCAAAGCTATGCCATATACAGAGCTCTTTATAAGTTCTGTTCCTTGAGCCTTTTGAAGTATTTGTGCAGGATGACTAATAACATTAAATTTTCCTTATTCCTCTATGAAAACATAGTCTGAAGGCTAGTATTTGTTTGCTTTGTTTGAATGGGTGTTACAGCTAAAATTTTTGCTCTCCTAAGTGAAATACATTATACTGAAAAACTGTCAAATGTGCTGAGTTCCTGTTATTGTAGGGATTAATGTACAGCAGAAGACTATTTTATAATTCTAAACTTCTTTCATTTCTTCTTGGAATCCCGTTTTATTGAAAGAGAAAATAAGATAATGTTTTGATCCCAGAAAATATTATCTGAAGGGTCAGGACAACAGGCCAGCTTCATTTTTCTTAAAAAGTGTAATGACAATAGAAAATTTTCACAATAGAAGGAGAGAATAAGCCTGGCTTTTATGTCTCCTGAGCATCAGTTCTCTTCCTGAAGGCTCAGCTCTGATTCCAAGGTTCATGGTGATCTTAAAATGTCATGCAGCATTATTCTACACAGAGCTCATGCAGGAATCTGCTGCAAATAACATGCAACTCCCACCAGCTGTTTCTGCTCTAGTTTTTAGATGCAAAAGTAAATCCCATTATCTCCTCACAGAATTTGGAAATCAAGTGTAATTGACCTCTTATGTATACACTGGGTTTTGGACGAGGCATTAAAGTAAGAAGACTGTGGAATAGTTGTATTCTGTATTTCAAATCAGTTTGAGAGAAGGTGAATCCGAGAAATCTGGAATAATGAACTGCCCAGAGAAGTTTTTGATCTTTGACCAGCAAAGGTATTTATTAAGTGAGGTCGGGAACAAAGGTGGTTCTTACCACAAAGCTTTGTTCGAAGATATTGGTGCAAATCAGGACAATATATACAACTTAACTTCCATGATTACATCATCTTACATACATATTCACATGATTGCAACATCTAATCATACATATTGATTATAGGTGGAGTCCAGACGGAGCTTGGGGCAGAGCTGCCTTTTGGCTCTCAATTTTAGGGGTTCTTCCATCCTTCCTCCATAGTTGGGGGTCTCAAATCTCATCTTCCTCGATTTGACCCTCTTTCTATTCCATTGTTTTTGACCTATTCAGTGAAGCTTGGAGAGAGCATTGGCTCCCGGCCTGTTTCTTCTATTCAAATGTCTACCTTATCCTTTTAGCTCTAATTTATTGCCTCTAGGCCTATTACATGTTCTCTTACTACTTCCCTTAATTTTGGTATAGCATGTAGAACAAGGCAGCACATATCGTCTCAGATGATAATATCCTGTTAGCAGGCCCAAATCTGAGTTAACTCTTTTGGGCCTAGTCTCCTGTTTCAAAGGGATGGTGTATATCACAAAGCAAGAAGTGATCAGAACATCTATAATTGAAGATAATTTTCCTTGATCTTCTAACTGGAAAATCACATAGCAATTTCATTGACCAAAAAGCTGCAGTTTTCAGAAGAAGAGAGAAAACATCCCAGTATTTGCAAAAGAGTACAGGAAAATTTAGAAACAAACACTCATGTTTGAAATGCCCACATGGTTGAAGGGCGACAAACATGACTAAGGGACTGAGACAACTTTGATGCGAAAAAGGGTTGAGAAAGCCAGGACTTTGCAGCCTGGAGAAGAGGATCAGGGTGATACAGCAATGTATAGAAATACCTGAACAAAGGGTGCAAAGAGGACAGAACCAGGCTCTTTTCACTGGTGCCCACAGAACAACAAGAATGGGCACAAACTAAAAGTTACTCTTTTTTTTATTATTTTTTTAATTTTTTTTATTAATGCGTCCCACCCTTTTCTTTATAGTAATAAGGCTCTTGAAAACTCCTTTCTTTTGTCTGCTTCCACTGTCTGTCAGTTCTCACTTTGGGCTTGATTCATCATCTGTTCAGTCTCATGTTTTATCCTCTACTAGAGATAAATGGTCTCCTTTGGTGCTAATGTCTTCATGCTCAATGTCAGTCTTTCTTCAGTGACCTTGGTGAAATACATGAAGAACCCATGGCTAGCTGTCAAGTGCTCATGACAAGTGCCTTTATACTTATGTGTGCCTATATATATATATATGTATTCCTGGATATGTTAGCCATTATAAATGCTTACATGTTGGCCCAAATGCCCCCACAGCGTTCCTGTCCTCTCTGCCTGTAACTGGATTTACTTGATGGTTGACTGTAAGTGCTGGGAATGAGAGTGCGCTCCTTTAATGGCTTTTGAAATGTCAGCAATAATGGAATCCAATCATGATCTACATCTCTCCAGATTCCTATAGCACAGACAAATGGCTTCTGCTCCTATATTGCTGAGTCCCACAGTGCAGGGACTTCTATTTTTAGGTAGAAATTAAGCAGAAGCCCACACATATTTGCTCACTACTAAGTAAATGACATTCTTGTTATTTAAATGGTTTTTTTCCCTACCTTGTTCACATCCTTCATTGTTATAGATTATTATAGGCTTTAGATTAAGGTATTAATGATACAGCTCGGTTTTTAAGGTATCCAGCAGAAGTGATACAAAAATGTGGTACTTTGCAAAAATCTATTTGTAAGAGCTCCTTAGAAGCCATGTGTGAGAGGACTATTGTCATGCTGAGGAACTCTACCTGAATACTGATTTAAGAATTCTCTCCAGCACTTACTTTTCTGCTGAGAATGTGGTTTCAGTCTAAATGTATATAAAAAAACAAATAGCCTAGCTTTGTTTTTCTATCACACGTTTGGCTATTTGTGCTTTCAGTCGTATTTCATATCTCCATTATTGCACCAGAACTACTGAATGTTAAGAGCAGTATTGGCTTTGGGAAATTAATCCTTCTTTTTAATGAATACCACTTGAGATTTCAGAAGTTCTGGATTTTGTTTTTTGTTGTTGGTTTGTTTCTGGGGGTTTTTTTGGGGGGGAGGGGTGTTTGTTTGTTTCTTTGTTTGTTTTTTTGATTTTGATTTTTTGTGTGCTTTTTGTTTGTTTTTGTTTTTTTTTAATTGAAATAAGTGATATGTATACAATAAATTAATCTGTTTTCTTTTCAAAAGACTTTTTGAGCACTTCCAAAGATCAAGCCACATTAAATGAACCAAGATTTTGTGTTATAGACTTAATAGTTTGTGTAGGCATATCTCCTTCCCTGCTCAAATAGCAATGAAACAGGCCAAAAAAAAGTGAAGATTAAACAGGAAAATATGTTTCTTTTTTTTTTTTTTTCCCTTCACAATTCTAGCAGTTACTTGGCTATTTTTTCACTTGGAAATTGTATATTCAATTAGCTATGAATTTAGAAAGACAATTGCTTAATCTTCATGTGTTCCAATTCTGGACACAAGATGCTTGTTAATTCTATTTGATACTCAGTTGTCTGGCTTAGATTTGATGTTAAAAATTATTGTTTAATGTTTAGGGTGAAGTGCTTACTTGTTCAGAAAAAAAAAAGTCTTCCCTTTTGAAGTTTCCTTCTCAAAATATAATCTGAGTCACACTTTTTTTAGGACCCTGAGGATAATATTTTTTCTGAAGAAGAATCTCATATTGTCTTCTACAATATATATCTTCTGTGTGTTTTTAATACTGGAAAAATCTCTGTTTTGTTTAAAACTATCAGTTTTTGCAAGTCTTGTATGTCTTGAATGCAACTACTGTGTGTACTCACCCCCACCTACACATGAGGTTGACACAGCCTAGAAAGTCCATCTTACAGTGCATGAGGTCACAGCTGAAAGTGTTGTGGTGGCATCTAAAACATACATCAGCACAGTTCAGTGTCTTAGTTTTACCATTTCCTGATGATTGATTTTTTTTCTTTAAATTGGCTGGCTGACAGTGAGAGATCCCTGTCATATATTTGTATGCAAAACCAATCAGCTCCTCCAGCTCCTGTGGGAATGATCAGATATTCTTTGAGAAATCAGATTTTTAATTTGGGTATATACAGAAAGTTAAACTCATTGAAATAAATAAAATATAAAGAAATTTCAAGGTATCATCTTCAAAGAACTGAACTATGATTTTTTGGCTGGTCTTTATGTCTAGAGTGCAGATGGTCTGGTTTACAAGTGAAAATGATACAATTTGTCATGAATCGTAGATTCACAGAATACCCTGAGTTGGAAGGGACCCACAAGGATCATCAAAATCCAACTCCTGGGCCTGCACAGGACAGCCCCAAGAATCACACCATCTAGCTGAGTGTGTTGTCCAAAGGATTCTTGAACTCTGACAGGATTGGTGCTTGACTACTTCCCTGGGGAGCCAGTTCCAGTGCCCAGCCACCCAGGTGAAAAATCTTTTCCTAATATCCAGCCTAAACCTCCCCTGACACAGCTTTATGCTGCCCCCTTGGGTCATGTCACTGGTCACCACAGAGATGAGAGCCGTGTCTGCCTCTTCCCCTCATGAGGAAGTTGTAGGCATCATGGTTTATTCGACCCATCAATCAAACTACCTGGTAAGATACCAATCTGGTCTCTGACAAGGGTCCATGAAAAGGGAGATACCTTATATGTAGCAACATTTCTTATAAGGGTTTTTGCAGTCAGTTACTTAAAAAGTGAGATTTTTTTTTTTGTTGCTTTCAAAAACGATACCAGAGGCCATTGTAAATGATGTGGAACCTTTAGATTGTGGTCCTGATAATTTTAGAAATTCAGGAGCTCCACTGAATAACTTTTAACAGCTAGTTTTAGCAGGACTTTTCTGAATTGGCAGTAATCCAGCTCCACTGACTCATGGTCTTAGAAAGTACTATGGATGATTTTTCTAATGGCCCAGCATAGTGCTGCAAAGCAGAGTAAATCACAGCGTGTGAGACTTGGATGTGTGACCAATGTGTTTTGTTCACTGGGTCAGTAAGTAATTAGAGGGAAGATTCAAGCCCTGGCACACAACCCAAGCTATCCTGAGGGAGAAAGGTACTGCCACTACTATAAATTCTATCAACCTTCAAATGTTTTCTCTTTGTTCCCTAATCTCATCTACACAAAGTCTTGCATTGACTGCAACTCTTGTAGGAGTCATTTCTATTCACAAGTACAAAACCAGAAAGATCTGAAGAGTTTGCACATCCTGTTATCCAACATTGTAAGTCTTCCTTCATCTCCCTTTTCTGTCTTCAGTTTCATTTACTGACATACAAAAGAAAAAATTCTTTGCTTGTCTGTATGTGTGTACACTTTTGGGAATACTTGGATAGTTCAGATAAGGAAGGTTGCAGAAAGAAAATTCCTTGCAATTAAGTATATTCCTGAAAAGTCAAATATAAGTTTTTCCTATCTGTACAGAAATCTAAGGGAAGCTGTAATATATACTTTTTTTTTCTTTTTTTTTCCTGTGAGAGTTGTTTGATTACATTTTGAATGCTCTATTAGAGCATATACCTGAATGGCAAAGGGAATGAGAAAGGCCTTTAAGTCACATAAAACCGGAAACCTATGTAAGAATATTAAAGTGGATTTTAGGCTGTAAATTGGACAAAGGAATAATTTAATTATGAATGCCAACTACAGAACTTAACCAACCTCAGTAAGTAAAGGACCTTACTTGGATGAACATTTTAGAGGATGGCTACACCTTTTTTTAAAGAACTTGTAGGAATAGATTAACTGCGGTGTTAACTTTATGATTCAACTAATGTCTTCAGTCTAATACGGCAGGAGTAATCCACAAGTGGAGGTTTTAAAATTAAAATATAATGTTCTAAAAGAATGTCCATATTCTTGCAGCTAGTCAAAATGGGCAATAGAAGCCTGGGATAGACCCAGGAGAACCTCTCTGTTTATTGACTGCCAGAAGTAGAGGAACTGATGTCACAATAAACCTTTTTCTTCTTTTACCTGAGCATGGAGAGATTGCCCTTTTTATTTTGGCTAGTTTCTCACAGGGAAGGTTTGCCTCTGTGTCCAAGAAAAGAAAGAACAGAGCATACAGTGACTAGTTCTTTTCTGCAAGACTTCTTCTTCATCACTTCTCTCTCTAGATGCTGTTTGTTCCAGCCAGGTTAATCAGGCATTCCAGGCATGGCTGCTCTGAGTTTGAGACACCATTTAATCCATTTCACAGCAGCTGAGAACTGAACCTGCCCGATGGCCATCTTTTTTTTGCTGCTGTGACACTTGCTTAGACCTGCAGCTTCCTTTGCAGACCCAGTTCTTTTTGATGCCTGGGAAGAAAGTGTACTTCAGGTTGTCTTTTCTTTCTTTTCCTCTTAAAAACCAATGGCATTAAATGCCAAATATCTGCATTTGGAATGCGTATTGTTGTTTTCTCTATTGTTCAATCAGGAAAAGTAAATTTTTAATTGAAGTAGTTTATTCACTGCACTCTATTGGAGGCTGTCTTTTGTCCATTTTTTTACTAATGCCATCTTTTCTGTAGACACTCCCTGTGTGAGTGGTTTTATGCAGAGGTAGAGAATAAGTTGTTCATTGTCTTCCGCTTGTTAAGAGGCCTACCTCTTGGCGATAAATTGTGATATTTCACACTGTAAAGCTGATACTGAGTAGGACTGACTACTTACAGATATGTTGTTTCAAATATGTAAAGGCTTTTTCATGATCCTCTGTCCATCAAATTTTAGGTCTCTGTTGTTCTTATTCCTTATGGTAGTTAGGCAGCCGAGCAGGCTTTTGGTGTAACTCTCAGTTACTGAATCCTGTGTTAGGTTTCAGTAGATTTGTGTGGTGAATCCATAGGCATCTCCTCTTTCTTTTTTTTAGTTTGTAGAACGAAGTTTTTTTACTCACTGTCTCCTTATCACACAGTCCTTACAATATGCAGAGTAGGTTTGATTCTGGACAGTCTCTCTCCCAGCCCTATGTGCACTAAGGAGAGTTGGAGTGTTTCCTACCCTGAGTGTGTTGCTTTACCCTTCTCCAGTGAGGTGAGATGGCGAGAGAACAAATTCATGTCATCCTTTACTTGATGTCATAGATGCCTCAGTGAGCCTGTCTTCTCAAAGCTTGATTTTATTTTGCACTTTTTCAAAACAAAATCTTCATGCAATTTGTTTAAAGATGTTTACTGCTTTTTGGAGATTGTAATAGAGCCTCTGAAAAGCTGTGCTAAAATAACTTTCTTTTGTAGTGTGAGATGATGCTGGCATTGTTTCATGGATAGCATGGATTTGAATTATGATAGCACATTCTCAGTAAATTATTTTGAATTCTTAATGAGCTTCACTTGACATTATTTTTGTCATCAAAGTCAGAAATAATTAAACCAGAGAAGATTCTTTTTCAGAATATTTCCTTAGTCCTTCACTTGCACTTGCATCATCAGTTGAAAATCACCCAAAAAAGAATGATTGAAATGTGGAAAATTAATTCCACAGAGCTCCTAAGGATGACCTTCATACTGAGGTTCTTTAAGAAACAGAAAACTATTTACTGTCTCTGTAGTAATCAGATAAATCCTGTTGAGTCTGGATACCCTGTTGTGGATACATCAAAAAGAAGATGTACTCATATGCTCCTCCAAATGCCTCAGTGTAGCATTTATCTCTTGCTAATGTTCATAGAATATCCATTAGACTTGCCGTCACTGAAGCTGACTTTGCAACTAAATTTTACTCATCATTTCTTAAATTCTGGTAGCTTCAGATCTCTTAGTTTATATCATATGAAAGTACTGGCAGAATTGACAAAACACGTTTACTTTTAGGAGACAGAGGTTCCAATACGTATTTAGATGATTAATGTGATTATGTGTGTATCTTCCCTCCCCTTCCTCTTTTAGAGACCACCGACTTAAGAATCAGGGTGTACAATGTTTTTCCACCAGTCCTTAAGTTTTATTGTCTTGTAATAAACCCACTTTGTACACGCTACTTAAATATTCATTAAATGAAAGACAAAATGCAGAACAGACTGGGGCTGTACAGGCTAATAGTTAGGGCACCCAGTAGGGAAGCAAAACAGCATTGTTTTATTTCCTGCTCCAATGAATACTTAATATGAAATAATGAAATATTCATTGATAAATGGAAATGGTATCTGACCACATAAGAAGTAACATCTTAGATTGCCTGAAGATAAAATGAAGGCAATCCTACAATGAGCCTGAGAAAATAAAAGTCCAACATCTCACAACATGTATAATTAGCTGGTTGTTAGGAAGTATTGAAAGAAAACTTGCCAGCAGTACTATTGAGAAAAGTTTTTCTGGGATTTTATCAGGAGTTTGAAATAATTCATTAATGTTATGAAGTAAGATATATGATTTATTTCTATTTTATTAGACCTGATGGGACCATACCAAAAAATTATTTAAAAAAAAAAGAGAGATATGTTTTCATTCAGAACAGGTTGGTCAGTACCAGAACTAATAAAAGAGACTCTGCATATTAAATAGCACTTACTTGTCATCTTTTCTAAAAGAAATGACAACATTTTCAGTGTGCCATGAAGTGATGATCACTAAATTTATTTTGGTGGGGAATTTGTTATACTGTACATTAATATTTTGCTCCATAAAGTACAGGACAGCAGGCAGTATGTTACAGTGAAGTAGAGAAGTCTAGGCTTTCTGTGAGGGCTGAATAGGACTCATGAAAATGTGTCGCTCAGTGCAATCCAGGTCCTAATAATGAAGTGGGTATTCAGTTACTGGGAAGATGCAAGTGGTAGAAGGCCATAGGTGGATGGGCACATCACAGACGCTGCCACCAAAATTGCCATTAGAGGGAAGCCTTTATTGGTAGCTTCAGGTAAGAGGTCAAATCCTAAATGGACAAAGCAGTCAATCTAGCGTCTCTTTCTTGCCTGATGATAGTAATTAGTCTGATGGATCTTTTTCCCCCCTTTACTGATCTGAGGCATTTGGTCTCTGTGGTATTTTAAAACATTCACATCCCATGTAAGCTCTCATATGTTTGGAGCACTGGTAGGCGGTGCGTAGGTAAGGTGAGCGGCTCATCACTCATTATACAGTTCTGCCAGTCAGACACATCTGCTACCTTTTTTTTCAGTGCAAAACACTGTGTACAATTTTGATCCTCTGCAAGAAATTTGAGGGGACTGTTTTCTATAGCACAGGTAGTTAGTCTTTAGACATTACACTATTATTTGAAAGTAATGTAGTCATTAACCTCACATATTTTCTTCCTTGCAAATAGCCTCTGAAAGGTTTTAAACAAAGGTCCTTGTCTGAAAATGTTTGATGATATCATATAAACATGTTTGAAAATATGGGTATTCATAATTTGTATAACCTGTATTCAGGTCATTATTATTTATTGAGAAATCATCATTAACTGAGAGGTTTCTTAATCTTTGATTAGGTGATATAGAGGTAATTATCTGTTCTGTCCTCCCAGTAAAATTTGGTTACAAAATTAGCCTGTGTTTGGTTACCATGGCAATAAGATTTTTTAATATAGCTTTGTTCTTTTCTCCTTTTATTCTTTTAATGAACAAATGTATGCTTCAAGACTTTTCTTAAGCCTTCATGGGAACCACAGTTTGATATATAAAATGTTCGCAAATTCCAAATGAAATACTCTATCAGTGTGGCTGAGAAAAAATATTTGCAGATGTATCTTTTTTCCATATTTTTAAGTAGCCTTCTTTTAAGATGTTGATATCTCTAAAAAAAGTGACAAAATAGGTTATTCAATAAAAGACATTAGTGTGGTGAAAAAGGGGAGAGGTAACTGTGCCTTTCTCCAGAACAGCTCGGGCCATGGGCTTCCAGGCAACAGCCTGGAGTGTAGGGCAGGATGTTGTGACAACCCATGTGAGGACTCTGCAGTTTATGCTCTCCATGGAAATATGTTGTCAGCAGGGAATGTGCTTGTTAACAGTCTTAATAAAATCTTTTTTCTCTCTCTAGATGGATTTTTACTATTAATAGTTATATATGTTAATTCTATCCTAATAAGGTTTTTTTGTCGCTTATAGCAGGCACGCAGTGGAAGAAAGGGAAAAATTTCACATCAAGGCTTTGGCCAATTGAAGATCCTGTCCCAATACTGCAAAGTTCTCCCTTGTCCCCAGCCCTGAAGGAGGAAGATGATCTTTAAAAAACATATCTCCTTTCGTCCATCCTGTCTGCCTATTTGTTGGCGTAGGGAAACTTGGGCCTGGAGCTTTTGTCCTAGCTCTTGTATATATCCAGTAATAGCTGATTGTTTTTAGAGAGTGGCAGAGGATTTAAAAACCTTTTATTTCAATAGCAACAGCCTTTCCTTTAAGTTTGTGTTTTCTGAATCCTCAAACCACCAAGCAAGACAAGACTTTTGCTTCTGTAGAGGACAGAATGAACCACAGAAGTTATTTTTGTCTTAAGTGGCAAGTAGAAGTGAAAACAGTTTGCTTATCCTGCTAATATAAGACTTGGGTTTGTGTCAGCAGAGCAGGACTGAAGTTAACCATACACTACTATGAGAACCCACGTGAGATCTATGAGATCTTCATTCAAACCCTGACATCCAGACCTTGTGTGAACCTCATTCTGAGCTCCCTTGCATGGGGAGGGCTGTTTGAACCTGTGAGGACTTTTGTAGGCTGCCTTTAGCTTTCTGCCTGAGATGCTTGCCCTTTCAGTCTTTGAGTGAGGATGTGCGTAAGCAGCTAAAAGATGATGGCTGAACCCTCAACGCTACAGAGGTCAGAGGGATATACTGCTGCCTGTAGTAGGGGCTTGTGCTATGAATCAAGTTCCTCACTCAACATCATAATTCAGTTAATTAGTTTATGTAACTACATAAGAGAACAACATGGAAACTTTTGTTACAAATTCTATCCCAACTTGACCCAGAGTTCTTGATTCCACTTCCCCTGTTTTAGGTTGTGTCTTCCCAAAGGGACATATAGATGGTCTAAATGGGTGAACCAAAGTCCCAGCTCAGCCAGCACACACAGTGTTTTCCACTGAAGGTGTCTGAAAACTTGCAGAAGGCAGGATGGGACTCACCTGTTTAATATCCTATTTATCACCCTGAAGGAAAAATCTATGATTGCTTGAGTGCTTGCTCATAAAGTTTGTAGTTGACACCAAACTTGAGTGGCACCAGTTGATATGCTTGAGGGCATTGCTGCTATCCAGAGGTATGTAGATAGTCTGGAGGAGTGGGACAATAGTGATGTAATGAAATTTAGGACAAATGCCAAGTCCTGAGAAGGAAGGGGCCCTTGCTGTGCACGGACTGGGGTTGCCAGACTGGGGGGCAGCTGTGTGGGAAAGACCCTGGGGTGCTGGTGGACGGTGGGCTGAGCATGAGCCAGCAGTGAGGGCAAACAGATTGTGGAGCTGCATCAGTAGAAACACAGCCAGTAGGCAGAGCAGTGGATTGTCTTCCTCAATTTAGCCCTGAAACACTGTCAGCAGTTTTAGGCACCCCAGGACACAAAAGACATCAATAAACTGGAGTCAGTTCAGCAGTGCTTGCTTTGTCTTGAATTGCTGTCAAACTGAGTCTTGGGATGCACCAGCAGGATGGGCTCAGTTGCTCAGTGAGATGGCAGCAACTACCCCTGCCTTTGCAATGGCCTTCACTCTTCCATGTCATGCTTTCCACCCCACTATCTCACTTTTGCATTTTGAAAGCTGCTTCCCCAACTCCAAAGCACAGTGGGATCTCTGAGAAAGTGTTTTCAACAAAGCAGGATCTTAAAGGAAATGCTGTTGTCTCTTAGTTTACCTACACATATCAGTTTGACTATGGTTGGAATTTGGATGCTGATACGACAAGATGGGCCTGAAAGAATATTTTAGTGCTGAATAATGCTAAGCCTTGTAGGGACTGAAATTCCCAAACAGTTGCTTCAAAGCTTTAAAAACTGTGAGTCAGGACTTAGAAAATCATGACAAATCATTGGTAATAGGAGTTGCTTATCATGATATATTTAGAAAATAGAAATAGAATAGAATTAACTGGGTTGGAAGAGACCTCTGAGATCATCAAGTCCAACCCTTGATCCAACCCCACTGTGATTAGATGTGCTAGAACAGATTCAGATATATGCTTTCTGTAAATACCCTTTTGACCCTTCTGCCTTTGTGGCCCATTTTCAAGCTTCTCCCTGTAACCAGAAGGGTTAAGAATATAGTGTGTTTGTTTGGTTTTTTTCCCCTGACTTTTTTCCTGGCTTTGTTTTTTAACCTTAATTTGAACTGGTAGTAGTGTTCCTGGTGTCTTCAGACAATATCAGATCTAAAGTTTTTAAGATAAAGCCCCATGATTAAAACCTATGAGCTGTCAACACCAACAATTGGATAAAAATGTTGTAATTTAGTCTTATTTTAGGTATAATTTATATGGATGTCCATTATAATCTTTATGTCTATAATCATGGTTCCTCTTAATTGACTGCTTAGCAAGTGATTATCCCAGTAATTCCTGGGGTTTAATAGCTGTAATAAAATAATGTTTGCTTTCTCTTTTCCAAGAAGTTCATTGGATCCAGTAAGTTTGGCCAAAGCTATCTCCATAGCACAGAAAGGTAACTGTATCAGTGGAGATTTTGTACCTAAGTAGCAGACTGTAGTGAGAATTTAAAATTATCCACTTCCAGGGTGAATTAGTATTTGAAGATTTATGCTTAGAGCCATATATTCAATGTTTGTATCTGATGCCAAGCTGCAAGAAAATATTCCTGGCAATGTTTTCCTTGTGCCCTGCACTGACTGATTGAAATTTACAGCTGACCTCCCTGACAATAATTCTGTCAGAGGATCAGTCCTTCAGGCAAATTGCCAGCTCAGACACAAAATCTGAAATGGAAGGATGCAGAAAGCCTTTTGCTTTAAAACTGTAGAGATGTAAATTTTCTCTGACAAAGCAGGTATTGTGGGCTTCTTTTGCACCTTTCTCTTTTGTCATTTTTATTCCAACTGAGGAGGGGAAAATTATATTTTCCTTCTCCCAGAGCATGTCCAATCATACTAAAATGCTGTTATACTGAATGCCAAGGACTCATTACTGTTCTTGCAAATTTGTCTCTGGAATGGAAATTTGTGGCCTTTGAGAAAGTTTCAGTTAGTTCCCAATTCCAGGTATCAAAATTACTTCAAGATATCAAAATAGAAGAGTTTCATTATGAATTAATCTAAGGGAAAGATTATTTTCATTGCAGGGTTTTATTGGTAGGTCATGGCCCTTTAGAGCTTTATGGCTATCAAATACAATGTGCTCTAAAAAGTGTCAGTGATTCAATAGGACACATTTTTTATTAACAAATTGATATACGAGAAAATTTCACAGGCATTATGTTGCCGAAGGTGCTATTTTTTAAGCTGGAAAATACATTCAGCTCTGTAAGTATGTTCTGCCTTATATATATATATATATATATATATATATATATATATATATATTGTGGTAATATATATATATATATATATATATATATATATATATAAAATAACACTTTTAATATAGTTAAGAGTTTACTTCTCTACCCATGTTCTCTGTGGCAGTGTCCTGTAGAATAACTACCATGTATCAAAGATCAGGAAGATGAAACCAGAATTTAATGAATAATTAACACACAGATTTCATAGCTAAAGTGCTTTGGAAGCCCTAGGGATGAAAAGTACCATGGAGTACTACTCTGACAGTTAGGGTGAATTTATGCTGAGCACAGACATGATTTCAGTTCAATTCCTGCTTATTTTGGACCCTTCCCAAGTAGTTACAGGTAATTTATTTAGACTCAGGTTCTTTGCCTCTGGTCCCTGTAATAGACCGCTGCTCTCATGAAGGTGTTCTTCACAGAAACAGTCAGGAAGATGAAATAAGACCCCTTATGGCCAAAAAGCTAACAGAAAGCTCCCCAAAGCAAAAAAGCAGCAGATGATGCACTCAAAAATTCTTTTTTATGGCCAAAAAGGGAAGACATAATATATGTGTATAAATGTATATGGAACTAAGAATTTATTGTTAGGCCACTGAATACTTTAAAAGTCTAAGGAAAAATACACCCAACATTTATGGTTAGTCCAATTGCTGTAATACCAATTGATTAAAAAAAGGGAAAAAATGCCTCTTTAATACCCTTACATGAAAAAGTCTACCAATATGGATCCCTGTCGTTGGGTAATCATGCTTGTCCCTCCAACATAGCTTGGACAATGCAGGCTGACAGCTTCCTGCCTGCTGGAGCAGAGGGGCAGAACGTGTAACTGCAAAGCACCAGCATCCTGCTGTCCTCAGCAGGAGGAGAGTGGTGCTCATGGTGGGGCTTTCTTCTCAGTGTTTTCCTTTTCCTGGGCTGCCAGCTGCAGCCTGGCAGTGGCCCCCAGCCACACACAAAGGGCTATGGTTTGTCAGACAGTGACTGGGGGACAGGGGCCTGTGTGTGTGTCACCCCCTCCCCATCAGGGCCACCCCCAAGGCTGAAGCTGGAGCAGGGGGGCAGCAGTCACTGGCACAGGTCTTAAAACAGCAACACTCAGCTCAGGTTCTCCTTCTTCCTTTCTATTTTATATTATTCTGTAGCTAGTTTTTCACTAGTAGGCTTGGTACTGAGCCACAGATTTGCGATTAATTCAGGTTTTGCTGATCTAGGCTTATACTTCTGGCCAGTCTCTTGTTTGTCAGCAGCAATGTTTATTTCATTATCTGATTTAAATACTGTCAAGACTTGCTCAGAAAGCACAAGCACTGCTTATTGTCTTCACAATATATGACAAGTGATGTCCGTAACATAAAACCTAAAGATTATGTTTCTAACATGAAAAGTTTATTTCCTGTCACCCCCAAAATAAAAGTTTCTTACAGGTAATGATGATGTTCTTCCTCTAGGGAAAAACTTGGTGGAATCCAAAACCTTTCAGGAAGCTTTCATTTGAGAGCTGGATGCACTATGAGGAATCAGGCTGGACAGGAGGCCACTGAAATAGCTGTAGGGCTTGGAAGCCTCACCTGTGCTCACAGCAAGTCACATACAGGGAAAAGCCCCGGTTATCTTTGAACTTCACTGTCATTGTGCAGGAAGGTGAGATATTAAGGTGTTTTTAAGAGCACTGGGCCTGATGAGAGGCACTGTCCAGTGCTGCCGCTGAGGGTCCAACTCCAGAGACACCATCAGCTGGCCCAAAGGCACTCCTACCAACAAATATTGTCATCTGACCTCACCCCCTCACCCTTTTACCTGTTTTCTACAATAAGATCGACACAGCCCTTTATACCATATTCACATTCAAAATTATCTTCTTGTTTGCCCCTTCTGGCCTCTGAAGAAACCCTTAGTTCCATATATTATAGGGTGCGTTTTCTTCTACCCTCAGGATTTTGAATGTAACAATATGCATCTTGAACTGACTATTCTGTAAACTTCACTGACTTGGAAATTGTGTCCTGAAGACAGGTGCTTGATTAGTGTCTTACAAATAATGAAAATAAGGTAATTTAAAAATTTGTTTGCTTCATGGCACCAAAAGACCTAGCTAGGTTTCCTTCGTTATATAGATCAATGTTGCATGTAAGGCACTTTTCCGGGATGTAGAAGACTCAGTTCCACTTTCTCAACTTAAAGGGTTTCAATTCCATCTCTTCTCAGTCCCATCTTTCTGGAGAATATCTCACCACTGGACTGTTAGGGGATTAGAAAAAGAGTTCATTTCTCTGCCCTAGAAGTTCTGTCACTGACATGAAGTACTTGAGTCCTTGGCTTTCTAAGCGTGGCATGACTGTGTATCCTGCATGGCTTTCACAGCTCCCTGTATGTGGGAGAAGGCCTAACTTTGATTTCTGCACTGGAATAGGTAATGCATTTATAAAACACTCATCACTTGAAATTATTAGAGAGACCTATGGACAGCTAAAGAGATCTTTATTTTTAGTATGCTTATTTGAAATATGTGATAACCATCAGGAATTACAAATCTGAACTGAAACAGGTTGCTCAGAGAAGTTGTGGATGCCCCATCACTGGAAGTGTTCAAGCCTAGTTTGGATGAGGCTTTCAGCCACCTGGTTTGGTGAAAGGTGTCCCTGCTCAAGGCAAGGGGTTGGAACGAGATGATCTTTAAGGTCCCTTCCAACCCAACGCATTCTGTTCTGTTCTGTTCTGTTCTATTTGCAGTGCTGATCCTCTGGGCTTACACAGTGACAGTCAATCCTAGCTTCTTAAGATGGCAGCACGACAGATACCTGAGCTTTGTAAGACTGTCCCTTTGTAACTGCTATTTCTGTCCCTTTTTGCTCACAGCTATTCCATAACTGTTTCTCTCATGCTTTTGAACTTTCACCACTGAAGAATGGGAAAACAAATGAACCAGACAGCTACAAACCCTGATGTCTGGATTCAACAGTGTGCCACACTTTACATGTAGTTCTGATGGAAACAGTAATTGAAGAGTTGGAGGGGAAAAGGGGCAAAATGTGACATGGTTTTCCAAAATGAGATAGATTATGTCATAATGGCAGTTGTGGTGGCAGCTCTGTGGCTCAGGGCGAGGGGAAGGTAGAAAAGTTGGGAGTAAATGAGGTAACTGTAGATGGGGAGTCAGCCTGGGAAGGAGAGGGGGAGGGTGTTGTTTTAATGTCCTATTTCCTCCCCACCCCCTGCCCCCGCCTCCCCCTGCCTTCCCCGTCCTGCTGACTAAAGGGAAGAGGGGAAAGGTGAGAAGCTGTGTGGAGGTTTGGCTGTTAGCCAAGGCTAATCCACCACACAGACTAATCTCATAGCTTCCTTTAATAATACTTTCTTACCTTTAGTAGCTAGAGTTAGAACTTGATGTTCTGGAAAAGCCCTGTTAATCTTACCTCTACATCAGTTTGTCATGATGGCGTGCAGAAATCCAGTTTGAATTCTGAGAGCAAGGAAAGCTGTTACCGAGACTTTTTTCATAGAATCGTAGGATGGTTAAGGTTGGAAGGGACCTCTGGAGGTCATCTGGTCCAACATCTCTGCTCAAGCAGGGTCTCCTGGAGCTGCTTGCCCAGGACTATATCAAGATTGGTTTTGAATCAGCTCAATAGGAACAGATCAGCTCAATAGAATGAGGCCTCTGTGTGCTGCTGGGCATTTCTTTGGAAGATACACAAAGAGAGCTGGAGCACATGGTTCAAAAGATCTTCAACTTGTATTTGAAAATGAAAGCGGGAAGCACTGGTGCAAAAGTGTGATGGATAAACAGTATGAAGTGTTGTGTGTGAGCCAATTTACCCTCCAATGCATCCTGAAAGGAAACAAGCCTGACTACCACATGGCAAGTTTGGTGCCTACATGCAGGTACACATCCAGAACGATGGGCCCAGCTGGAGTCCCCAGCTGCCACTGTTGATCCTAAACAGCTGACAAAACTTGAAAAACAGCAACAAAGAAAAGAGAAGACCAGAACTAAGGTGCCCTCTGAGTCAAGTAGAGAAAGAAATGCCCCCCATAACAAGGATGCCCCCAGCGCCAGCAGTGGAACAGAAGGAGATGTGTCTTTGGAAAGAGAGCCTTAGCTCATCCAAAGCAGGCCTCAGTTTCTTATATAAAAGCTACAGTGGATTCTTGAAGAATCCAACTATGTGGAGAAGCCACAACCTAACTGGGGAACCTGTGCCAGTGCTTGGTCACTCTCACAGGAGAATTGTTTCCTTATGTTCAGACAGTACCTCCTGTGGTCCAGTTGGTGCCATCTGCCTCTGGTCATGTCACTGGGCACCACTGAAAAGAGCCTGGCTCCATCTTCTGCACACCCTCCCTTTGGCCATTTATATACATTGATGAAATTCCCCCCTGAGGTTTCTCTTCTCCAGGCTGAACAAGCACTGCTCTTGTCAGGTTTTCTTCACAGAAGAGGAAGAGTTGACACTCCCTTCATCATCTTTCCAACCCTTTTCTAGAATTTCCATTATGTCCACGTCTCTCATGTACTGGGCAGCTCACAATTGGACAGAATATCTTGGGTGTGGCCTCAACAATGCTGAGTGGAGGGGAAGGACCACCTCCCAGAACGTGCTGGTAGCACTCTTCCTAATGCAGCTCAGAATACCATCATCCCTCTTTGCCACCTTGCCAGCATTGTGTTCAATGTGGTGTCCACCATGTCCCCCAGATCCTTTCCTGCAAGATTGCTCTCTTGCTGGTGGTTCCCCAGCAGGTACCTGGCCTTGTTCCTCCCCAGCTGCAGGATCCTATACTTCCCTTTGTTCTTCATGAGGTGAGCTCTGTCAGCTCATTTCTCCAGCCTGTTGAGCTCTGAATGGCAGCACAAACCTTTGGTGCTTCTTTTATCAAAGGTGCTGGAGCATTCAGAGTGGGCAGGTTTCAGCAGAGAGAGAACTGTCCATTAGCCACAGATGGTATAGACCCCATTTGAGCTTTCATTATGTAAGGTTTAGAAAGTTTTAGGTAAGATTTTTTTTTTGCCTTTGGAGTAATAAAGTATTTTTTGTTCATGTTGGCTACCAAAAGAAAAAATATTTGTCTGGCAAAGGGTCTATGTAACAATTTGCCCAACTGAGTCAGGAAGCTTAAATGAGAAAGTCAACTCTTAACTTTACAGAAATGCAGCCAGGAAAAATGTAGACCTAAGAAACACACCTGGTGTGACTTGCATACTAAGTACACTGAAACAGAAGTCACCTTGTCTTCTAGAATAAGCTGGCAACTTTAGTTAAAGGCAAATAAAACCAGTATATTTGTGTTTGATTTTGTAAGAATTATTTGCATATGAAAATTCCAAAGGGAATATTGACAAGGCAACAAGTTTATGTGTTGACACCAGCTTGATGAAGACAATTTCCATAATTAATCATTAAATTCTTAAATTAATATGTTCAGTAGACAAATTAAAATGAAACTTATGCAAAAAGAGGTGTCCTTAAGGAGTTTTTCTATCACTAGTGTTCCTGGACTTCATGAATTCTGTCTGCTAGGATATGTCAAGGTAAACTAGGAAGCCAGATCTAAACACTGAGCAGTAAATTCAGTACTTGATTCCTGCAGTGTTTGCAGTAAGTTTATTCTGGTCACTGGTCAGTGACAAATCCCTCTAGTGTAACTGATGATGTGTGAGCCCTGTCTAATCTCATTCTACTTGGAAGACAGCAGAGAAAGAATCGTCTTACTCTTGAAGGAGTCTCCTCCTGTTCTGGAGGCTACAGTGTGATGACAGATTGGATGTGGAGGCAGCTCGGAGGTGCTGAACAGTGCACAGGTAACTCGATCCAATCCAGATCCTTGTTTAGGAAATAGAGGGGTGGAATGCTTGCGGGATGGACAAGGACTGTGTAGTAAATAACTCCATTCACAAAGGAAAATTAGAGTCCTAAACAGTTGTGGTTTGTGCTGATTTTGATTTCAGAGGATATCTCTAGGTAGTTTAGCTGAGCCCTTTGTTGACACTAACAGCATGCTTGCAAAGAATAATTATTTCAACCTTAGCATATAACTCACTCATAGTGAGTTAGAAATACATGGAAGGAAGATCATGATAATCTACAGTGGTAAAAGTAGTATCATAAATCTATAAATTATGAGTGGTGCTTTTGGACTCACAAGCCAAATTCAGAGATGACCTGTTGAAGTCTGCGTAGGCAAATTTCATATCTTCATAACATTCTGTAGTACAAAATCTCTTCAGCTGTGTGCATTACAACCTTGTTTTTTACTGGTTTTTAAATTGGATCACTGCTAACACTAGGGTTTTAGAATTTACTTGTTCAGAGTCCAGCAGAATGGTAGTAAATTAAAAGAATGGTCCTTGAATTTCTTGTATTCTCCTTTAGCATGGGAACATATAAAATATATAACAGTAGAGATAACTTTGTTCTTACGTGTAGTGGACAAATTTAAAAGGTCATGTTTAAAGGTTGGAGTGTAAATGAATCAGACTCTGTGGGAGTAGAAAAGGAATAAAAGTAATAGCAGCTCAATCTCCCTTGCACCCATTTGCATTCAACTCTCTCTTAAGCTCAGTGAAGCTGGATTTTAATGAACTACGCACTCTGGTTTTAAAACACTAATGTAAACTCTTCCAGCTTTGATTAGCAGAGCCAGCAAGGTATTAATTTTTAAATTGAATGTTCTGTGCAGGGAAGCTTCCTGCCAAAGTGTATCTTAAAGTCCTACTTAAAATGGAAATCTAAACAACGTGCCAAAGGAAGAAAACGAAATAGGCTAGTCAGCTAAATTTCACTAGGAGAGATTATGTAAGGAAGACCGTACTATTACATTGCAGTGAAGTCCTACTCTAAGAATTACTAATAAAACACTAAAACATTTTGTAGACTCAGTTATGCATATCTGAAAGCATTTTGTGGAGCTCTTCATTTAGCCATAGGTTTTAAGTGAGTAAGAACAAAGATGCATTAACTCCCTTGCCCACTTCCCAAGCCTTTATTCCACCATTAAGTTTGCTAAACCGAAGTCTTCCGTGCATATCCCGCAGCCTCCCCTCAGAGGACGGATTCAGAGTTGGATATTTGTTACCTCTCAGTCTGCACAAGGGCTTGAGAGAGCAACAGCAGTGCCAACATGCACACATGGGCTGTCCTTGTTTTGTTTCGTGCACTGTTGGTTTGTCACGGGCTGTTTGCTCTGAATCATTGTAGGGTTTGGGAAATGGATGACTGTTTAAAACTAATGTGAAATTTAATGGCCACCATGGCAGGGATTAAACTAAATCAACGAGTATATTCTTGAGTATTCAGAGATTCATATTTAGGAAGGGATTCAGT
The DNA here is from genome assembly GCA_035583135.1 of Lophotriccus pileatus. Lineage (NCBI taxonomy): Eukaryota > Metazoa > Chordata > Aves > Passeriformes > Tyrannidae > Lophotriccus > Lophotriccus pileatus. Next base: position 86,583,563 of record JAWWES010000115.1, read on the forward strand.
GTTTTGAGAGAAGATGAATCCATTTTTCCCCATGCCCAGACAGTTGCATCTTGCAGTTTAAGGCACAGGTCTGTCCCTGTTGTAATTATGATAAAGAATTTTCTTAGTCTTTCTTTTATGAAGATCAGTATGTCCAATTCAGTTTGAAAATTCCAAATCAGTTTATAGTTTGTAGCCATCTGTCAGTGGCCTGGTAAGGCATAATGACTGTGTCCTGTTCTCAGGCATTAATATCCTGCTTTGAAGCATCTTTTTCCTAAGCCATACCAGTCATTATAATTTACACTACATTCATTATGCTTTAATTACCTGATCATCTGTGCAGATTATTGTTCAGTATTAAAAATAAAAGGGAGATTCACAGCATTTGTCAGAAGCAACTGCCCTTTTCACATCTTCACCTGCTGTGTATGTTTCCTCAAAATTAGGCTGAGGTTCATAATTGGAGAAATGAAAAAGGTTGTGTGAATTGAAAATCAATTTGGTGCAGAGGAACACATGGCACAAAGAATGCTTTCTTATGAGATATTGTTTGGGTTTGCCTTTTTATGTACCTGTAATTATTTATGCTAATTATAATTAAAGTATCTCTCCCTTAAATACACATGAGGCTGGCAATTAGATGTGACCTCTAAACCCAGAAACTTGTAAGAAACAAGTTAGAATTAGAGTGCTAGAAAATACAAGCCTTATTATGGGATCTTCTGCATCTAGGCCTGCATTTTTCCTGAAACAAAGGCAGTGTTCTTACTCCACTGTACAGAAGAACAGTTTCAATTTTGAGCAGAGGATTTGACTTTTCTAGTCATGTTAGTTATATCATCAGAGAACATGTTTAAAAACCCCTTTGGCTGAATTTAATCTAGATCCTTAACTGGATAAATTGCCTTGTCTCTGAATCCAGCTGTGCTGTGTTCACACACTAGCTGAAAATCTTGATGGATTATGAGCAATTGAAAGTATCTGATTACCTAATATGCAGGGTAATGACTCCTCTGTGGTATGGAATAGTCCTGTTGGTTAGGAGCCTTTCTCCCTCCCTGCTGGATGTTAGACTTCCCAGTTTCCTCATACCCCTATTCCTACTTTTTGCTCAAGAAGGCATCTCACCCTGAAGATTCATGCTAAAGTGTCAAGACCGCAGCATTTTAGTGAAAAATTGCTGGTATGTCATTTTGAATCATGCATAGAAATATGCTCTACCTAGAAGCAGAGAAGAATTTGCAGAGGGATATTCTTTACTACTTTTTTTAGGAAACTAAGGTAACAGAAGTAACTAAGGTGACATTGATCAGACTTTTTTAGGGGGGTGTTTTTTCCTTTGTGCAGTGGCAGACAGCACCAAAATTGTGATGTTATTCAGTCTAATGCTTAATCTTGGTGGTTCCATCAGTTGTTTTTACTCAACTTTAGTTGATGGGGTAGAGATAGAAAGAAATGTGGTAATGTCAAAGGTACTATATAGGCTGACAGCCCTATTCTTTCTTGGTACAGGGATCTTTGCATCACCTTTCAGAGACAAAAGCAAGTGAAATGCTGTATGTCTATGCATTGAGTAGTGTTAGTCTGATCTGGATTAGAGGGAAACAGATTCTAATCTCTTCTGAAATGAAGAAAGATTCCTAAAAGATACTTCTAGTTTTATTCTATCATATACATGTAACTTTTATTCAAATTATTTTTGTTGTATGGATACTGACTATGTGGGTGAATTTGAATACTAAAAACATATCTTTATGGGTTTCCTTGGATTATACATCTCTGTGTTGGATATTGGATCTTACAGGTACACTTCAGATCAGAGATCTCTTACTAAGTGCCAGTTTTAAAGAAGATAGACTTTAAGGAGAATTATAATAAACAGACGCAAAAATGGTGCAAGAGATAAAGATACTGAAGAATAAACAGCAAATCACCAAATCTTTTCAGTTTGCAACCCTTTGTTATTGCATTTTATATTTGTTTGCATCTTATACTTTGCATCTGTTGGCAGTGTCATAAACATATAACATAAATTACAATTCATAATATTCCATGATAATCCTAAAAGACCATTTGTTGAGGACTAGTGAATAAAATGAGAAGAGTTCCCGATTAGTTGCTTGGCAAGATTAAATAAATTAATTATAAAGAGTGGAAACATAACTTCTGTGAACTTAACTTACATTTAGCTCTATCTCCTCCTATAAAGATAAATAACCACAAAGAAAATCCTAACTTCCCTTTTAAAGATTTCACCAGTATAAAGGATTTGCCTCAGCAAATGAGCTCCCTAAACAGTTCTGAAAACAGTATGCTGAAGATAATAGATGAGTGACTCAGTGCTTTGGCACACTTCTGAAAATGTGAACCCAGTTTGGACCCCAACTATCAGCAACAGATGGGGACTTCTCAAGCTTTGAATGTTCAGTAGGAGACCACAGTAATTCTGTAAGCATGCCAAAGAAAACACCAAGTTGTAAAAAATAATTATCAGACTTGTGGTCTTCTAGGCTCTTCAGTCCTTAAACTTGATATTTGATACACTATTCCCTGTCTACCTGATTACTGGGCCTTCATTATCTTTCCTTATTAAAAGCAGTGGCAAAACTCACCCCAGAATGAGAAGTAGCTCTCAATTTTCTACATAACCTTTAATAATGTCAACTTTATGTCATCTCATTTGTAGATTGACTGAAGGTGTTTCATGTGGAAGTTGCAAATTGTACGGACCATTATTGACAGTATTAACCATTTTACATGGTTAGTGATACTTTACTCACATCACAGTTTATCAATGTCACCAGCAGTTTCATTTATATTTTGCTCACTTCTATCAAGCTGTGTGCTGAACATCCCATTTCTCTACTGGGCCACAAGAGTGGGTAACAATGTGGAAAGGAATGCAATGATTTTGCTGTTCTGCTGACACTCAGCTTTTTATCACCATGCCAACCGAAGAGACTCAGGCCATCGTCCAGGGATGATCAAGGCACATTTGACAAAATGCCAGGCAGGAACCATACTGTGCCGATGCTAATGAGTTGGAGAAAGCATCAGTCAGGGAGGAGAGGCTAAGATCACACTTCTGACACCTTCTGATCAAGGCTTTTGATTTGATGTTGTGTCTGGCTGTGATACTGAATCCTTATTTTCTCTTAGATAATCATTTTGCAGCATCCTGGGCAGGGTTTTCTGGGCAGTATCATAAGTGTTTTCTGTGTGCAGACCTTCCCCCATGAGCTGTGAATCAACCATTTCAAGGCTTCATTAGCCCTGGCGGTGTAACTGCAAGTATAACTTGTTCAAAACAGAAACAACTATGACAGGTGCAGCCCACACAAGAAGTAGAACCTTGTAGGGCTGCTTATTACAAGGCTACCCAAACTGTTTGGTGGTTTCCAGATGATGGCAAGACATCAGTTTTCACTAACAGAACACACAGTGTGTGGGAGTAGTCTGGAGATAAAAAAGGCAGGATTCAGCCCAGATTATTGGGAAATTAATCAGCACAACTAGCAAGGTTTAAAATGCAGTTTAGCTAACCAAATTCAGATGCCTAAGTGACTGGAGCTAATCCTGAGTCACAACTGACTGTACTGGGAAGATCTTCCTTGATCATAGTAGGAACTTAGAACCTTGTATACTTCTAGACACTGTCATGTACACATCTAAAGGTAAGTGTTTTAGTCTGAAGTCTAATCACACTTTGCCTTTCTGGATCATATTCTGACATTGTAGAGTCAGCAGAGGTTGACCTCTATAAAAAAAAAAAAAGACTTTTCAGCTAGAACAGCTTTTCCTAAGCTTATTTTTCAGTTCCAGCTTTAGAATATCCCGTGTTCTCTGAAATTCCATATGGTCTGTAAAGACACCTCTTTTAGAGGGCACCACAGGAAGACAAAGCCAAAGTACTATTTCTGACTAATTTTTTAAAGTTTATGTGTGTGTGTGTATTCTTTAACTTAAATAAAACATAAATTGGAAAATTCTAAATTTAAGCTTAACTATTAGAGCAAGTAAGCATTCATTTCAACTTGTAAAATTAATAATAATAATAAGCTTGCATTTGAGAAGCATATATCTCTAAGTAAATCTGTATCTATTTGTAATTAGATATAGTAAAATACATGGGTTCCTAATAATTAATGATTGTTACTTTTCCCCTGTGGTATTTTAGAAAAATATACTGGGCTTAATTGTGACAATATAAGGAAAAATAACATCTATATAAGGCTCATCATTTCTTTGGTTAAGTATTCCATAAGGCAGAAATCTGTATGAACTCAGCTCCAAAATCTACCATAACACTCTGTAGTGAGTACTCTGTGGGTATCCAGCATGTCTGTTCCAAAAGCCTGGGAGAGTGGCTAGTGCTGCCTGAGTGTGACTTAGCTGAGCAGTGAATTCTGGACATGGTGTTCCCCTTGTGATGAGCAGGGGGAGAACTATAGTCTCTGTCTGCCTGCCTGGCAGCTGGGTAGAGACCCTGTAGAGACATGTGCAAAGAGATGAAATATTTTTTCCCTTGAAGAGCATGTGATAAATAGTCATGACAGCAGTCAAAGGAAGGAAGATATTTTTAACTTTTGCTCAGGCACACAGCTTAAGCAGTCTTGTACAGGATAACGGAGGAGATCTGTGGTGGAACAGGAAAATGACTTTTGATACCCTGAGTCACAGCTCAAGGCCTTGCCAAAAACATGCTTTCCCTCCAGTGAAAGTTTCCTCTTTTTCCATAAGAATAGTCGTCCTGTAAAAGTAGGGTGATGTCAGTTCCCTGTTCCTTTTTAATATTCCTGCTATTATGCTACTGCTGGTCAGACAAAGAATATCAAATAAATAAAACCACCTCCACATGTCAGTAATGTACTCTTTTATTAATCATACTGAAGGTAATTACTTTAAATGGGTAAATCTGAGGTGGTACATTTTTCTAGCTTTTCAAGTACGTAAAAAGAATGATTAATTCCATCATGGAAAATAAGTTAAGTACAGGATAAAAATGATCTGAAATCTATGTATTCCACAAGGAATGAGAAAAATAAGCAAGAACCTTGCCAGTCTGATAATGAGGCCATGGGAGGTGAAAAATATCAATAAAGAGTGCAAAAAAGCTGATATAAGCAATGATCTAATGAGCTCCTATTTCATAGCATTACACTTTTTTCTTTTAAGGCGACATAGTCAAGCAAATAATCTTAGACATGATCTTGTTTTAAGGTCATTCTAATTTTGTGGAAATGCATAACTTCTGCAAGTAGATATTTTGTTCTTAAAATATTTCACTTCAGGAGAAATTTGATACGAAACTAACTGCTTGTAGGCTGTTAGACCCTTAATTTCCCCCAGTACCTATGCAGGAGCCAAGAAATCTTTCCATACACCTTTTTTTTTTTTTCTTCAAGAAATCTTAGTAATTTCATTGTGATGAAACCAAATCAACTGCTTGTAGTCAACTGGGAATTAAATGTAACTCAAATACTAGTAATTTAAGTGGGCCACAGATGTCTTTCTGAGATTTGACTAGTAAAGAAAGAGAGGAGTATTTCATCCAGATCCAGTTAGGTTCCCAAAATTTCTGGTTTCAGAAATATAACTAGAAGACTGGTTGTTATACTTTGATTTTGACTTGTTTGGGGCTTGCTGCTGTGATGTCTATCAACTGGCTTGAGTTAAAGCTCCATTTCTTTTTCTAAATCCCTTCTCTCCCTCCTTCTCTCCCTCTGTTTCCCATGCATCTTTACTTCCTCCTCCTCTTTTATTTAATCAGTGCTTCACAGAACCAGAATGCTACTCTGCAGCAAAGGGAGGAAATAAAAAGAGGTGTCCTAGAGAAAATATTATTTCCATTTCAGTTCTGGCCCCTACTGCATAAAATGGGTCTGATTATTCCTGACATCAGTTGCTAGTAGTTCCATATGCAGCTCTGTCTTCTCCTGTCAGCACTGCCTTACAAAAATTAGTCAGGTGCTGCTTGCACACTCTCTAGTCCACAGAGTGAGTATAAATGAAAGAAAAATGGTTCAGACTCTGTTTGGGGAAGGTCAGCAACATGTTGAAAAGGAAGGAAGAAAGGAAGGACTTTTCGTGTTACCAGAAGTGAGAGGCTTCTGGAAGGGAAGTAAGAAGCCATAGCCTGGTAGGAGCTCTGTCGTACTTGGAGGAGTAACTGCATTTGCACTGTTCCTAGATATGTGGAAAGGTAGAATCAAAATGATCCAATCTGAACCTTACTTAGCATAGTTCTCACTAATACATCTCCCTTGCAAGCCCAAAGATGTTCCCAGAGGCACTCAGAGTTCAGAGGGATGGCTGAGACACGCCAGGTAAGCAACTGGAAAGGATACAAGGCTCAGTACCCTGTTCTTTCTTAAACTGACAGGTTGTAGCCTTAGAAGCAAAAAAAGGAGACGCAGATGGTTGCCTTGAGTTACCCTTACAGATCAGCAGAAACCTGCAGAGCTTTCCTGGCAGGAATATGCAGAACATACCAACTTGCAAGAGATGGCAAATCATTAGGAATCTTATCACTGTCACTTGTGTGTGAAATCTGAAATTCCGTGGTGCCTTAAGCCACAGTTATGTGTCATGTTAATCTACCTTTGAGAAAGCAGTAAGTTTTAAAGAGTAGGAGGTGTCTTTAAATGGAAAAATCTGTCTTATATTTGGTCAGCTATTAATCTGAACAGAGTTTAAGACTTTCAAACTTGTTGATTCATATATCAGAAGCAGGGCTGTGATGTGAAAGTTTATGGCTAAAGGCAAGGTAGGTTAATTACTAACCAATGGGCTGAATCCTAAGTACTCTGCAATGTGATTTAAGATTTATATAATGGTGGTTAATTAATACATAATCTGTATTAAGACCAGGTAGTGGGGAGAAAGTGCTGGTGGAACAATAAAGTTGATAATTTACTGTGGTTATATTGAAATGTTCTCTTCTGTTTTTCAGAAGTGCCCGATAAGTTCCTGAGAACCAGGGACTTTTTTGCAAGTAAACATAGCAGTACTTCTACTGCCATTTGATGCATATGGTTTATTTTCCAAGGTGTTTCAAGATAAGTCTCAACCTATAAACATGAACTGTCTTCCTCAACCAGCTCTTAATTATAACAGCTTTCTAACTGAAGCCTATTGACTTACACGTGTGCCTTTAGATTTCAAGGTCTTTCTTGCAGAATCATGTTGCATTTGCTCCAGATTCTGCACAATGATCTCTTCATAAAATTAAGGGTATTCTTACTGGAAATAAATCCTCATTTTCAGATTTAAGAAGGGATTTGACTGCTGATGAATGACTTTCAGATAACTTTGTTTTCCTCCATGAGCTTTCATCCAAAATGGCTTTCCTTTGCTCTGATAAGGCCATGGGAAATGTGAAATGGCTATAAAATCTGAAGTTCAGTATTTAATTTTATCAGACTAATTGATTCTTGATATAGATCCCTTCCCTTGTCCTCCTTTGCCTTTCCTTGCCTTTGCTTCCCTTTGTCCCTACAAAGCTATAGGTCTGAACTGAAGCAAAGCAGGGTCAAGGAGAGGGAAGCCACTACCAGCCTGCAGAGACAAGACCACGTTCTGTGATGCTGTACTCCAGCCTGCTTCTGTTGGCTCAGAAGGAATTGACCCCTGAAGACTACCTTGTCTACTAAAATAATTTAAATTTTACCCTCTGTTCTTCAACAACAGTTTGTAAGTGGTATGTTTGTTCCTATTACTCCACTTTAAATATCCTTGTTTATTTTTTCAAAACAAATGCTGATTCTAACCTGGATTCCTTAACTTGACAGCATCTGCATCAGACCAATCCATGTTGTAAGGCCAGGCTAGTGAAACTATAGGAACAGTACAATCAGAGGTCATTAACCCAGCAGGAAAATTCTTTGCCTCATTGGCTATGGGTGAGAATAAATTGGTGAGTTACTGAGCACAGATTGTCCCTTGTGAGTGACTGAAACCACCCATTTCTAAAGAATTGCTGGCAGTTGGAGGCAGTCATTTAAGAAACTGGTTAACTGACACAGCTTTAATTTATAGAAACAAATGATCATTTCAATGTATGCCAAAAGGAAGATATACTCTAGTGTAGCTTTGGATTCAATGCCTACATTGTGTTTTTTTATTCTTGTGGAGGCAATATCCATAAATATTGATGGAACATACCTGGTGATTTGAAAGCAATGACTGCAACCTTGGGTGAAAATTTGCATCTTTTAGTGCAGCTGAAATCTTGAGTAGGCATCAATAAATCAACACAAAAAGGCCCTAAATTGCTGTAGATATCTATAACTACTTCTTTCTGACTGTAGTCTAATCTATATTGAGAAAATAAATAATGGCTCGTATGCTTTATGTGAAAATCTCATGCTTCTTTTTTAATTCAAGAAATATGATATACAAACAGAAGTTAGATGAAGTAAGACTATAACTCACACTTTGTGCAGGGTTGCTTTATACTGAACAGTCACTGAAGTTCTGGGCATTAAAATGCAAACTGAACAAAAGATGGAGTGCACACCATTTGCCTTGAGATGCCATTTCCCAGCCAAACAGATGTCAGTGTCAGGGATATTTGCTGATTCCTTGATTTTTTTTTTTCCCTCCTAACTGGATTTCATTGCTCCTAATTATATAGACTATTACTATTCTGAAGGATTAATCTTCTTTTAAGGAACGTACATGGGCATTAGTAGCAGATTTTTTTTTTTAAATAAGCTATGCTGTGCCAGTTTCAAGTGGTTGTGCTGGTCAGTCTGTAAGGACTGACTAATTAAAGTATCATGCCAAATATATGAAACATTTGAAGAAGGAATTCACAGAATGTTCACTGTAATACTGGGATGTCTAAAAAAACCTCAACTTTAAAAAAGCGTAAAAAATATAAATTCCAAGTTACTAAAGGAAGTTTTCTCTGTCACTCTTAATCACCCTTAACCTAACTTTCAGCTATCAGTCCTTCAGAGCTGAAATCCTACACCATTTTGTCTGTTCAGAGCAGGCTCGGGGGTCCACACAGGGGACCCTTTTCCTATCTCAATGTCCAATTCATAGCCCACAATGTCTCCTGAACCCTGTTTCTTTTTCTTAGGACTTGTAGGTTTCTCTTGAATATTAAATTTCCTGAAACTGAACTAAAGGTAACTGTTATATTTCATTTGACTCTTAAAGCACTCACCAACTTGGCACTAAATTCTTAACTCCTCATATATAGTTTTTTTTCCTTTTGCTCTTAAAATTTTTGAGAATAATAAAGGAGGGAAGATAACAGGCAGACTTCCTGCTAACGTGTTTTTCAGGCAAGGCTCTGAGGAGCAGAGGTCAGCCTTTTCAGCTTGCTTGTCTCCTGCAAGTCTGGGCTTTGGTGGCAGGATTGTCCTTTGTTTCACTGGACCTTGTCCAGAGAGTGCAGTGCTACTCCTTTAAACTGACAATAAAAGGCTGTCCCCATGAAAATGCAGGACTGGAGAAGACCTCACAGGATTATCCAACATTATTCTCTCTTCTGAAGCCGCATAAAGAATCATTCACAGATGAATATCAGAGGCATCAGAAGCCTTGAAAAAAAGCATTTCTACAAATTTCCTAGGTGGCATTTCATTTTCTGTGTCTATTAAAGAGTTTGTGATTATAGCCAGGCTATTTTTTTCATTTGAACTTTAGGTTTTTATACACTTGTCCAGGTTTTCTGGACTGCGAGCAGTGACAGAGCAATAGTGCACTAGCTCCAGTATAGATCAGCTGCCAGATTTTAAGCCTCTTGAAAACATAGGTGCAGGTCAATGTTACAACAGATGCACAGTCCACTAAGATGAGTCTGCTGCCCAGAGAAAAAGGCATTCATGTACATTCTAATTTCCTAGTCCAGATTTCTAATCTACCATCTCTCCCTCTCCAGCCTGATGTTTCCTACCTGTCCTGCTCCTCTAGGTGAGCTTTAAGTACTTAAATTGGGATCCTGCCCATATTTTTCACTGCCCCTGTTTCCTTTTATCATACTTCATTTCCCATTTCCCTTTCTTTCACCCACTTAAACCCCTCTGACCTCTGCAGCCTCTTTCTCTGTCTCACTTTCTCTGTCTCACTTTGCTCTTGCAGCTAAGGCTGAAGTGCCGCGTCTCACACCTACTGCTTTTGGCACAGGAGCAGCTGCTGCAGATCACTTCAAGTGGTTCATGTAGCACTGCTATTTGTATTTACGGTGTAAGAACAATTGATCTAGGTCATATTTCTTCAGCCTTTTTAGAAGAATGTGTCTCAAGACAGTTTCTGAGTCCTTGCTAAAGCAAGATACATTATATCTACTGCTTCCCTTTAATCCATTATGCCAATTATATTGGCAGACAAGGACATTAGATTGGTTTGACATCATCAGTTCTTAACACGCTCAAGTGGGCTGTCTTTTATCATCTTACTGTCTTCTGCTGCTTTTGAATTGATTGTTTAAGAGTTTGTTCCAGAACCTTTCTGGGAATTGAAGTCAACTGCTCTGTAATTGTCTGGATCCTTCCCCTCCCCCCTCTGCCCACACCCCCCACACTCTCCCCTTTTTTAAAGATTCCCTTTTCTAGTCCTTTGGGACTTCTGTAGTTGAAACTTTGTAGATTTCTGACAATGTTCTTAAGCCCAAAGGGATGAAAATTGTTTGTCCTAATTCCTTTTCCCTAGTGCATGTGGTGAAAGTCATAAGACCCTGCTGAATTGAGTACATTGATTTAGTAAATATTGAACCTCTTTTCTTTGGCTTACTTTCCTGCTGATTGTTAAATTTCATTTTGTTAAGCCTCAGCAAACTAATTTTGGGAGGAGTGAAGCCCAGAATATAAACAAATTTTTTACATCACTTGTTATTGTTCTTTTTTCCTGGTGCCCTAACTTTTTTAGAGCAAAGGACTTCCTTCGGTATTTGTTGAAGTGTATTTTACTCATAGAAGAAATAAATCCTATTTGACAGACTGTAATCTTCCTCATTCTTTCTCCTTCTTAAATTCCTAAATCTGAGCAGAGAAACAGTCCCTTACAGATGCATAAGACTTTACTTTTGAATGAGGCAAGTGTCTAAATGTCTGGATTAAGAGAGAGAACTATACAAACATCAGGAAAAAATCTACAGTGTCAAAATTAGGCGAGGCATTTTTTGTTAGGCATAATCACTGACTTCGTGCCTTTTTAACACTAAATTTGGATCTCTTCTCTTGCTTCCGTACCAAAAATAATGTCTCAGGTGGAGAGCAAAAGTGCCTTATACGAGTCAGAGAATATTTCTGTATGAACTTCTATTCCTTTAAAATATTAATTTGTATGTATGTAGCAACTTCCATTGAAAGATCTCCATATTTTTGGAAATGCCAGTTAGCTCTGCTGTGATGAATCCTATGAGCTAGGAAGGAAACACCTAAAATTTAGATCAGGAGAATCAAGCACAGAGGATAAATTACTTACCTAAGGTTACACAGAAAGACTCTGAAGGAGCAGGATTAAAAACCAGGCTCCTAACTCACAAGCCTTTGTCTTGCTAGCCTTCCTCAATACAAATAACTGCTTATAGTAAAATTGCGTTCTTTAAAATGCTGTTAACTGCTTTGATCTAATAACATTAGGAAAATAAATAATAATAATATTAATAATAATAAAGAAATCTCTTTAGTATCCATCTGTTGCAACTTCCTTTCATTCACTTTCAAGGACTTGGTCTACAGAGAGACTTCACTTGGCATACAACATTCTTTTAATTAGAACATTAATATTCCCACTGTTTCCTTAGCTTCTAAGACTAATTTTAATTCTTCTCCCTCCAGTCACTTGGCAAAGAATGTGAAGACTTAGTATCAGGGTGAGGTTCTGTATGCAGAGCTCTCTGAGTCACAAAACACAAGGCAGTGTTGTTATACCTGTCAATTTTCTTTTCTGTACAGTGTTATCCACACAAACAAATGCCACGTTATCTCTGCACCACAGCAGAATTAATTTACTTTGCTCCTTCACTCCCCTGAGCAACATTTTCCTCTATTTTGAACTGAGGGGAATTATGTCATGAAAGTTTACCTTTCCAAATAATGCTGCTACTACTACTACTAAAAAGCCCTTCCAACAAGCATGTTGCTTAGCAACATGATGCATGGAGCTGGAGCAACTGTGGGAGTCCGTCCGAATAGACGAGGGATCTGCAGATGAGTGATGGAGCCACCTTAGTTGGCAGCTCGGGCAAAAAGCTGTAAAAAAAGGGATGACAAACCCCCAAAATTACAGATAGAGAAGGTGGAATGACCTTCATGATGGGAAGGATGGTGGAATGCCACAAAAGAAAAGAAATTGTAAAGTGGAAGAAACAAGAGTGAAGGGGAAAGCAAGGCAGAGTAAAAAAAGATTATTAGCACTCCACTGAAGTAGTTATTCTGGCCTGAAAATTTGATCAATGTTCATCCCTAAGCAATTATAAGAAACAATTGTGCACGGTAAACGTAAAGTAATATGAACAGGAAAATTTGGGTATGTGCATTGGCACAACCCAAAGTACAGTGATCCCTGCACTTGTTCATTCACACACTTGTGTGATCTTGAGAGGGAGGTGGGAGCTGCCTATGCAGAGCAGACTTCCAGCCATTAGCTGGACATGCTTTATTGGGCTGTACCCCAGCTCCACTGCTTTAGGATGGGAAGAGCACAAGTGGGGTAAAACAATGTATGGAGTGTTTCTCTACACTCTGTAAATTTGATGTGCTTGAATATTCATAACATTTGAATAAACATGAAAACAGAGCCCGTATCAGTAGCTGTCGGTTTGCACACCTTTGAGATCACAACTCAGTCATCACATGCTTTGAATTGGTACATGACTACCGGATTTTCAGCTCCAGTTTAGATGTACACAGCCACTGAGAGAGTCTGAGCTGGGCCAGATGTGTGGTAGAGCAGGTGTGGGAGTACATGTTTTCATTCCCCAGCATTTGAACTGACTTGTGCTATGTCTCTCACATGATCCAGTATCCACTTTCCTTAGTCCTTTGGAGTTTAGACTCAGACTTGCTACGTGTGCAAGTCAATAACTTAATATTCTTTCAGTGCTTTTTACCTGAGGGCTTTCAAAGTTCTTGAGAGTTGTGATGAAAAGGAACATGCACTGTGTCCGAATTCTGCTTGCACTAATGTCAATTCATAACAACTTCGTGGATTTTAATGGTGGTGTTGGATTTACACCACTGCATCTGAATGCAGAATGGAGGCTGCTCTGCCTGCACTGGTAGCTTTTAGTGCTCAAGAACACAACACATAGCAATGGCTTCACTTTCTCCCCTGCAAGATTATCATCTCTGGAGTCAAATGTGGCAAGTCTTTAACAAAAACAGTGTGGCTATTCAAAATAGGCTAGTAATCCTTTGGGAGATGATCAGAAAAACTGTTTGGGTTGTGTGAATTCAAGAAGTATACAAATTATGTATTTGATTTCAGATGATTAATTATAGCAATCCCTTTAGTAGTTCAAGGGAGAGACATTTTAACTCACATCTTTTAGCCTTCTTGAAAACTGAAATTGATTTAGTATTTTGTCATGATTCATTATTTGGGTACTGATATAAATTTATGTTTCTTTCTATTTGAGAGAAAATACCAAGTCTCCTTACATTCATGCGTTATTAGCTACTGCATAAATATGTGAAAAGTGAAAAAAAGTTATTTTCCATTCAAGCCCACTAAATACCTCTAGGTCAATGCCATGTTCCATTAGTTGTCTTAGTATACGTGGGATTTAGTGGTGCTTTCTTAAGAACTTTTTGAAATATGAACAGATAGTATTGAATACTCTCCACATTGAATGAAAATGCATATAGCACCAGACTCAAGAAACAGGGAGAGAAGATAGTCTTATCAATTGCTATGCCAGTTAATCAAACATAGATATCTTAAACAGACACTGTTAAACAGTAGATCCCTCACTGAGTTTTTTTTCTCTTCTGTCTCGTGTTGAGTACAATATTAGAATGTCACAGCCCACTTGTTTCTTCCTTTGAGCATTCTCTGCTGATAGACTTTGGTCTTGATGTTTCTGTCTGTGATTAATGCTTTCAGCTGTGCCTGGGTGGCTGGAACCATCTGGGTTGGGGTCAGCAGGCTTTCTAAACCCATCCTTGTGGTATTTACTGAATGTAACCTATGGTAATACAATGTATTTGACACCAATATTTAGGAACTTCTCATTGATACAGAACATTGTGGTGTATGTATTCAGTAACCCATGTTGGACCTAGAGACTTCTCCTAATACAAGTTCAGTATGTTGATCCCTACCTGCCCTTCTTGTGGGAGCACAGAGGATCTAAGGGTGTGCCAGCACTGCATAGCAGAACCCAGTGCTGTGTTCCCACAGCTTGCACCAAAGAAGCTAACAGAGGGATGGAAAATAGATGTGGTATTATGACAGTATGTCTAAAATGACAGGTTTCAGGACAGCAGCATAGGTGCATACACTGGCATGGATGCACATCAGCTCCTGCAGAGAGAGATCTCATTGTATTGCTCCAAGTGGGCACAGTCTAAGAGGTCTCCTATGAGTCTGTGAGGACCAACTTATTAGCACCCTTCCTCAGGCACAAGTGAACTCAGCAACCCATCTGTTCAGCTCATCTGTTTGGTACATGAAGGTTTCTTGGAGGTTGTTTTGAAGAAGATCTGTTAGAAACAAAGAACCACCTTTATACCTACCAGTTTAATGCTCTCAGTTTTCTGAAGAAAGTACATGGCATGTATATTTTTCTCAACAAAACAACTTCCAAAATCCTGCAGTCTGGGAGACTATGTTCCCTGGCTCCCTCTTCAGAGAAGTCGAGGAAGTAAAAGCTTTACACTTGACACATTACTTGTGTCATCCCATGCACTGGTGGCTGGTACTAAACGCTGGGATGACAGGAACAGGACAGGCAGTTCTGTGGAACCAACAACTGCTGCTTGCAGGCAGCTCAACTGTGTCAAGCCTGGCTGGTTCCTGCTTGTGTATGCTACTTCTGGCGTTGGTTTCACTGCTCATATCATTGAGATTGATGATGTACTGTGGGATAACTTCTGTTCTCTAACTTAAAAACAGCTTGTGTGACATAATGTCTGTGGTCATTTTACCTAGCAGTTACCAGTTTTTAAAGGGTGGCAGCTGTCATCTCATGCTAGCTAAAATGTTTTATTTCAGAGTTTATTGCATTTCTGGTCAGTTTTGAAGAGATGAGGGAATAGAATGTCCTTCCTTTTTCTGGTCCGCTGTCTTCTTTCCCCTTGCTATGCTAATTTAGGTGTCATATACAGTGCCCTTCTCTTTGAATGCCACAGTGGAAATCTGCTGCAGCCTAGGACTGCTGTGTGTGCTGGTCTGACACTCTCTAGCTGTTTAGGATGTGTCAGTGCCAAGAACTGTCATCTTTGCTCGTTGCATGCACCGTGTTTGTTTCTCAGAGGTCTTTAAGGTAAATAAAGGAAAGGATTTATGTAGGTGTTTTGTTGTTTGGTTTTTGGGATTTTTTTTAGTAGTTGGGTTTTTTTACCCAGCAGTCACCTCCTTGTTAGAAATGTTCTGGTCGTGGTCTTGAGTGAGCTCTCAAACCCTGATGTGGTGGGTGGCCCAGACGGTGCCTCATCTGAAGAACGAGATCTTGAATAGAGTGGAATATAATACTCAGCAGAATACAGAGCACTGTGTCATCTCTCAGGTGCTAAGGGTATAATGTATCAGCCACTTCAGAACAAATAAATAAATGAACAGAATTGCCTAGGAGAGGGCAGAGGGTTCATAATTGGCGTCAACTGTGTTATCAGCTGATGCTTCAGATAACAGTTTTCAAAAGCTATATGAGAAAATGACCTACTTAAAAAAGGTATGAGAAAAAAGCCAAAACTAGACTTGTATCCATTTCTGGTGCTTATTCCAGTGGAAATTTCAAGATCTCTCATGGCTTTCTGAAGAGAGAGAAAGAAAATACAGCTTTTCTGGCCTATGCTCCATCTGCCAATAGAAGTGACTTTAAAGTCAAAAAGTTCCTGTGAGTTACTGCCAGAACTACAGCAACTATAGCAGTTGCCAAAAGAGGCATTTACCATGCTGGTATCTTACTTATTCCTATGAATCTTTCTGAGATGAAGACTGCACTCCACATAGTCTTTATTGGAAATTACATTTATAGATACACAGTTTTATGTAGTAATTCCTTTGTGTCCCTACTGTGACACATCAGCCTCTCCTTGTCATATCAGTGTCCTCTAGAAGTAGATAGAGATGATTCTCTGCTGCCTTCTGTACTAAGAGACATATCTATTACCAGAGCCTCTGATAACCCAAAAACAGAAATGAAAGGAATTCTTTCATCCAAAGAAATGACAGTGGTACTCCAATATCTTAAAATGGTTGTACTGATTTTTTTGTGTGTGCGTCTTTGCCATGAAATATAACTCTTATTTTACTGTTCATCTATTCTCTAAGCTTTCTAAACTTCCATAAATTAAGTGACATTTACCAAAAAAAACTGGCAAGAGATGTTTAATACCCTGTAAACAGGTAGGTGGGGTCACATCTCTCTTTTCAATTCTGGCTAAAAAACTGGGAGACACAATTATATGATCTTGTATTTTTACAGTACTTTCAGACCATAATGCATAACATTTTCATCAGTCTGTGTACAAATTCATCAAACTACTTATCACAAAATACTTACTAGTGCCAGAACTGTCATGCACATGTGGACATGCCTTCCACAGCAGTGCAAGTACAGCTCTGTGCACCTTTCATCCCTCTAACTGTTTCTAATGAAAACACAAATGAGGAGGATATTCTCAATATTACAGCAGACCTGAATGAAGACTATTGCTATGTAGTCTGTGATTTTTCCCACTTTGATCTGAAAACCAGTGATGTCAAGAACTGAAAACTCTCAGGTTTGTAAATGTTTGTTTATTCCTAGTTGTCTGCAGCAGATAATGCTTGCTACCGTAGCTATTGCAGTTGCCAAAGGAGCTGCTTATAGTGCTGGTGTCTGGTCTATGAAAGTGCTGTGGGCTGGTGTAAGATGCAGACTGTGTCATCAGCCATTGGCAGAGTTCTTTACTGGGCTCCTGGAGGTTTTGACCCTGCACTTGCAGTGCTCAATACATTCAGCACTCCCACTAGCCTTGCATCACATCAGCTGTTACTAACCGGGACATTGGCACTGTAGGGAAAGCTGGTGGTGAGCTTAGAGTTAAGAGTGGGTAATAGGGAAAATTGGGACTGAACTGAGAGACTGGATTGGGAAACCTAAGAGAACTGGAGTAAAGAAGAGAAAGGCGAGGAAAAATTCACTTCAGGTGGAAGCAGCTTGTGAAGGAAGAGAGAATAAGCTGTTTCTGTACTCTTGAACAAGTAGCACCAAGCTCTGGCAGTGAAGATGGCTAATACTGTCTGGCCACATCTAAACTGTTTCATGCTTTCATGCTCCAGAACAGACAGGCTGCACCCAATTTGATTGTTGTCTATCTCTGGCTACTCGTGGCCCTTTCCAATGGGAGATCTGGGAGAAGGCTGCCTGGCCCAAATGAAAACATGTTAAATACAGTTTTAACAATTTATTAGTACAAAGTACAGATGAAGAACTTTTAGGATCAGGGTGCCTATGTCCTGAAACACTTCTATTTTCTATATGGACAAAATCTGAAATTATGCTAACCTGCTACTGCAATTCACTTCAGATTGCATATGTTTTTTCCACTACATTATAGTTTTTCTCTTGATTCCAGTGACAGAAGAGACTTCATGATGAAAGATAAAAAATTATGTTAGAGGAGTGTTTTCAAGGCTGCAAAATCAAGCTTTCAAAAAATTTTGAAATACCAAAGTACTTCTGATGGATATACATTAAGATAGCCTTCAACCACATAATTGCATGCTGTTTTTCCCAGGACATTTGCCTCACTCCGTGCATGCAGTAGATAGCCTTGGTTTTTCAATCATAGTGTCTGCTAGTAAATAATTTCTGTTACAGTTCAAGCACATCACTTGGTTTTGCTGACCATACTGGAAATCATCTGAGGATGTTATTTTGTTAGGTTTGTGTAGGCAAAATTATGAAACCTCAAACAGAGGAAGAGATTATATATATATATTTAGGGAACGAAGAGCAGTAAGAGTTATACTGAGTATATTCATATGCAAGTGGTAGACACCAGTATAGTCAGTTTGCTCTTCACCAGCTGGACCAAACGTAGGGGCTGTAAGCTGCAAGCCCACCTGGATGCAAGAGTGTTCACTGGACAGTAAACCCAAAATATAGCTGTGATTTGGGCTCAGCACTGACTTACAAGGGCAATGTGAATGTAAACCCAGCTGTAGCTGTCCCTGTAGAACCATTCACAGCGCCCTGAGGGAAGCTGTCAGTGTGGGCTTGTCAGTTCAGCAGCACAGCCACGGTCTGCTTGTGCTCCCCTCTGCTTCTCCCTTGTTGCTGGGGTGCTAAGAGGACAGAGTTGTGTGGCCTGCAAAGAATAAGGCTGTGAGGCCTTAGAAAGTGCTCTATGAAGAAGAGTGATAGGTGTCAGAGATTATTTGTGCATTCTTTTTTCTTTGTTAATGTTACTATTACTCTGTATTTCTTGTGCTATGAATGTATTTTATTAATAATAAAGAAGAGGCTCTATTTCTAGTATTTTTCATCAGGGGGTTCCAAATGACAGGTACTTATGGATAGAAGCACAGTCACCTCTTGCTTCTTGGGCTGTACCAGTGTGCAACGACCATCTAGTAAATGGGGTTTATAAATGACAGTATGGAAGTTTGTTGAAACTGCCAGTGGCTAATTCACTGGTACATCCTCTCAAGTCTATTGGATTTTGCTCGTTCTTTTACCTGAGCACTAGTCTCCAATTTAATTAATTACTGACTACTCCTAGCAGTATCTTTTACCCTATTAAATTAATCACCTTCTCTTTCTTCAAAGCTCAGCTGGCCTTCTATAGCAATAAAGAATTACTTAATTTAATCTAAGCCCTTTTACAATGTTTATCACATTCAATCTCTTTACCAGACTATCTGTGAAGTTGACCTGGCTTCTCGGAAAGGATTTCCTCTTTCCTTGGAAGTGATTTCTTGAGTGACGACCCATTTTCAAGGAGACAGCATAATTCTCTAACAGCTCCTTAAGAAATTAGTCCTCTTCTTATGGAAGAGTAGAAGTCTGGGCACCAGCTTCTTTATCTGGCGCATTTCCATTCCCTGTGAATGGTGGTTCTCTCCTCAAGCATGGATTCCACTACTTTGATGACTGCAGTCTTGACCTTTTCATGAACTTTTCTTCTGTCTCCTGGGAAGTGTGTTTGAAAACTTTCAATTTATGGTGCCTTGCTTGACTGTGCGAGTTTTTTTCAGGCAAAAACAGAGGCCAATTAAGTGTGGTAAGGGTCCTTTATTTGTCCTTCAGATTTGCATAAGAGATTGCAGTTTTGAAATAGAAATAGGTTTGAAGGAATAAAGCAGCCGAGAATTTCCAGGTATAAATTTTTTGCTATACTTCCAACAGAACATGAGAAATGGTCTCTCCTGGTGCAATTTAGTCCTTAGCAGTCCATCACTATAACTAGCCTTCAGGAAGTATAGTCCTTTAAACATAGTTCTTTCTGGAGTCCTTCACAACTCTAAAGTCTCCCCAATGGTGATACTAAATTGAGGCAAACATCACTTTTTAGAGAGCCAATATTTAAAGTGCAAAAGTTCCTCACTTTAATAATTCACACTGAGCAGCATTCAACTTAAGAATTGCTCATTTGGATGAATAAACAACAGGGGGTGGTAGCTCAGCTGGAATAAATTACTGTAATATCGTTTCAGTCACTGGTGTTACAGCCGTTTAGACCAGTTGAGGCTTTTGTCACACATTTTTATTTAGATTTTATTTTTCATTTACTCTGGCATTCGTAACTATAGTAGATGTCAGCTTCACATAATTAATTGATTCATGCAGACAGTCCCCTTGAGAACTATCCCCTAAATAGGATGTAAGAAGTATGGTACTCATTTTACAGATGATCAGCTAAGGTACAAAGGGATGCCTTTTAAAGACATTGACATTTCTAAAATGTCCACTATCTTGATGCTTTAAAAAATTTGCATCATAGTATTGCAGAACCATAGGAATGTCGTCTGGAAGGGACCTCTGAAAGCCTTGAGTCCATGTCCTTGCCAGAAACAGGACTCATACCAGAACAGGTCAGCCATGGCTTTGTCCGACCAAGTTCTGAAAACCTGGAAGATGAAGAGTCCATAACTTCTCTAGATAACCTCTGTCAACACTGAATTGACCCTCTCATGATTTTTCCCGCCTCTATTATTTAACTTTCTAAACCATAATTTGTGGTGGCTGCCAATCTCTGTATCACTTTAGCTCCATAATTTCTTAAAACTCCTTGTTTTAAGGAGTGATAGGAAAATAATTAACTCACCTTTTAGCCACTTTTCTGTCAGTTTAAACCAGCCCAACTCCTTCCACCTGTCATTGTAGGCCATGTGCTTTTAGCCTTTGGCTATCTCAGTAGCCCTGGACCCTCTCTAGTTTCTCAATACTGGATTTTCCCTCTATATTCTGCTCTCTTGTACCTTAATATCCTTAAAATTCCATTCTGAATACAAAGATTGAGTAATCTGCTCAAAGGCAAGCAAGAAAATTATTAGTAATATTTTCCAAGGAATTTAGGAGCCAAAAGAGATAGATAGGAGATTACAGCGATCTTCAAAATTACCCAGACAGCTCTGAACTTCTCTAAGTATCTAGTATAATCTTAGCCTGGTTGCTACTGACCCCCAGGCAGACTTTCCCTTGTATCATAGAGTGGAGCACATAGCTTTGGCCTCATTGTAACTGCTTATGAAACAAAAAGTGGGTAGGTATAGATTAAAATCACGCTTAGGGAGTTGTGTGTGAAACAAGGATACCTATAAAGGTTTGTTTGAAAAGGTGCATAATGATTGATGACCTAGCAAGTATTGTTATTAATGGATTGAGCAGAGATTTATTTTTTACTATTCTTAAAAGTATTGTTTCAGCCCAGCACACAGGTTGTTAAATTTTTGGATCTTTAACGCTATAAATATCCCCAGAAATAGTACAGAGGTAGCATATGGTCTTTGGATATTGTTCAACTTCTAGAATGAAGTGATTAAGTTTATTAACATTGTTTAATATATTTATATTGCCATTGCATCTGGGAGCTGTAATCATTAACCAGAGGACCAACTCCATGCACTATTAAAATGCAGATCAAAAAAATAATCCCTGGAGCAGCCAGTGTTCAGTGTAAGCGTGAGGAAAGCAGATGGGTATAAGCCCAAAAGCATTAAAATGGCATTGGTCAGACTGTCAGGATACCAGAGGATATCATGAATTTTTGTAGGCATCACAGTATTGGAAAAGGAATGTGATTCTCATTTGTGGAAGAAAAATGGGACTGAAGTAAGGTCTGAGAAGATAGAAGCTTTGCATTACATATGTTAAACATAAACTGATGACAGGACTCCCATGTGACAGTGCAGGGTTTTAGTGAAGACACAGTAAAGGAGATAAAGTTACCTCTTAAGTTTCCCTGTTGGCTGGACTAAAGAGCTGCTGGAGGTGCAAGGACTTTTGTGGAAGCTGAAGCTACCTGTAAATAATTGCTGTCTCTGAAAAAGTAAACGTATTAAAACTGTGGTAGTTAGGAAAGAACTAGGTGATTGAGCAATACATTTGAGACAGTTCTTTTTGTACCCCAGGAAAAGGTGTGAAGCAGTAGGGAGAACTACTCTGCAGAATACCGGTTTTCTCCCTGTCCTTTCAGCTGTGCCACTACTATAATTTCTCCCCTTTGGTGTATTTGGCAATATCAGCTTGACAATGCTTCTCCTTCAACATAACAGAACCACAGAGTCACAGAATCATCAAGGTTGAAAGAGACCTTCAAGATCCTCCAGTGCAACCATCAACACAGCACAGCACAGCCTACAGCATATCTCCAAGTGCCACATCCAGACACCTCTTGAACACTTCTGGAGATGATGACTCCACCACCTCCCTGAGCAACTTTTTCTGATGTCTTATCACAGTGAACTTTTTTCTTTTCTGATATCTAGTCTGAACCTCCCCTGGCACAGCTTAGGGCTGTTTCCTGTCATCCTTTTGCTTCAGATGTGGCAGAAGAGGCCAACCCCACCGCCCTACAACCTCCTTTCAGGTAGGTGTAGAAAGCAATGAAGTCCCTCCTGGGCCTCCCCTTCTCTAGCCTAAACAACCCCAGCTCCCTCAGCCAATCCTATTATGCTCCAGACCCTTCACCAGCTTTGTTGCCTTTCTCTGGACTCATTTCAGCAACTCAGTGAGCTTTTTGAAGTGAGGGGCCCAAAACCGAACATAGTACTGCAGGTGTGCTCTCTGTATTTACAAGTACAGAGGGGCAATCTCTTTCCTAGTCCTGCTGGCCACACTGTTCTTGGTACAAGCCGGGATGTCATTTGCTTTCTTGGCCACCTGGGCACACTGCTGGCTCACATTCAACAGGCTGTCAAAAGCACCCTCAAGCCTCTTTCTGCTGAGCAGATTTCCAGCCATTCTTCTCCCAGCCTGTAGTGCTTCATGGGTTGTTGTGACCCATGTGCAGGACCCAGCACTTGAATCTCATACTGTTGGCCTCCGCCTGCTGATTCAGCCTGTCGAGATATCTCTGCAGAGTCTTCCTGCTCTCCAGCAGATCAACACTCCCACCCAACTGATGTTGTCTGAAAACTTAGTAAGTTCAATCCCCTTGTCCAAACAATCAATAAAGAAATTAAACTGGACTGGCCCCAATACTGAGCCTTGGACAACCCCACTAATGACTGGCTGCCAACAGGATTTAATTCCTTTCACCACCACTCTTTGGGCCTGGCCATCCAGCCAGTTTTTTAGCCAGTGAACAGTATACCTATCCAAGCCATGGGCTGCCAGGTTCTCCGGGAGAATGCCGTAGGAGAGCATGTCAAATGTCTTCCTCAAGTCAGGATAGACAATATCCACAGCCTTTCCCTTATCCCTAAGTATATCACTTTGCTATAAGAGGAGATCAGGCTGGTTAAGCAGGACGTTCCTTCATAAACCTGTGGTGGCTGGGCCTGATCCCCTGGTTGCCCTGCTCATGTTGTGTGATGGCACTCAAGCTGATCTGCTTCATGACTTTCCCTGGTACAAGGTCAGGCCGACAGTCTTGTAGTTCCCTGTATTCTCCTTCTAATCCTTCTTGTAAATGAGTGTTACATTTGCCAATTTCCAGTCAACTGGGACTTCTGCGGTTAACCAGGACTGATGCTAAATACTTGAAGTGGCTTGGTAAGCTCTTTTGCCAGTTCCCTCATTACTCTCAGATGAATCCTTTCTGGGGCTATAGACCTGTGGGTGTCCAAGGGGCATACCAGGTAACTGGTATGAAATGAAGCTTCCCCCTCCCCCCGTGGGGGCTTCACTCAGCTCCCTGTCACTAACTTCCAGCTCTGGAATCTGAATACCCTGAGGATAACTGGTTTTGGTGTTAAAGACTGAGGCAAAGAGAACCTCGGCCTTTTCCTCATTCCCTGACACTATGCCAGCCTCAGTTTGCCTCTGTTGTATAAAATTTGTGAGGAAGCCTGAGTCCTGCAGCAGGCTGCAGGATTCTGTAGTCAGGGGCTTGCAATGGTGGCAATCACTTTTGTCCCTTTTGCTGAGGAACTGTTGAGATGGTGCTTGATGTTCAGGAGCTAGAGTGAAGTTTTGACCACCTGGATAAGTTTCTATCTCATTAACCCGTTCCATTATTTCTCAGCTCTGAGCATGAGGAGGTGAGCAATAGGAAGATCGCAGGCAAAGCAGCCATTTAATTAACACTTCAGTGCACCATCTGCCATACCTTCTTGACTCACCAGAGAAGAGCTCTGCTCTCACTGCTCGCACTGACCTTACCAAAAACTTTATTAAGAGTTGAGAGATGGGGTATGTTAAGAAATGTAGAAAATGAAATGTAGAATGTAGAAAAAACAGAGAGGCACTTAATGTATAATGAATTGCATGAGCAGTTATGGTAAGAGTTAGGTAGCATCATGGTAAGGGGAAGGAAATGGGAAACTAGAAAAGAGGTCTAGTGGGAGAGTGATGTATATATGAGAGAATAAGAGTTATCCATAATGATTAATTCCTCTCTCAGACATGCTTATTGAAAAATATTTATTTTTTAATGTTGAATATCAGGGAGTCAGGTACAGGAGCTGGTCCTGGTTTTGCCTGTATAAAGTATCTTTGTTGCTTGAACCACTGTGAGACAATGGAAGCATGTGGATTCATCTAACATGATAAACTTAGAAATGTACAGTAGAGATAAAAAGGATTTTATTTCAAATTCTAAATGTTCTTCTGAAACCTGAGATGTACCTAGAAATTAAACATGTCTTCCTTATCTGGGTAACCTATATTTGAAAATAATTCCTGTAGAGCTTCTGATATAACTGCCGTGGAACCACATTACACAAGTGGAGAAAAAGATACTGCTTTCTGTACTACTTGGCATAGCTGTGAAATAACATTTGCCTGTGTAATCCTTCTAATATAACACAATCCTCTTCGTGTAACCTCTACATTTTGTACTCAAATGTGGATGACAAAATTAAAGACTAAACCCCCCATAATTAGCTTGTATTACTTTAAAATTAGTTTCATTTAAAAAAATGTGAAATATTTATGGTGATAAAATTTAAAGCTATTTGAACTTGAATAAGATGTAGAAGCCCTTAAAAATATGCATTTTAATATGCTATTCTTACAGGTCTTGTATTCTCATATAACTCCAGAGTAAGACAAGTATTAATAGACAGGACAACTCACTTAGCCTATTTTTCTAGCTGAGTAAAGTTAGTGTTCTGAAAGGTTATAGCAGATGAAGGTTTTCCTGTTACAAGCCAACTAGTTCTCCAATGTCTGTGACCATTTCAAGTACCTCTGTGGAGCAAAAGCAAAGGACCTCTTGTTGGATTTATTTCAATTGTGTTGCTGAGTTTGAGGTAGAACTATTTGTCAAAGCTCTGAAACACTCTTCTTCGTTTTTCAGCCCTATCCATGAAGATCCTTAATTTTTTTTTCTACAGTCTGTCTTTCAGGAGTTCCTTTCTAGACAGTCTTTTGTATTTCCCTTCAATGTAATCTCACCCAAGCATCTAACACAAAGTCTTAAGAAGTGTCAGGTTAAT
The DNA here is from genome assembly GCA_035583135.1 of Lophotriccus pileatus. Lineage (NCBI taxonomy): Eukaryota > Metazoa > Chordata > Aves > Passeriformes > Tyrannidae > Lophotriccus > Lophotriccus pileatus. The sequence goes on from JAWWES010000115.1 coordinate 86,608,760, forward strand.
CCACATAATCCCTGCTCCAGCTCACTTTTTGGTTTCTAGCCAGGTTTAGGTTCACCTACTGCTTGTACATAATTTGATAAGGATAATCTTTCCCTGTATGACCCTGATTCCTTTATTCTCATCCTCCAGGCATTTTTTTTTTGACTTCTGATGCTCTCAGACATGACATTCTTTCAAGTCTCTAAAAAAAATGTGCAGTTTTAGATACCTTGTTCTGTCATTTCATTTTCACCTTACTTTATCTAATTACTTCTTTCTGTGCCTGAAAGCCTCTATTTTTACACTTGGACTTACCTGCTAGAGGTTTATACTAGCATACCTTAACTTTATACCTGTAAAAAAAGAGCAATGTGTACTGAAGCTACACTTTGTTTTTCTGAGAGCTGAGTTTCTTACATATCAACAAGCAAATCGCTTAAGTAGTAGCCAAGTATTTAGATTCAAGAGCACATATTTCCTAAGTGGATCCTACCTTCTCCTTCATTTAAAATGTAAAGGCACGTTGTCATTTACATTCATATTTTAAAGCAGAAAGGTCAAGATAAAAGTCTTCATCTTCCCATCTTGTCTATGAATGACAGGTCTGAACATTTTCCAAGATCTGAAGCTGCTCTTGGTTAAACCTGTTGTTGGTTCTGGGCAAAGCGTGAGAAAGTGGACAGAATATAAGGTGTTGCATTTTTTATTTGTTTGCATGAAACCAGAGAAAAGTTGTAATTAATGGTCCAGTTAGGCCCTCTTACCTGCGAATTATTCAATGCTATTAATACTGATGCAGAGAGACTATTCCCTTTAGGCTTTAGTATCACATACTTTTCCCCTTTGTGGCTTTTAAAAACTCAGTAGTTTGCTAGGGCTGTACAACAAGTCAGTGCAAACTGTTGTTGTTGACTTTCTAAACATTCATAAGTACACTAATAAAACCCTCTGTTATATTCCTGTAAAAGCTACCATGGCCATATCAAGAAGTCAAACCCGTAAGTCATGTAGCACTTTTGGAAGTCTACAGTAAATACCTCAGGAAAGTAGCTCACATGGTTACCAACAGCACTGAAGATGTTTATAATAATTGATAATCCAACATGTCAAGAACAGAGAGACTTGGCTTTACAACTTTTGCATTCTGGTACATGCAGCAAGCAGTGCATGAGACTACTATAAAACCATGGATATATTGAAAGAATGTTCAGGCTTTTATTAATGATCCTTAGAGAGGTTTTTACATTCTTCCATATATTTTCTTGCAGAAACTGTCCACTTGATCTATTATATTCAATAAAGAGACCTTGTTTGCATTGGCATCTACAGTCTTGGAAATAGATAAATGGAAACTATCAAAATTAATGTATTGATAATGATTATCTTTACACTCTTCTTTTAGTTCTGGTGTTCCATACTCCAAAGATACAAATGGTTTTAATTAATCTGAAGGAAAGCAGATCTTATTTTTGTTTTATGTGATAGTACTGCAATGCACTGCACTGTAAAACAGAAGTGAGTTGTTCCAAAGGGCTCAGGTGTCTACCAGCCAGTGTCAGGTTGTCAACCCTTCTGTGTACTGGGAAGTAGATGCTCACTAGAGTAGACTTTCTGACTTCAGCAAGTAGTGCTAAGTCAATACCTGGTGCCTAAAGTGTTTAAGGACATGGGGACTTACAACTAAGGACAAGATTTTTTCAGTTTTTCTGAGGAATAATAATGTAAACAATTCAAAATACAATGCAAAACTATTAATAAAGGCTGGATAGTAAGAATCCTAGTGGTAAAGAAAGTGTCCTGACCATTACTGTGGTATTTCATAAAAAGTCTGTGAGTAGTGTTACTCTGCTGTGACTGCAACAACAGTGTGAGCAGTTAAGTCCTGGGGATTACATGGGTATCAGGTCTTTCTCACCTGAGAATTAATACTGAGTGTGTCTCTTTAGGTCAAATTTCTTAAATGCATTTAAATGCTGACCTTTTTTTTATCGCCATCCTTTGCTTGTATACCTGTGAGAAAACAAATCTTTTCAGATAGAGACCTCTTAGGAGGTACAGTTATTGCAGATGGATGAATTGCAGGTTTAGTCACAGCTTCTACTGGCAGATAAACAATAGTAATTCAAGTTATTCCTGATGTACTTCATTTCAAGTAAGCACCAAGCCTTTTCACCTTAATCTATTTAACGTAGCTCCGAGCAGATCTATATCTGATTAAAAAAATGTTTGGGCTAGGCAAGTACAAAGGCTTAGGCACACACAATAATTCTTGAACATCTAAGTATGGGAGATCTGTTGCTAATCATAACTTACTGTGTGGAAAGGGATGTTTAGGGTCATGACAAAATTACAGACTGAATTTGCCTGTTGATTTGAATCATTAATCTGAGTTGGTGGTTCTGGTCAGTTCAAACGTTTGTTTTTTTGTCTTCAGTCAAATAACGTGTTCATACATGCTGTTCCTGGCTGCCAGATGTCACCATAGATCTGAAATCTGCGGGAGGTCTTGATGCAGAAATGACTTTAGGGCGATGTGGTAGAGTGTTGCAGGGAGTATTCGTCATTGCAGTAATTAATGTAAGCAGTAATGACCTCCAGGTCAGGTAGATTCTCATACTTAATGACTGTGTGAGCAATGAACATTGTCTCAGACCATTAGCTCCTCCAGACAGTCATTTAAGTGGGACTTAACTGCCAGTCAGTCTTTCCCAACATTAACAGGTACTCATAACTAGTTTCCCAAACTTCCTCTATCACTCAATAGTAGGGAGTGCAGAAACAGTTTAAAAGTGTGCTAGTTTACATGAAATTTCAAAAAAAAGTAATTATCAGGCTAATAGTTCACAATTGACTTGCACTGTAGTAAAGTGGATGAGATATTCACCCATTTTCCAATACTTGCTTTAATTTGATGAGAAAATACATGCTGGGATTAAACCATTTTGTGTTTAAATAATCTTGCTGTAACATTATAATACGGAAAATAGCTGCAAACTAAACTGCCTTATGACAATACATATCTACTGATATTTTTCTGATTCCATAGCAACAGATGTTCTTGTCATGCTATTTGAAAAACAGTATTATTTGAGCTCATTTAATTGCTGCTTTTAAAAAGTGGGCTCAGGTACCAGGTTCTTCCACTGTGTGGGTTTAAAGAACAGTTTAGCATAGCATTTGTTCCATTACAATATTCCTGAAAATCTTTCTAGAAATCCTGAAAATCTTTCTAGAAATCCTGAAAAGGTCTAGGATGCATAAAAGAGCTGAATTCTCATTCAGCAGCAAACAAATTGATCTTATTTTAATAGACTCAAGATTAGATGGCAAGATAACATTTTCAAAGGTAATTCATGGTATCTGACGTGGAAGAATTTGCAACTGAAATTGGTATTTCTATCATTACTTTACTAGTTCAGGATCTACTAATGGGGATATGTACCTCTGTGTTCCCAACTAAAGATAAGCAAACAATAAATCTCCTTTTCTGTGAGAGTATTCTTTTCTTAAAAAAAAAATAGAGATCAATTTTGTCTTCTCATTTTGACAGAATAACTCAATAAGCCATGGAAATGTGGCTAGCATAAAATGCAGTTATGTAGTTAGAAGACAAATTTGAATACCCTTTTCTAAAATTGTTTTGGTGAGGTCATTACCTAGTGGTTTCAAATCAATTCTGTTCCAAAAAGAAGAACCAGCAACAAATAAAAATAAAAAAAATAAGTGGTGCAGTGGCTCACTGGCACTCTTAGCATATGTCAGACTTGACTGAAAAAGAATAGAAATGGACTGTTGAGGTTTGAGGAGTCTCCTGAGGAGATTCTGAGTGCTGACATGGGAAAAATGTATGAAGAAAAAAATCAAGTAGTTGCATTATGAAAAAAAAAGTATATTTCTTTTATGTAGTGAATTTTATTTTATTGCAATGAAGCTGAGAGTGAAACTCTATATAACGTCTGGCTTGTAAAAGGTTTGAACTGAAGATATTCTCTTTGCCCGAAGAAAAATAACTTTTTGTTAACAGATTAATTAGTGTAAAACTTACTTCACGTTCACTGAACTTCCTATACTGTGAATCATTTTTCCAGCAGTCTTAAATAAATAACAATAGATCTGTTGAAGATATACTATTACAAATTTGTAATCACAGTTCTGATTTTCTTTCATACAGAAATACTTCCATTCCTTGCTAATCCCTCACACTCCTATTCAGTAAAAAATAAAGAAATCTAAAATATTTTCCAAATTATATTAGATCTATCAGGAATCCAAGCTTTCTGTTCTATGAAAATTCTCTTATTTGGGAAAAACTGAAGTATTTTCTAGATGCTACTGACTTCTGGTATAATGGGAAATGCATATCTATGGATTTTCTTATTTCCTTAAATATTGTAAAATTCATTTGCTATAAATACCACAATCGTTAAGGTATCAGATGTTGTCAAAGTCCCATGAGTCTTATAAATGTATTAAGAAGCTTTTTATCACGCTTTATCAAATAATTTTGTAGTATGGCCTATCTCCCTTTATGAATTACAGTGGTCTTCTATAATTTCTAAAAAGATTTAAAAACCTAGGGCAATGTAGAAAAAATGCTAGCATTTTGTTCAGATGTGGTATCTCATCATTTCTTGGTCCTTTGTTTAGACCAGAAGTGGATAGGTGTCTAAAAACATAATTTAATTGCAACCTTGGCTTTTAAACTAATCTTTACAGAAATTGTCAATTACATAAATGGCCAGAATCACTTCTACTTTCATCCAGAAGGGTTTGATTTAATGTTTTGGCTAAAACAGCAGAAGCTTCAAGCCCATGTGAAATAAAGAGCATTTTCATTACCTATTTGAATTTTGGTCAGATGTCCCATTACAAAGAAATACAAAGAAGTCACTCCTTTTACTACCACTTCTTTCCATTTCAAACTTCAACTTTCATTAACTTTCATATTTACAGAACACACCTGTAGAGGGTTTTTGCCTCTTTGTAATGAATTTCTCTCACTCTTTAGCTTTCTTGGGGTATGTTTTGATTTTTCCATAGATCATTTCCAGTTTTTGCTGACACCTCTGCATTATTCTGACTCATAGAATATGTTTGACTTTTGACTTTATGGAATTCCTTTTTACCCTTTTTAAAAATACCTAGGGGTTAAAGCTTTAATCCCAAATACCTTTTGAAGCATCTTTTGATTGTCCCACATTTATTTACACTCTCATCTTTATAAGCCCTTGCTTATCTGACAAAAAAAAAATTGAAACAATCTCCTCTGTCCTACACCTCCACAATTTTTTCAGGAATCTCTCACAATTCAGAAGCAACATGGACTATACTTTACATATCTTTAAGTGCAATTTACTGCAGGAGTGTAAAACTGTGATTTTTAGAGGCGGAATCCAGATACATTTATTGCTGAAAACAACCTGGTGATTTACTGGTATAGCAAGGAAAAATGCAGCAGAATTTCAGCGGTAGTATCTTGCATGGCAGCAGGGAGGACTGAGTCTCTCCTGGTGTTCACAGTTTTGCTTGCAGTAGTCTAGGAGTAGCTGGTTGTGGGATGCTTGATGCTGTTTTTTTTATAACTTGATTTGGTGAAGAGCCAAATGAAGAGCCCCAATGACAGTGTAACAGAATGTGGCCTTCTGGACTTGTGGAGCAAAATTGTTCCCTTATGAAGATGCAGTTATTTTTTTCTTGTATTGGTCATGCACTAATCAATTTCTTTCAAAAGACTAACTCACTTGGTATGGACACACTTGAATTCTGATTTTATAGAAGAAAAGTGATATGTTTCTTAGTCATTGAAAACATCACTTATAATAAATGCATCTGTTCTTCATTTATGAGAGTATGGAATAGCTTTGCACACAGAAATAATGAAGTTGCTGTCAGATATGGAAGAACTAGGAAAGCACATTTTAGTGTCTTCCCTAATAGCTTTCTACAGATATATGCTCGCAAACACATACACATGTAAAAGTCAGAGTCAAGCCTCCAGGAATTGTGGAAGTTAATTTTCTTTGTTTCACTCTACTTTTTTTTTTATTTTTGTTTATGTTTACTGCGATTCCTGAGCACTTATCCTGTCTGTAAGAGTGATGGAAGCTCTAGGCAGATAATCATTTAATGGTTTATCAGGGGATTGCCACATTTCACACATATATTATACATTGTCTCATGTCTTCATAGTTGTATCAATCTGTTAGGAGTCTGCCAAGATTAGTGTGAAGAAGGGAACGGGATATTAGTGAAACTTTTCCCTCCTCAGAACGCCTCATATCTGCAGTATCAGTGTGCTGGAAGCTTGTTGGGTTAACTTCTGCTCTGTGATACTTCTGCAGAACAGGAGGAGCCCATTATATTTGTCTTTCAGACTCTTCAGATGACACATGTAGTGATCTGATCTCTCAAGGAGAACCTCAAGTTGAGCCAAAATAACCCCAATCTGGCATATAGCAAGTTTGATTCAAACAAAGATGTCTCAAATGTGAAGTAGTTCAGGTAAAAAGCTGATTTTTTTCTGTCTTTCTTTAAGCTCTTGAAAATGTAGCCAGTTGAGGGACGAGCAATTGTATTCAGGACCAGACTCTCCACATAAAATTACTCATACTTATTGCAGGTTCACAAGTCTTGAAAAGCCTAATCCTTGACACTTAAAGTAATAACTTTGCTAGGCAGGAGGTGTTATTTTTCCATTTTCTGGATTTTAAAGACAGACTGATTTTATACAATAAGGCATTACACAGATGTGTATCTGTGACATAACACATCTAGGGAGCACTGTAATTATGAAAACCTAATGACTAGCTCTAACTGCAGGTAATACCGGGTTTTTTTAAAGTTGTCTGAAAGGACAGCTTGTGGAAAAGTTGCAAACAGGACTAAATTCTCTCTGTTTCTGGGAAGATTTGTGTTGTATTTGAGACACTGATAATGATAGCTAGAGTTCAAATTCTGCCTCTTGCCAATGACCTGCCCTTAACAGTGTCTTCCTGTAAAACAAGGAAATGAAAACAAATGTATAGATGTGTTTTCCTGACTCATGTGAGAGAACTATATACATATATAGATTGATAGAAGAAATTTAGTCACATTATATACACATCAGACATGCAGTCTCTGTTTACACTAGCACAGGGAAAGAGTTAGCTAGACATTTCTTGCTCTGCTTACACTGGTGTGAGTAACAGACAACTCGGATAAGATCCACGGATTTATTCCAGATTTATGTGGTATAACAAAGAACAAAACCTGGCCTAAGTTGCTTATCTCTTCAAGTAAGGTGATTCACCTGCAGTAATCAGTAGTTTACTACTAAGTAATTTAATTTACGATCATCCTTTTTTATTTGGGAGTAAATTTATATTGTTCCCATGTAAAAAAGAAGGATTTTACAATACTCAGGAATGTGAACAGCCAGCTTACGCATGTCTTCAAGAATACTCTTTTCAAGTCCGATCCCTGAACCTGTGTATTTCAGAGAGTACTGTAGCAAATGCCACATCCCCTGCTGACCAGAGCAGACGCTGCTGCTCCCCTGATTGAGTGGATTCCAAATTTTGACGCCTATACCTGCATCTCGCATGTGGGAATTAATCCTTGGTCTGATTGTATTAGAGCTGACAGCCCTCTATGCCCCTCCAGCTGTCACCAAAATAAATTCTCCACCAGCCTTTCTGCCTGTTCAGAATGCTTTAGGCAGTAGGGGGTACATTTTTCTTGTTTGTGTCCATCTATGGTGACACAGATGACAGTGTGGCTGCAATAAAGCCGAAGCATTCCCTGGCAAAAAGGACTTACTGGCTTGTCTTTTTCTCATCCAGGTTAATTCAGTTTTCATGATGTTTAACTCTGATGCTATGGTTGTATAGAGTGAACCTGAAAAGCCTCCTGGCTTCACAGATAGGTGGTGCTGGTTGCAGGAGGAGTTATCAGTCAAGGCTGGTGACTGGTGTTTCACAAGCATTCGCATCCTGAAGAGAACTGTTGGTTGATTTTATGAGCTTGATATAGAAGTAGAACTAACTAGCATACCACTGTGTGTCAGTTCACAGAGAGGGCAGATAGACATCTGGGACACAAAAAGCAACTGCTGAGATGAGGCATCCCTTTCAAATGATAGTAAGCTTTGCAATAGTGACTCCTTGAGCTTGGAAATCAGTGAATTGTAATAATTTGGTTTCTGGTCACTGTGAAATTCCTTTGATGACTGAGTGGCTAAAGGTTTTTTTGGAGAGGTGCTTGAGACAAAAAGGCAATTTAAACAGCCTTATTTAAGTCCTTCAATCTCCTTTCAATCTATTTTAAACTCTCTGTTTTCTCTTACAGTCCCCTCAATCTTTTCAATACCTTTCCTCAGGCAGCAGGCCGGGAAATAAGAGTCCACAATAAAGTTCTTAGCAACTCCATCATTCTTAATTCTTCAGAAAGGAGGGTGGTATATTTGACTCCTTTTTTTCCACTAACTGGCTGAGACAGTTCACTTTGTTTCCTCATCCTTCTTGCATCTAGATAATCAGTACTACTGTCAGGAAGGTATGGTAGGAAGGTCATTGGCAGAGGTAGAACCATCAATTTGCTTCTGCACATCCCAGATGTGTGCTGCACACCCTAAATGGTGCCAGACAGAGAGTAATGTGCACCCCTCGTCATTCTTAGGCCTGAGAGAAGGATGGAGGAGTAGAGCCTTTACTTCTCTCATGCTTTAGAATACGGACTAGCACAAACAGGATCTTCATGCTGGAGTGCAGCAATGGTATCTGGTCATCTGCCCCCAGGCTCAGAAGAATGAGGGTGCACAATGGTAGGATATGCTGGTAGGATTTTTTTTACTTTTTTGTTTAAAGAGAATTAGTGTTGCTAATTGCCTCACTTCTACATGGGCCTGCAGAAGAAAGAGATGGAGTCATGCCTGTCTCCATAATAAGGGTAGGAATTTAGAGCTGGTGATGAAAGAATACTTGCACAGGTGGACAAAGACATGTTAAAAGATTCCTCCTGAGCACACATCTGGTTTCAGCTGTGTTCCTGGTGGAGTTTCAGTATGGGAGAGCAGCAGCGTACAGCTCCTCAGAAGTTGGGAGAAAGAATCAGTTTCTGGAAAAATGAACAAGAAACCTCCCGGCAATTGACAGGTCTGTTGCTGCTGGGCCATCCCTTCTGTATGACACTGCTTCTGCCTTGGCCTTTCCTCACCCACTCTGTCCTGGCAACCTGCAATGATACAAAAAAACCCCCGAAACCCTGCAGTGTGCTGTCCTCTGCTGTCAGACAAGGGTCTGTCAGAAAGGTCAGTCAGCCAGAATGATCCTATGGCTAAGACCTACACAGGACTGATGTGAGTGGTGGACAGAGCATCATCTGGAGTGCACACCTCCTCTGTCCCAGAACAGGCTCTGGGAACCTTGAGCAAAACCTTTCTCTGCCCAGCCTTGGCATTTCCACAGCAGTCCAACTGCAGATCGCCCTCAACTTGCTACCAGTGGGCAGGAGTCTCCTTGTGAAGCCATTGACACATCCGAGCAGAGGGACAGGAGGAGGTGTGCTCTCCCTCTCATTCAAAAACAAGAAAACAGGTGAAATGCATTAATGTGTCATTACCTCTGTTTAGGTAATCAAGTGGTCAGTTTTGGCTAATAACATGACATAACATGATATAACACAGTTATTGTGTTAAAATAAGGTTCCAAAATTTTCATAATCTATATTTGAAAATAAATATATTACCATCCTGAAATATTATTCACACCATTTTTTAATAATTAACTTTTAATAAGTGGTTAGAATTTTTTAAAAGAGATATTTTGGAAGAATAAAGAATACATTAATTATTCACTTTCAAAAATTATAACAAATATATCTTTCTTAGTCAGCATTGCAATGAATGCTAAAACCAGTCATGTAGCTTGGGTAGAAAGGCAATCTGGAAATTTGATAAAAGTTATAACTCTATCAATATTTACCCTATTAAAGACTAAAATCAATATCTAAGTAATAGTACAGGTCACAAGTAGTCAAAACATAGTCATTAAAGAAAGATAAACGTGCTGTTTTGTTTGGTCTATCGGATAAAGTCAAATGTGGATGCCAACTGAGAAGAATTTCCTGATATAGCAGCTGGTATGGCAACAGCTATTTAATTACCTGAAATACATACTTGCAATCAGACAGACTTCCTAAAATAATCTCACTTTGCTTAATGTTTTTTCCTGTTCCATGAAAGAGGTCTTCAAGCAGCATGTGAGCTGCAGCCTGTTAAATTCCAAATATTAGCTCAGGAGATCCATCCTTGCAGAACTGAAACGTTTGGAAGATGTGTCAGCTGCAGAAACTGGTAGTTTTGGTCTTATTAGAAGGACTGTAAGCAAGTCAGGATGCCAAAAGGATGGCAGTGGATGGATAAACAGCAAGATGGGTAAAAAAATGGTTACAGGCAGATTAGAAAGACAGTACTGCAGGATGTCTTCTAGGACCTGTCCAATTTAACATCTTTGTCAAAAATGTTAAGTAGTGCATTCTTATCAGGTTGTCAGATGACATCAAACTGGGGCAACCAGTTGGTATGTCCAAGCAGGAGTGCCATGCAGGGAGACAGGAGGGATGGGCCAACAGCAGTGTGCAGCAGAGATGTACAACAATATTCTGGGATTTTTTTTTGTTTGTTTATTTGTTTTAAATTAGTAACCCTTGGTTGATACCTTTTATTCCGTGTTATTCCAAATTAGACAACATGTCTTGAAAAAAAAATCCACTAGGGAATACCTCTGGGAAATCACACTTTTCCATAAAGTTGTCTGCTCATGTCTTTGATCACTAATACAATGCCACATAACTGGCCAAGGTTGGAAGTAAATGTTATGGACTTGAACCTTCAAAATGGTTTTGTAGTCAAGTACTTACCAGCGAATAACCAACATAAAATGTGCTATTGATTCCATAGTGAACCCTGTGGTGTCTTCAGATCACTGGAGTTTCCAAAGTTCTCCAGTGCTTTGTGATTTTAAGTGTACTGAAAATAGAAGAAGAGGTCTTCATTCCAGGTTTCAACCTCCTGTTTAGATGCAAAAACTGAATCCTGTCTTGGGAACTCGTTTCCAAGCAAGATGAAAAAAGGATGTTTTCTTTCTATCCTTTGGAGACTTTTTTTGCTGAATTCTTAAAATCTGAAGCTTTAATGCATACTTTGAAGGCTGTCATCCTCAGATAGGTTTCCTTATTAAAATAGGGAACCTCTTGCTATGCAAACATTAATTGCTGGAAAAAGTATGATCTTCCTTTCCCCTACCAAAATTAATCACTTACTTTACTGCTGTCACAGTCATAGAGAAACATAGGATCTTAAGTGGTCATGGTAAATTAAATAAAAAAACTATTTCAAATCTTCTTTTAATTCAATACACATGTCTTTGTAACGAGCTTTTTCAAGAAATAGAATTTCCAGGTCAGGTTAAATAGTCTCTTTTCACTTTCAATATATGTAAATGTTATAATACCTTTTAATAATCTGGATAATTGTCCCTCTTGTGGTTTAACATCAGCCAGAAGCCAGGAACTGTTCAGCTGCTTACTCCCCCACCAGTAGGATCAGAGAGAGAATTGGAAAGGTGAAAGCCAGAAAGCTCATGGATTGAGGTAAAGACAATTTAATAGGGAAAGCAAAAGTCGCACACACATGCAAAACAAACCAAGGAACTAATTTACTGCTTCCCATGGGTAGGCAGATGTTCAGCCATCTTCAGAAGATCAGGGCCCCTTCACACATAACAGTGACTTGGGAAGACAAACACCATCATTCCAAACATTCCCCCTTCCTCCTTCTTCCCCCCACTTCATATAATGAGCATGATGTCATATGGTATGGAATATCCCTTTGATCAATTGGGGTCAGCTGTCCAGGCCATGTGCCTCCCAATCTCTTATGCACTCCCAATCTCCTTGCCAGCATGGAAATATGAAAAGCAGAAAAGGCCTTGGCTCTGTGTAAGCACTGCTCAGCAACTGCAAAAACATCTCTGTATTATCATCACGATGTTCAGCACAAATCCGAAACACAGCCCTGTACTAGCCACTGTGAAGAGAATTAACTCTATCCCAGCCAAAACCAGCACAGCCCCCAAAAGATAGCCATCATGTTACAAAGGATGATGCTGTGGCAGATCATTTTGAACCTTTTTTTTTTTTGAAATTATGTATGATGAAATTATATAGAGATATTTCAGAACAAAAGTTAAGCATAAGTGTTTAAAAACTTTATAATATTCTTTTTTTTTTTTACATTTTTTTACAGAGTTTTCCATATGTAGAGCCTGAAACCCACCATTTAAGACACAGTTAGCGTTGGATTGTAAAACAAAACGCTATTTCCTCCTTTCTTATGCTATGATAGTTGGAGGTTTCTTTATGGTATAAGAGATTATCTTTTCTACTTCTGTGCAATCTCCCTTGGGAATTGGTTGGTTTTTATTTGTGGCATCTCCAGGCCAAATTGATTTGTTAAGGGAGCTGTTGAGAAACCACTCAAATGTTTTGGTGTCAATTACAGTGTGTAATTTCTTCTCATTGTGGCCTCAGTCTACCCCCTAGCTACTACTGACTTTATCTGCTTTGAGGGTGGGACTGTCTTTCCTTCTTTGCATCATTATCTGCTGGTTGAAAGACAGCATGAAGAAACGGGGAAGCTTCCCCATCCTACTCACTTTAGAAAGGTTTGAACCACCGCATTCTAAGTTTCAAGAAGGGATCACACAGTATCCTGGGTAAACACACTAGTCAGGGTCTCAAGTCTAGCCTTTGTGTAAACAAAAATGTGTCACTAGGGGCTAGAATAAAAAACAAAAAAGTAGCTTGACTATTGTCCAATGGCTAGGAGATCCTCATGGAGTGAGAAACCAAGACTGCTAGGTGAGTATGGCAAGCATTCATATTCTACATCAGACCATTTGTGGATGAAATCTAACATCAACTCAAAGCGTAGCACTGTCATTTTCCTGGCTCCATGAGTCGTCATGCCTATCTGACCCATAGATAATGCTCCAGAATGTGCGTTTTCACAATCTACTGATACTTGGCAGACTAGGTAGTCTTTGGTTGTGGGTTCTTTACCTCTCAAGAGGATGAGAATCTGGATCTGTCAGAATAAAATGATAGAGAAGATGAATTTTCTACTTGAACTGACATAAATGATCAGGAGCAGGCAAGGTAGATTCTGAGGGTGTAGTGGCAATGTGTGATAGTGAGGGTAGGTCTGACACTCATACAAAGCTGGCAAATGTGACATAAGACCCATAGCCCCTGCCTCCCTGGAGTGGTAGCGGCAAGCAGGATATCCCAGAGCACCTCAGAAAATCCTCCCTTGGAGCTGGATTCCCACGTCCAAACCCAGATGGCTAGTACACTTTAGATGTGGTGTGGGGTCCTGCTGGAACCAGAAAGGTGCTAAGCCTGTCTCCCTTCAGTTGTTTTTCCTATATGCAGTCCCCATGTAAACATCCCACAAACTGTAGGACATCTCATATTCACTGGATCCTTCTTCTAGTAATGGAAAAACTGAATTGGCTTTTAGACTTCATTGACTGTATTGACCTGTTCTCCAGTGATTATAATAGGAGCTTAGACATTAGCTCACACTGATGTCTAAATCTTGCTAAATCTGGTGCTTAATTTAGAAGAATTTCATTGCCCTCCGGAGGCTTTTAAATTCTGTGTGCAATCAATCTGTACTTAACTCAGAAAACTGCCTGGGTCTAGCTGGGCTTCAGAGGTGCCTCCCTTTTTCTTTAGGCTGCAGAAAGAACCTGGACAGCTATGATAGGCAAAGTTAGATTACCTTGAAGAGTTCTGAGCTTGGCAGGACAATGTTTTAGTTAGAATTCTACATTAAATATAATGGATTCTACCCATCTCTCTTTAGAAACCATAGCTAATTCTTGCTTGATTTAAGAACCTTATTACTAAAAACAGCTCTGAAAATCTTTTTCTAATACATAGTTCCTGAGAAGAACAGGAAATAAAGTGGTTAGGTCCAAGGAGACACCAAATAAGAAATGGAACATACATACTAATCAATTCCAGTTTCTTTTCTTATACTGTGAGGTTCTTCAGGCATCACCTCTTGCAATTTCCTGAGTCAACAGCCTAGGGACATAATGCAATAAATCACTGAACTGATAATGGGAAAAAAACACTGGCTTGTTGCTGTTCTTATAATTGGATTCCGAGGATCATATTTTTAAAATTGTTTCAATTCCTAAGGATTTGACCCACAAAAGGACTTAGATTTTTTGATAGTCAGTATTGTATTACGTAAGGTTTAGATGCCTGTTTCCTAAGCTTGTCTCTGTATGTTGAACAAGGCACGTTGTCTGCTTATACAATGCATACAAAGTAGACATGTCCAGCCAGACTTCCCAACAGCTACCCAAGCTAATCAACAAGAAAAAAACCCACTGAGACTAGAGCTGTTTCTTAAATCCCAGCTCTTTTGAGGTGCTTAACTCTTAGCCACAGGGATGAGCAGTCATGAGCAGTATCTCCCAAGCCCTTCCCTGTCTCAGGTGCCCATTCTAGGTTTTAAAGAAGAAAATCAGGAAGTGATGGACATCATTCTGAAAACGCAGCTGGAGGAAGCAGGGTTACAAAAACTGGAAAAAAAGCTCAGAATTCAAACACTTTCAGAATGTGACAAACAACTACTATTCTATCTGAAAGGATTCACATAGTTCTCACTCATCTTCTGACAGTAAACCCCAGTGAATGGGCTGTAGAGAGCTCTCTGCCGGTCTTGCTGCAGCAAGTTTGCATTCACAGCACTAGAGAGAAGGAGCAGCAGGAAAAAGTTATTACCAAAGTCCACTTGCTGAGACAATCATTTAAGAGAAGCTAATGGTACCTATTTCTTGCTCAAAGTAGTTTTGGTCATGTGTTTTCCATTAAATGGTTAGATTAAAAAGCAAAAGTTAAATTATTTTTGGGTTTTCTTTTTATTTTTTTTCTTTTTCTTTTTTTCCTACTGAATGAAAAGGAATTTTAGAAGCTTCCTGGTTGAGTTTTTCCTTTTTCTGCATGGATCAAACAGAATACTGTAGTGTTACTGAGTTCAGTATTTACTGAAAATTACTTAAAAACTTGAGCAGACCTGGGAAAACTGTAAAGGACACAGTGATGGTAGAAATCAGGGAAGGACTTCTATGTAGGAACAGAGTGTGAGTTGTAAACCTGAAAAAAGAAGGGACTGTGGGACCTATAGTAGAAACCTGTATAGTCAAGAGAGGAAGTTCAGTTGCTTAAAGTGATTAACTTCTCATAAAAAATAATTAGATATAAAATGAACAAACAAGAGGAGCAGTACTGTAGCATAGTTAATTTGTGTAACTCAGTGGCACAGGATGGTCCAATGCAGCCTAAGAGGCAATTGTGTCAAAAGCAGATAAATGGCTCTTACTTTATCTTGTAATTAATGGATGGGACATTTCAGTGGGAGTGCTAGGGTAAGTAGCTATGCCTATCTTATCAGCAACTGAATTTTTCTTAGTGAGGCCTCTTTTGCTTTTCATGGGAAGAAAGATGTTTCTAGAAAGTAAGTAGAAAAGATTACAGCATTGCACTGGTTAAGACCTGTCTAGAAATGAATCACCTTTTTGAGAGAGGGAAATAAAGCTTGCTCATACAAACTGCTTCTTGTGTCTTATCCAGAGATGAAGGACAGCCTCGAACCTGAAGAATTGAAAGTCTACTATCAATACACAATGTCTCCATCTGCTGATTGCTAACACAGATTTCCATATCCCCTTGTATAACCTGATGGAAAGAACACTGCTGATGCTGTGATGGATGCCTGCTTCTAAGTGGGAAACAGACGTTTTGTTAATTCTGGTCTCTAAGTACAGCATTGCCTAGCAACTATGAGAAACAGAGACAAGCCAAAGCATGAGAACATTTCACCTGATACAGCTTGGGGCTTGGAGGCATTCTATTTGGTTGTTTAGGTTGTTGGGGCTCTGTTTGTTTGTTTGTTTGTTGTTTTTACAGAAATGACCCCGCTTTAATCTTATGTACAACAATATTAGGTGATTTATGTCTTTTCATCATGGAAGCAAATTAGGATTTCACAGGAGGAGTGTTAGGACAACATTTCCAAGAGCACTGATTCACGACTGTGAAGACATTAAGACTCAGTAGTTAACTGAGTGGAAAAGACCCTTATCCTAAATCTTCACTGTAAAGAGTCATTAGCATTACATATATGCCAACATTAAGCCCATGGCACTCCAAAAGAATGGCAGCACCACTTTCCTACCTCTAATCCCTTATAGCACCACTACACTCTCTTTCCTTCTTCTTTCCAAGACATATTCCAGAGCAGGAGCTGAAGTTTAATAATGACTAAATCATAGTTCACCTCCAAGATTCTGGATTAAATAACATCACTTTGGCAAAGGTCCGTGTTGCAAATAATTTTGCTAGCAACACCAAGCCCCTTTACACAGCCTTGAATCTGAAATCATGGACATCTTGAACTGCTGTCTGAGTGACCTATGGCTGCCCAGCTAGATATCCTGTATGTGTTGCTTCCCCATACCGAAAAATCCAGGCCATATTTCATTTAGCATTGACTTGCCAGAAAAAATCTTTCCCTGAATATGTATGTAATAAGAAGACAGAGAAACTGCATATGGATTGCTAAATGTATTGCAACTGTTGAGAAAATGAGGTCTTCCACAAGAAAAAGTTTTTGCCTTTTCTCTGTATGTCTAGGGAATTTGTGTTTTGAGTTGCTTCTGGGTAAACTCTGTGCTGAGCTCAACTGCCTCAGTATACTCTAGTGCCAGCTGCAGCAACACTGGCTGGCTCAAACACCTGAACCACCCTCGAACACCTGAACCTTTCTGTAGCTGCAGATGGAGTCCAGCTGAGGCAACCCAGGGCATGCCGAGTGGCACTAGCCAGCCCTGTCAGGCAGATGCAGAGCCCCCTGTTGTGTCTGTGTCTAGTATAATTGAGGGAGTCCTGTCTCAATTTTTATTTGCATATAATGTCAAACATCTGCTCAGTGTTCTACCAACATTTAAGCCAGTACATACAAGTTTTTACTTTATTGCTAGGCTCAGTCTGATTTGCATCATTTCAGAAACTGAGAGTATATGTGTCATCTTGCTCATGGAGAACAAACTCTGTTTTAATAGGAAGCAATCAAATCAGAAGGCAAATCGTAGAATCACATAATATGCTAAATTGGAACGGAACTATCAGGATCACCAAGTTCAACTCCTAATCTTCTGCAGGATACCCCAGCAATCACACCATGTGCCTGTCAGCATTGTCGAAACACTTCTTAAACTCAGACAGGATTGGTGCTGTGACCGCTTCCCTGGGAAGTCTAGTCCAGTGCTCAACCACTATCTGGGTGAAAAACCTTTTCCTGATATCCAACCTAAACCTCTCCTGACTCAGCTTCATGCCATTTCCTCCAGTCCTGTCACTGGTCACCAGAGTGAAGAGGGTACCTGCCCCTCCACTTGCCCTTGTGAGGATGTCAAAGACCGCAATGAGGTCTCTCCTCAGTCTGCTCTTCTCCAGGCTGAACAGACCAAGTGATCTAAACTGCTCCTCGTATGCTTGCCCCTCCTGACCCTCGACCATCTTCATTGCCCTCCCTTGGACACTCTCTCACACCTTAATATCCTTCTTATACTGCAGTGCTCAAAACTGCACACAATATTCAAGGTGAGGCTGCCCCAGTGCAGAGCAGAGCGGGACAATCCCCTCCCTTGCCTCACTGGCTGGTGATGCTTTGCCTGATGCCCCCCAGGACATGGTTGGCTCTCCTGGCTGCCAGGGCACTGCTGGCTCACATTCAGCTTGCCACTGACCAGGACTCGCAGGTGACTTTCCACAGCGCTGTTCTCCAGCCTCTCATTTCCTAGCATTTACACATATATACTGGCTTTCAGCATGCTCTTAATTTCTAAATATGAAATACGTAAGAATATAAAAATCTCTACCATCTTCTGGTCAGAGCATAAGCTATAAATAAAGGGGCACTGAATCTTACTGCTCATACATTGAAAACACATCTGTGTCTGCCATGTGATAAATAAAAACCCAGGCTAGTGCTAAACCTGAATCCACTGGGTTATTAATAATAGCACAACTGGGTCAGCTGTGTATTGAGTGTAAACTGATGTTATCTTATTTTCTGGGTAAGTCTGTAGCCAACTGTAAGCTTTCTGCAGTTAACTAGATCATAATTGAACAGGTGATGTAAAGGTTATGCAGATAATTCCTGCACTACAGTTATTGAAATACCAAGGTGTTCTAGATTTGTATTAATGTTTAGATCAGTCAAGGAGAATACTAAGGCTTATATCTGGATTCAGGGGTCTGAGCTTCCCGATTTGGTCTAAAAAATTAGAAATTTTGTAAAACATGCTCTCATTTAGACTTGCTACCATACTGAGCAAAATAGTTAAAAGGTGTGCATTTTCTGTTGCATCTTTATCTAAAGGGAAAATATCTTACTTTTAGATTAGAACTTGATGTAAAACAAGAGTGAGAGGTTTTTGGTGCACTTTCTGGTCTGAGAAGTTAGTAGGCTGCATAGCCAGCCTTGCCATCTGCCTCCTTCTGCACCAGCCTCTTGAAAAAGGGTCAGCTCTGTGTGATTGATGTATCACATTACAGAGTCACAGAATCATTTAGGTTGGAAAAGACCTCTGAGATCATTGAGTCCAGCCTTTGATGAACACCACCTTCTAGCCCATGGCACTAAATGCCATGTCCAGTCATTTCTTTAACACCTCCAGGGATGGGAAGTCCACCGCCTCCCTGGGCATCCTGTTCCAATGCTTAACCACACTTCCAGTGAAGAAATTCTTCCTGATGTCCAATCTGAACCTCCCACGGTTCAGCTGGATGCTGTTTCCTCTTTTCTGTTGCTATTTGCCTGGGAGAAGAGGCTGAGCCTCACCTGGCTACGACCTTCTTTCAGGTAGTTGTAGAAAGCAGTAAGGTTTCTCCTGAGCCTCCTTTTCTCCAGGATAAACAACCCCAGCTCCCCCAGTTATTCCTTATGTGACTTACCCTCTAGTCACTTCACCAGCTTCATTGCCCTTCTCTGGACATGCTCCAGAGCTCCTCAATGTCTTTTTGAAGTGAAGTCAAAAATGGGACACAGGACTCAGGGTGAAGTCTCACCAGTTCTGAGTACAGAGGGACAATCACTTCCCTGGTCCCACTGGCCACACTATTTGTAATACAGGCCAAGATGCCATTGGCCTTTTTGGCCACCTGGGCACACTGCTGGCTCATGTTCAGCTGCTGGTCTACCAGCACCCCCAGGTCCTTTTCCAGCAGGCATCTTTCCAGCCACTGCCACCAGCCTGTAGCACTGCATGCAGTTGTTGGGACCCAAGTGCAGGATCCCGTACTCGGCCTTATTGAACCACATAGAAGTGGCCTTGGCCCACTGATCCAGCCTGCCCAGATCCCTCTGCATATCCTTTCTGCCCCCCAGCAGATCAACACTCCTGCCCAATTTAGTGTCATCCTTACTTACTAAGGGTGCCCTCAATAGTACTACATCATCTAACTTATCTAACTTCTAGGCACCTAAGCCAGTTAATCCACTTGATGCCAGGTTGGTAGCTCATTATTTCTTATTTGCTTAAAGATTTAGACTCTGAAGCATTAGATTAGACTGCACTCTGCATGAGATACTCACTCAAAGCAGGCAAAGTCAGGCTCCATTTTGTGGCTTAAATATCTTATTATGGCCTGGAGAAAGGAATGACAGACTGAAACACTTTTCTGCAAGTTGGTCCCAAGGTTCATCCTAAGTGATTTTTTCTCAACAGATGGATGCTGATCTTCTTCTACCAATGTTCTGGGTTAAGTGCTCCCTGACAAGCCTCTATTCTAGTCTTTTTCCTTCCTAAGCAGATTGGTGGTCATGTTTTCTTCCTCTCTAAGAGCTCACCAGCAGTAGGCTGCAGCATATTCAGTTTTGTATAGCAGGAACCAAAATAGTTTTTGAAACTTTTTCCTAGAAATATGACATCTGAAGATTTGAGATATCCTCCATGGCTATACTGTAGATGAGAGATTTTTGAAGATCTGCTTTTGGTTCTAAGCATGGAAAATGAGATTTAATCTTCCTATTCCTAATTGTTTAACTGTATTTTCAAAACAAACCATGCTCTGCTCTGATTTTATAATGAAACACACTCAGGGTTTTTTTGATTTTGTTTTTTTGGCGGTTTTTTTGGTCTAAAATACTTACAAATTTTTTATCTTGAATGTCTTTCTTGTTATACATCAACAAGCCCATGCATGAGATATAATGATTCTAAGTCAACATTTTCTTTGGGTGCGGTGTATTGAAACTTATTTTCCATTATTTGTCTTTCTGCTACTAGATAAAAATTCTTATAAATCAGAACAATTGTAATAGTATTCTGACAAGTCCGATTTATATGGTATGTTGTCACAAAAGAATACCTAAGAAAATGCAGAATGTCTATACAAACGTAATAATATGATTTAGAAACTCCTTGCAGAAGCTACATACTATTAAAACTGCAAATACATATTAAATATGTGTGTTTTAAAAGAAAATTTTATAAATATTCAAATTAAAGATAAACAAATATGGAATAAAATGCACTAGGAAACTGATATGTAGACAAAGGTTTATTTACACCATACAACATTTTAAATATTTTATACACAGCTGCAGCAGAGAAAGCTACTCTGAGCTTTCCAGAGAAAACTGCAATAATAAAGATGTGAAATATATTATTCATATAAAAGTGAGATTATTACTTTATTGCATTTAAAGCAATGAAGAATGTAGCTCAACAGACATTCATTTAATGACAAAAACTTTGCTTTTATATTATAAAGTAAAAAGTGTAGTAATGGCCAAACAGACTGTTATAAACTTTAAAAACTGCATAAATATATACATTGTGCTTCATGGTGAAGTTTTTTGAAAACTAAACCAAATGAAGCTGTTACAACATGAACCGTTGCTTGAGGTTTATCTATAAAGATTACCTTACAAATCCATTCCACGGGTACTTACAACACACGATGGTAAGAATTGTACACCTGGTTCTCCACTAGCTGCACTAGTGGGAATATACTGTACGAAAAAACCACTGACATTTGGCACAGGAAGAGCCTGACATAAAGGAGTCACAATGTTCAGACAGGAGCGTCAGGATTGTCAGGATTCCCAAAGTCTCTTTATCGTCAGTGCAACGAATTATTTTTGTTTTGTTTCTGTTTTGTTCAGTTTGTTTTTGTTAAACTTCTGTTTGAAAGTCACCTTCTTGCACATCTAAGGGCAAGTTCAGACACTTCTCCCATTCTGCTGGTCTGAGTTCTAAAGCATCTTTTGCCTCTGTGTCTAATACGTTTATCGTTGTATAGTGTTGGTAGTCGCCTGTGGTTTTGAAACTGTCCCATGGAGCTTTGCTCGGTCCTGAGTTCTCCTGAAGACCAAAGAAAGAAGAATTAAAACCAAAAATGAAATATTGTGGTTTCCATCTATAAGACTGTTTGTTAATGTGCTTTCATGAGACACAGAAGCCAGAGAGGGGAAATGGCTTTGCAGGGAGCGAGGCTGGTGGGTGTTCAGCACCACTGCGAGTCTTTCTCTGTGAACAGTGAACACTTTGGCAGGCTCCTCACCTGAGCTGCCAGCTAAGCCCTTTCTTTCACAAGAACCAACGTAGTGAGGAATGGCTGAGTGATCCAGTACCAATAGCCATCTTTCTAATAGTGCTTGTATAGAAGAGTGGGAGAAGGGAAGGTAACAGAGAACGGTTTGCTGCCTGAAATATGGAGTGGTTTGAAAGAGAGATTGCCAGCTGGATTTTAAATCGTGGCAGGTGCATGACAGAAACATGGAAGCCTTGAAAACACTGTGAGAGCCACCTTGCTTTACATACTGATGAGCTCATGTATATGAGGATTAACAGACTGAAAGCTGGTTTTGGATTTTTTTTTTTTTGAATGCTAAATTTTATAGGGTAAAAGACATTATGGATTATGACCAATTTAATTGGTGATTTCTGCTGCTACATGATGGGTGGGATTCAGTTGTCAAAACCTAATGTTTTTGCACCATTTTAGTTGCCTTTGGACTTTCTGTTTGATCTCCAATAATCTTTCATGAGAGGTGCAGGTCTCCTTTGAGTCCTGTGTCATCACTGCCTGCACCATGCGGTAAACTAAGACGTCTGAGACTGTCTAAAATAGTCTGAGATGCCTATATTTAGGTACCTGGATCACTCTCTGACTGTCTCACAGATAGACCATTCCTCTAGGCAGCTTTTTTTGGCAGACCTTTCAAAAACACAGCGCTGATGCAAAACAGAGTAAACACAGCTCTTCCACTGAGATTCCCTTTGAGATTTTGAATTAATTCCATCTTTATGTGAACAGCAAATCTCAAGTAGGGAGACAAATGAAAACTTTGCTTGTCAGCAAATCTCAGAAGGGGAAGTGAGTGAGAACTTGATACAAAATGACACATATCACAGCTAAAGGTTCATCAAAGAATCAGGGCTAAATTTCTGCTGGATTAAGATGATGTAAATGCTGTAAATCCATTGGCCTCACATCTGCTTAATACCTCTTCTTCATGTCTGAAAGCAGCTCTTCTGAAAAAGTTATAGAATACAATGATTCTAGCTTAGTTCCATTGAATATACAATTTTCACATTATAAAATTATATAAAAATTATTGCTAATCAAAATATTACTGCTAACAAATACGTCAGACTAAATTAGCTGTTTTAATTAGGTGAAATCAACTATTTACTTGCTCTCATTATCAGATGCAGTCAGGGTGTAATGCATGTGTGTATGAGTGTGTGTGTACAAATTTAAATTATGACGATAGCAGCCTCAACGCAGGATGATTTAATTTTTGCTTTTCCCATGGTAAATATTTATAAACCTATTACGGAAAAGACATGGCATTACAGAGATCCCCTGTACTTTCCAGACCATCTCACGTATAGGTAAATCTAGCTAGACTTGTTTGTAGTAACTAATTTAATATCTCCTTGCCCAGACAGAGGAAAAACCCGACTGACCAAATTATATCAGTGAGCTGATTTCTCTATACAAAGCCCTTTAGACTCGGTAGGCACATGCAGATTTCAAATGTGTTTCCTACAGTTCAATTACTTGTCATCTATAATGATGTCAGTGAGTTAGTTATGGTCTAGCTCTAAAACCTAATGAGTCTTGTCATAGGTTAGATTACTGAAAATATCTTCTCATTTCTGAGGTTGCCTAAAGGTGAGGTCTTCTTGGGAAAAATACTGAGTTGAAAGGGCTCTTATTAAATTGCTGTTCTTTAGGATCCATCCATTTTAAATACAGTAGAAGGAAAACTTACCATACTGCCTGATTTTGGTACATCCCGAAATCTGTCCAAAGTCTGAAATTTCTGATTTAACTCTTGAAACAATTCCATGTGCCTCTTTCTTGTATGCATGACCTTCTGCAAAATGGAACATAATTGCTTATATTTATAATTGAATCGGTTTGTTTTTTTTTAAGAGAAGCATTATTTTTCCCGACATAATAAAGTAAATTGAATTTGGCAGGGCCATCTTTTCCCTATAGACTAAACCAATGGAAGTGAATTGCACCTAGCCTTTTCTCTGCTCTGTTTGATGTTCTTCCTGTGTACAAGAGACTGTTTTCACCCCACATTTATTGAGTTGCTGAAATTAGGGGACACTGTTTTCCCACTAGCTTAGATGTATTCTGAAACTGATGGTGATTTCTCAGAAGAATATTTCTCTTGCACATTAAGAATATTTTCTAGAATTTCTGATTTAGCATGGACACGAATATTTTCATTTCTGTGGGAAAGCAACAGCAGTTTTTAATTATCCCTGTCAGAATAATTTTTGTGAGAAGGCTGAACTCAGAAATCTTGGCTCAAAATGAAAAATCCCCAAATGTGATGTCTTTTTAATTAGACATCTTCTTGTCATTCCAATCATTATAAAATGCAGTTGAAAAGGCATTCATATTAAACAAAGTAGGCACAGTTTTTCAGTTTTACTTGCTTGCTTATTTTATGAACAAATCCATTGGAAACCATCCCCCCTCTAGCCGATGCCTAGGGCACTCTTCCACAAAAACTAATTACATGGCACTCCTGTGCAAGAGGTGGGCACCCCAAAAAACTCTCACAGTTCTCAGACCTCAGTTCACAGGCCTCAGCCATGAATCTGCTTGGAGCAGCTACATGGAAAGTGAAGCTGGTTTTCAAGTCTAGGTTGTAAACTCTATCATCAGAGTTGTTTTCAAACAAATTCATACTCAGTTTTGAATTCAGACCAGCCTCTGGAGCAAAGCTGAAAGCTGCTTACTGTTGAACCAGTCTCATGGTTCTGTGGTCTCGGTGGACAGGGGACAGGAGGGACTAAGGATGCTACACCTCAGTCCAACAGTGGATGGGCTCAGCTTGGCTTTTCTTAAGCTTTTGCAACTAACTGCTTGAACTTGAGTTACAGTCAAGGCAGCAGCTGACAGAAGAGGTGCAGGACACAGGCCTCTGTGCGAGTCCACTAATTGTCAAGCCTAACTTTCCCTGGAGTGGTGCATGACAAACTCTGCAAACTTATGTATGTGATACCTCAGTGTGACCCTTCCCAGCAAGTAACACTCCTGAGAAGCCCAGGTTAGTACCTTTTAGAACGGACTGGCAGAAGCTGACTCTCAATAATCCTTTATCAATACCAATTTTAACTGTCTTTCATTTGCATTATGTGTTTATAGATTTCATGAAATGTGACTGCTCTTTGGGCCATGCATTTATACTGCAATGCCATAATATCCATATTATCTTTAATATAGCCACACTGTAACTTCAGAACTTATTTAATTTCTGAGAACAGGAAATTGGCGACATTATTCACAAAAGAGACATGAGATACATCAAGCAATCAAATGCCTATTAACTTAACATGAGTTGTGTAGTGAATAAGGGAAAACTTTGTGCAGGATTTGGTAATAAACTCCTTGCACAATGTAATTTAACTAGAGATAGCTGATCTAAATTTTTGAGAGGAGTTTCACTTTAGTGACTTCCTGGGGATTCTTTTGAGCTACTGCTGTTTTAGTAGACAGGAATATATAGCAAATTCCACATGCACAGAATTTAAAAAGGAAAGTTTCTATCTCAAAGATTATTATTGGCTGAAACAAGCAGACAAGAGGATCAGAGTAAAACAGTTTTTGTGGGTTGAAATACTTGTTCTAAAATGCAGTAAATAGAATATGACTGTGAAACAAGCATCTCCATTTGGAAACTTTTTAGTAGAAGGCTAAGAATATAGAGAATGCTACTTTCTGATGTCTTTTCCCAAATCGTGTAGCCAAGATGTCGTTAAATAGCAAATATGAATAATGCAAATGTCTTACTCAGTTCATTACATTATTCTTGAGGAGAAGCAGGTGGGAGGAGAAATAAAACACTTGCACTGGGAAGTCTGCCAGAAAAAAAAGGCTTTAAATTTTATTCTTAATAGCAGAATGACTGGTATGAACATGCACCTATGGATCTTTCAGTTGCTTTGTGTTTTCCTGGCTTCTATTCCATAATTCCTACCCACTGACAGCCACCCCCTCCCCACAGCTTATAAAGAACGATCTGAACTGAAGGTAAGGTGCAGTAACTTAAATTTCCAAGTTTAACTTCTCCTTTCTAGACTTCTTTCAAATTCCTGGTTAGAAAGCACGATCTTATCTCCTAGAAAATATGCTCTAATATGGATCTTTCTCTTTTATGAGAAAGCAACCTACAGAGGACTTGTAGGGGGTTAATCTGTTTTCTCTACGAAATAAGCAATGTGAAAACCACCACTTTATTAATCTTAGAAATACCTAAGTTTTATCAATACAAAGCTGGAGATCTTGACCACTGTATACTCGGATGATTGTGATAGCATCAGATCTGAACAGGATGGAAAATGAACTTCTCATGCTGCACTTTGAAAGCACACCTTCTTTAGATGCAGCTACATATCTGCACATTAATTCCACAACTCTGCAGAAGCACCAGGCTACAGACATACATCTTGTGGTCTTTCCTACAGGTTCCATAACTCTTGTGCCCCATAGCCTAAAGGGGGTTAAGCTGAACTGACACCCCTTCCACATTTCTACCCCCACTCATAAGTCATACAGAGTGTGTGTTTTGAAGAGACTATGCCTTACTCTGATGAGCATCTGCTCACAGAAAGGGATTCAGAGTGTGTATGGCTATCATCAAGATGGGAAGAACTTGAAACATAACTCTGTACCAAGCTCCCTTAAAAAAAAAAAAAAATTATGATAGGTTTTAGCTAAATGCTAACTCAAGAACAAATATGAATATTTCATGACACCCTGCCTGGAGTATTGTATTCAGTTCTGGGGTCCCCAACATAAGATTGACATGGACCTGTTGGAGCAGCTGCAGAGGAGGGTGACAAAAATGATCAGGGGGCTGGAGCACCTCTACTATGAAGTCAAACTGAGAGAACTGGGGTTGTTCAGTCTGAAGAAGAGACAGCTTCAGGGACACCATATAGCAGCCTTCCAGTACCTAAGGGGGCCTACAAGAGAGCTGGAGATGTACTTTTTACAAGAATGTGTAGTGATAGGACACATGATTGGTAATGGCTTTAAGCTGAAAGAGTGTATCTTTAGATTAGATATAGAAAGAAATCTTTTTTGACAAGGGTGGTGAGACACTGAACAGCTTGCCCTGAGAAGTTGAAATGTCCCACCCCTAGAAGTGTTCAACGCCAGGTTGGGGCTCTGAGCAACGTGGTCTAGTGGGAGGAGTCCCTGACCATGGCAGGGGGTTGGAACTAGATGATTGTTAATGTCTGTTACAAAGGCATTCTGTGATTCTGTGATTTGTGGACAATAAATAACAAGATAATAATCATCATCATCATTACAATGTCATTTAATCTGCCTTAGAGGTTTTCTATACTGTCACAGGTAAAAATATTGTCTCTCAAATATTGTACGAAGCAGCTAAGTGAAAAGAACAGATGGGGGAATGCCTTCCCAACCATACAATGGAAGCATGCTGTGTTTTCAAGATGTTATAGGTATCATCAGTTGCCAAACTTGGGAACAGGAAGGAATCTTTCCCTGCAGGCATATTTTTTTTACCTTTGCCTTCAAGAGATGTCTTCAGGGTAGTATGAGAAGGATTTTAAACTTCTGTGAGTTGTAATGTTGTAATGAATAGCTATGGCAGATAAAATTCTGAAGGAATGCAGCTCCAGCAGTTAGTTATCAATTTAGCATTATTGCTGGTGAGAGCCTACTGCTCTGTGGAAACACAAGAAGACATTCTGGTATTCACACTTTACCAGTGTATCTTTGCTCTCCCTCAGAGCCAGAGATGACTTGAATCCTGGGGAGCAGAGAGAGTGGGGTTGCTGGGGAAATACAGCATACTCTCATAGAATTTAAAGGTAGTTGTGGTCTTGGATCCTAAAATGCATGTCAAAAGTAGTGTTTAACTCTCCTATATGCTTTTGTGATTGTCAGAGCATACCTATTCTAAAGTCTTCCTGGGAATTTCTACAGCATCTACAGCATCTGTATTTCTGTTCAACATAATTAGAATGAATTTTATTTGATCTGACAGCTAACTGTTAGTGCCGAGACTTAATGAAAAAGATACCTGTACAGCTTTAGGGAAAAAATGACTGGAGATAGAGGGCACTTAGCTGAGGTTACCACAGCCAGCAGCAGCAAGGATCCAAATTGCCCAGACCAATAATTTTGGTCATGTTTTGAATACCAGACTGCATGAACGAGTCTAAACTAATCTTTGGTAATAGTGAGAAAAAAACCTATAAAGCTGTTGCATGTTGACTGTTCATTTAGCAAAATTCAAAGTTCAACTCAATTAGTCAGTGTTTTACAAAATCTAATAATGGAGTGCATATTATGTAGCAGAAATACTTTCTGTGGACAGACTAACCCCTGTTTGTTTCAGTCTCTCTTTTTGTTCCCACATAAATGGATAATTTAGGAATGCAATAGTAAACTATCTAAAATAGGAAAACAAGATACAGGTGCTCAGTTTTGAGACCTTCCTCTCTAACCAGCTTAAGATATATAAGGGCTACCAATTTGGATGTCATCTTTCTCTCTCTCTCTCTTTCCTTTGAATGGAGACACAAGTTTTCTATAACAGTACCCACAGAGTCACAGGCCTTTTATTATTTAAAATCCATTGCAAAGGCCCTTAAAACTACATCTGTATTTCTGCATGTATATAATACTCTGTATTATGTCTAATAGAGAGTATTTTATGGTGTTGAGTAGTCTTAGTCTAGCTGTGTTCACATTACATAGCAGCTGGCTTTGAGTTTTATCTGTGGTTCTAGGAAAAAAAATTGTTTGTGTCATGTTTATTAGGTTTTCCTACAAATTGTCTATATTAAGGTGAATGTTCATTGAAATCCACTAGAACAGCCTTTTTTTTTTTTTTTTTTTGTAACTATGAAACTATGACTCTGCAGTAGTAAGTCAAACATATCCAAGACTATTCTCTGGCACCATCTAACATGGAATGTTTCTCATGAATATTAAATTATTCTAATTCTCTTAGTCTCCCAAATAAGAAATCTACAATCAAATAATCTATTGTAAATGGCACCCAGACGGTGCTGGTTCCCTAATGACCCTGAAAAAATTTTTGGAGAGGCAAAGGTCATCCAAACTAAAATAGTGAAGGTCCTTCTAAAAATTAATCCATATAGAAGCTGGAAAGTTGTCACCCAGGAATATTCCCTCAAATGCCTAATTTATTAAGGTGGGTGTAGCCTGTTTGTCTTGTGTAATGTCCTGTGTTATAGAGATATGTGTGAGAAGTTGAGGGTTTAGGTATTGCTGGAAGAGTGTTAAAAGGAAAAGGACAGAGGAAGCCAAACTTGACACAGCCTTGTCCATACCACATACTTAGCATCTCTCATCCTCAGAACCACATCCATGTCATTCTATCATTTGTTATCAGAACTGTGGAAGGGCATTGTCTCAGCAAATGCCAGCTGGCACTGCTCAGAGACAAAGCAGAGAAAGTGTTAAATGTTTAAATAGTATGTCCAGTCACTCTGGCTTGATCTCACCTCCAGACTCTATTCTATTTTGCAGTCAAGCTGCTTTGAGGTATCCAAATAGCAGCATTTTGGACACACCATACTATCTCAATTCCCTTCATCAGGATGTCTGAGTGAAGGAACCTGGGTGGCCATTTGAGCATTTTATAGCTTTTTTATTTTGTTTTGCCTTAGAGAGATAGACATGCTAAGTGCAAGAATACAGGAAAGCCCATAGATATAATCAAAGGAATCATAAAACAGGGAGGTGAGATCGGGTTAGTCTGAGTCCATACTTCTAAAACACAGTAGCAACTGGCACAGTATTGTTACCACTCTCACTTCCTCAGCAGTCACCCCCAATGGCCTCATCTGTTCCTTTTTTCAAACAAATAATTTTTCCTGCATTTTAATAGTAATTCTAAAAATATTAGGCCACGAAGCAACACTTGCAAACAAGTCAAGACAAAGGTGTAAAGCACCTTAAATACACAACGACACAAAGCTGGGAGGAGTGGCTGATAGCCCAGAGTGCTGTGTAGCCCTTCAGAAGGACCTCAACAAGTTGGAAAGATGGGCAGAGAAGAAGCGTCTGATACTCAACAAAGGCAAGTGCAGGTTCCTGTACCCAGTGAAGAGTAACCCCAGGCACCACTACAGGCTGGGCCAACCTGCTGGAAAGCAGCTCTGTGGAGAAGGACCTGGGGGTCCTCTTGGTGGACAACAAGCTGTCTATGAGCCAGCAGTGTGCTCCTGTGCCAAGAAGGCAAATGGTATTCCAGGGTGCATTAGGAAGAGCATTGCCAGCAGGTTGAGTGAAGTGATCCTGCCCCTTACTAAACCCTGATGAGGCAACTCTGGAGTGCTGTGCCCAGTTCTGGGCTCCTCAGTACAGGAGAGACATGGAGCTCCCGGAGTGAGTCCAAGGGAGGGCAACAAATATGATTAAGGGACTTGAATGCTCTTGTAAAGAAAGGCTAAGGGAGCTGGACCTGCTCAGCCTTGAGAAGAGATATCTGAGAGATGTATGCTTGTATCTGTAAAGGAGGGTGTCAAGAGGATGGATCCAGGCTCTTCTTGGTGGTACTGAACAACAGGACAAGAGGCAATGGGCAGAAACTGATGCACAAGAAGTCCCACCTGAATACGAGGAAGAACTTCCTCACTATGCAGGTGACCACGCACTGGAACAAGATTGCCCAGAGAGGTTGTGGAGTCTCCTTCACCACAGATATTTAAGAACTGTCTGGACACAATCCTGTGCCATGTGCTCTCGTTTGACCCAGCTTGAGCAGGGAGGTTGGACCAGATGATCCAATGTAGTCTATTCCAACCTTACCCATTGTGTGATTCTGTGAAACTATGTGAGTCAAGAGAAAATGCATAATGGGTGGCCTGATTCTTGAGAGAAGAATGTATACTGCATTGTTGGTATTTATACGGTGTCATATTATGTTCCTGAGTGATAGGAAGAGTGTTTTAGTACCTGTCCACAAGAATGCTCTGATTGTGAACGGCATATTTCTACCTTTCAATAAAGAACAGTCAAATTTAGAATTCTTTATATCACTATAATTATAAAACTTTTGACCGTATTGCTTGAATTTAGTTTTAGAATTGCTTGGTCACCAGAATTTTGCTATTGTTTCTTCTTACTTTCTATGCATTTATCCTAAAACATATTTGGGGTAATATTTTAATTTTATTTTCCTTAAAATTTCCTGTGTGAATCTTTCTCTGGTGCATTATTTGAAATATTACATGAGGACCTAAGGCAGCTATAGTCTCTGGAGCAAAATGATCTAAGAGATTAAGGCATGATGCTAAACTACCAAGAAGCCACCATTAAACATGAAGGATCAGTATTTCAGCAAAAGCAGGTCACCAAATCAAACCCTTCTTTCTTGCAAGGCTCCCATGACCACTGCTATTGCTAGTTATGCCTTTTTCTTTTCTACAAACTAGAATTTGAAATCTGGAAGTACATGTGTGTGCTTACAGCCCAAATAATAATAAAAATTGCATTTGTTTAAGCATGCAAACAGGGCAGTTTTTGAAATTTATATATATTTGATATACACTGATTGCTGGCTTTCAAATTTATCTCAAGATCTGTAGGTTCCTTGCAAATACATTTGTTCAGCTTCTCTAGAGACACACATAATGAATTGTATCAAACTACTTCTATGCATGAACAGACAACCTATGTAAAAATCCCAAACCCAAAAATTATGAACACTCACTTGAAAAGTAACTGCTGTATTCCTTCTGGTAGGGATCAGAGAAAAAACCCTCAAATAAACAAAACTCTGACAGACCAATCATACTGACTGAGGCAGAACAAAATAGTCAATAACTATCACAACTAAACCTTCTCACTCAAAAGGGTCTAGAGTCTGAAATTGTGGATGTACAGCCTAAAGAACCTTACATGAACTCTTTTTTTATTTAGCATGTGATCCATTAGCTTTGACATCTTCAGCCCTTTATCATTCAAAATTTGACACATTCATAACCACTGCTTGGATGTGAAACTCATACGCCAGTAAATTAGTACTGAAGAGAGATAAAACAAATTATTGAGAACCTTTTGAACAGAACAACCCTCTGCTACCTGATGTAGCCTGTCCTACAAAAATGTTACACTTTTTCAATAGGTAGATAGCCAGCAATGGAAAAAAAATCCAACAAAACAAATCCAGATGAAAATGAAGAGGCAAAGAATTTAAAAACTGAAATCATGATGGTTAATATTGCAATATGACAGTTTGATCTCAGAACATTTTGCAAACAAGTTGCACCAAAGTATTTTTAATGAATTGTTCATCGTGTTCTGTGCAGTACCAATTGAAAAACCCTATCACATGTACTATATCAGAAGGCTAAAATCTGCTAAAATGAACGCTTCACATTTACTTTTAGGAAAATGCTTTTAATAATCAGGAATAATTCAGTAAAACTTACTTCAAAGTCAAGGTCCGAATAACGTGATTTTCTTCTCTATTAAGCAGTAAAAACAAAAAGAAAAAAGAGGTTGTATTAACAAGGGGACTATTCACCAAATCATATTAATGAGTCTAAATAACATTCCTGTTTCCCTATCAGGTATATATTAGATATTCTGTAAGAGGATGTAGATTTTATCTTGATAATTTAAGATTAATGCGTGACTTTGCATAGTTTATTAGACCAATATAATTTTATTTTCCCTGAAATAAACCAGACTGCATTTCACCGGGATGCACGATGTGCATGTTATTTGCATGCAATTGAACCTGTTGGTGTATAAATATACCTATTTTAATACTTTTGTGGTATGTGAAAATTATCATCATATTCATACTTTTACACAGCTACCTACATATATATCTCTATGATTTAGATTTTTACAGGTATACAGAAATTGATCCTTTTCTACATCAGGCTTGGTACATTGGTACAACTCCATTGATTTTAATGGAATAAATGACAGAAAAATCAAGCCAAAGCCATCTACGCTTGCCATAGCTTCAGCTTGTTTGTTTGCAATGACAAACTGGATGGAGAAAGCAATGATTTTGTTTTAAACTTATGAGAAATCTGATTCAAAGCATCTGATATAAAGCAAGAATGATTTACTAGTGAAGTAATCACTTGAATAAAATGCAACAGAATATGATTGGTCAGACACATCACAAATAATTTAGCATAGAATTTTTTATTTTATAAACAAAACCAAAGTCAAATTATATCAAAAAGAAGCAGAAATATTATAAATAAGGAATAAAAATATCCTTTTTTTTCCTAAGGGTGGAAATTAAATGTCTTGCAATAGATTAAAGAGATGTAGAAAGAAGAAGCTAGGTTTCAAAAGCTGAAAAGAGTGCAAAAAACCATGAGATTGGAAACAAATCATCTTCAGGAAGCAGACTACCCCCAAAAACCCAAAAAGGCTTACTGCTATAATTTAATTCTAATTTCTGTGATAAGGTAGACTGGCTTAAGTCATAGTAAAGGAACCCTTTCAAATTGCACATAATTTCTTCAGTGAGATACAAATCAAAGTCACCAAGTCAAGAAGAATAATGTTTCTGACTTTGATTTATATTGGTTTAGAAACCCTGCAGGTTTTTGTAGTTTGGTTGAGCTGTTTGGTTTTCCTGAAACTGAAAGAAATGATTTTACAAATCTTTCATTTGTAGAGAGCAGGAGATGTTTGGTCCCTGAGCCCTTGATAATACCACTTGGTTACATGTTGTCTGGTTTTGTAATAAAATTGTAATACTCTAATCCACAATAATATGAAGAGTATCTCTGTAACACTGTTGACACTCTGATGCCTAAAGGGCTGGGAAGCAGTAGCAAAGAACAGCCTAATACAATTAAACCAACCAACAACAACAAGCTTTGGAGAAGCTATCTGTAATCATCAAGGCTTGATTTAACCTAGCACACTTTAAAGAGAGTACTTCAAAACAAATTAAACAACTCTTCCCAACTAAGTAACATGAAAACATGGAAACAACAAAGGTCTCAAAGGTAAGAAAAAATATGAGGACATTATATCCATATTATTAAAGCAGTTAAATTCTTCCTTTTAATCCATACTAAGAGGGCCCTGGTACAAGTGTACCTTTGACATAGGCCATCGTCGTTCCACAGTAAATCAGCACCTGAAGAAACCTACATATTTCTGATGAAGAAGGATCTATTCTTAAGGTACAATTAGAGCACATCTATGACTGAAAAGGCTCAGTGGTTACAAAAGAACAAATGTACAGCAGATAACAAGGTGAAGTTTATAGCAGTAGCCTTGAAAAATGCTTGAAAAAGCTACTTTTAAGCTAGAGTTCAGTAATAAACCAGATATCATTGAATCGTCTGACTGAGAATCCTAAGTAAAGCAAAAATTAGGAATTTCTAGGTACTGTGATTTGTAAAATTGGAGCATTTTTATTTTGCCTCAGGTCTCTTTAACCACAATGAAAATATTCCTGGCATAGCCGAATTATTAGGTTTTACAAGCAGAAAACTCTATCACTGTTCACATGGCACAAAGACATATCTAACAGACTGCAACATATTCAACTGTGCTATTGTCAGAGAAAGGCAACTATTGCAATTTTGCTGTTAGTTCACACCAGCTATGACCAAACAGGTCACGCCCAGGTTTATCCCAGTGAGGATTTTTCTTGGGCTCAACAATTATCTAATCACAAACACATTTATTTTAAACTCACAAAGAACATCTGTTCCGTGCTTCTGCTTCACTTTTTTTCCATGGCTGCATACTATGAAAAACAGTGCAAGTGCTGCCACAGTCTATTCTCCAAAGACATAAAAAGTATTTAATTGCCACACACCCAAATGGCAACAGTGAAGTTATGCAGGTTTCTGAAAACCAAAGTATGCTGGTTATGAATGTGATCCTGCAACACTGAAAATTATTTGCAATATTGTCTCTGACTCCACTAGGTAAATGATCAGGTCTTCCTGTCTACTACATCATTGTCTTGAAATGACTGCAGTGTTATTTTTTGAGACAAGGAACATATTTGGAAGCATGAAGTCACTGGGAAACTTATAAGAATAGAAGAGTATCCCTTCAGTCCCAACTAAAAGTTGACATTTTATTCAATTGTTCTCCTCGTTTCTGTATGATACATAACAAGCCTAAGCCATGAAAATAATTACTTCATAATTGCATATATATTTTTTTCTTATATGAAGTTTATTTGTTTATGTCTTTTTTGTCTGAGAAAAATGGGGTTTTCCATACATACTTAAATGCTTTCATCAACCATCTTGGTCATTCTACATTTAAAACTAACAAAAGGCAGCAGCTGAGAGGAGTAAGGGGTGAAAATTCCATGCATCAAATGAGTCACTGAACTGGTAACACCAGTATGTTTCTTTTCAAAAAGCTGGTCCCTTTATATACCCAGAAAACTGAGAATGATTTTAGCCAACCTAAAAATCACACTGGAAGCTGGTGGGTTTTTTTCAAGGATCAGTTGGAGATCCACTTGAGTATTAATGTTAGTAAAATATAGCATTTTGTATTTGACCAGGTTCTGCTAAGATGTTTCAGGGCAAGTATAAAGTGACATTTCTCCTACAATACCTTCAGCAGTTTAGGAATTTCATTGGGAGGAGCTTATTTTGACATCTAAAATGTGCTAGGGTACCGAATTTCACAATTTAAATAAGTATAACATGACAAACGAAATTATGTTGTTTATCCCTTTGACATTTCATTTGGATGCTCCTGTTTTTTTTATATTATAGGAGATATGAATAATCATTCCCTATTCAGTGCTCAGTCATCTGTTTTCCAAGCTGAAGAATCCCAGCTGCTGGAGAACTGCAAAGGTAAGTAATAAAGGGACTATCTAAAAAGCTGAAGACCCATGCAATTATTCAGTGGCAGGGAGTTAACTTGTATAATTCTGAAAAAATGAGGGGGGTGGGTAGGCAGTGAACTGCAACCCATGCACAATTATAAATTTTCCAAAAGAAAAGGTCACATCTCAATTTAAGCAGGCAAGAGTGTGATAGCCTTTTTTGAAAAACTCCAGTGACAGTTCTGCATTGGTGCTCTACACTGGCAGAAGCCAAATCATGCTTGTAAATTGGGGAAATTTCAGAGGAGAAAAGAAAAAAGTACTTTTAAGGATAAAAGAGTGGTACAACTTTGTTTAAACATTATCTCTGGAAGAAGCAAACACAGAAGCTTGTTCAGAAACCTTAGAAGGATATAAACACATAAACAAAACTGGTCTGGGAAAAATCTGAAAAAATCAGAGATCACGTAGGGAATAAAGAAAGTTTATGTAACTATGCAATAATATGCTAAGGAAAGAGTGGAAGCCTTTTACTCTAGTCTTTAAAGTGAAGTTTAACTATGTATTAGAGAAATATCCTGTAAAAAACGCTCTTACACTGATAGATGACATGACCTGACAAGATTTTTTCCATCTCTGATTTCTACAGCTCTTTGATCTTAATTGATAAAATCCATTTTAGTAGAAAAAAACCCCCAGCTTTCATGCCAGGACCAAAGTGAAGTTCTGTGAAAAAATATTTGCAGTAGTAATTTGTTTTAAATCAATTTTACTTTGTGCTAATCATGTATAGCTTCTCTGTGTAATTCCAGAACAACTTTAAACTCTGCTGAGGGACGAAAATAGAATTCCGAAGAATAATTTCCATACACCAGCACACACTAATCTGCTGGCACCAGGAAAGAGCTGCTCCTGCTAAATGACTAATAAAATCCCTCTCCATCTCTGTAAAACAACAAATGCCTGTTTTTTTCCTTATTCTAGTCTGCATTACACCACTACCTGATTAATTACATCAGATACTCCTGAAGATATACTGCACTGTGCAAAGTATAATTGAAACCAGAGATACCATATTATAGTAAGGACTATAACCATGCTTCCATTATTATAAAGACTTATCATGAGCAGTTTATAACTCACTCTGAGATTATATTTGACATACAGGATCTTAGCCTGGGGAGGACTTTTTCCCAGAACAAATGTAAAGGAAGATCTTTTTTGGCCCTCAGAGATATAAAAGTGGAATGTGGATAGACAGTTTTGATTTCAAATGCCTTTTGTGTGTATATAACTGAAAAACACCCTAGTTTATGAATCGAAGATTATGTTGGCTATTAGTTCGTAACATGAGCTAGACATAAAGCAAGTAAATTTTAACGAAAAAACTGAATTAGCTTTTTAATGTGGGAATTTTATGTCTTTAAAATATGCTAGCAAATTTAGCACATCAACACACAGCACAAACATAACTTCAGACATCTCAATTTAAAACTATACTGGCAAGTTATTGTGGCTTCCTGCTCCCCTTTTTTCATAAGGCAGTGTGCATTTGTATTTACTCAATTAACCAAATCCAGTTGTTTAGTGTTTCTGAATGCTTTGGGACAAAATGTAGCATTTCTTAAGTGAACAACTGTAATATGAAGTCTGAAATACATGCTGCACTTTGCAATACTGACTAAAATTTCAGTTCTTCACATCTTCAGTTACGAGAATCAACTCTGCCTGATTCTACTCGCACTCCTGTATGGTAACCTGAAAATAAACTGCATCAATTTCTGAAGTCAGAGGAATCTGAGACTCACTCACATGAAAGAAAGAGAGGGTTGTTACAGGGCTAGACTTCATTTCACTGAGAGTTACAGAATTGGCAAGAGCTGTCTCCACAACTTATTGAAGAATGAAATGAGCAATGAGAGGGATAGAAATCTGAGATACACAATGCCTGAAAATAAATGCAATGTGGAAACAGGATAGCGAAGAAATTCCTGTGGTGCTCGTCTCTCTATTTTTGTTCTCTCTTATTTTATTTCTCATGTCATAAATCAAAATGACTTCACACCATTTTGCTTTTGTTTTCCCTGATGCTCTGATACTTTATTGATGAGATTGACTATTTTAACTGTGTATTTCGTCTCCTCTTTCCTGTTTTCTTTCTTATTATTATTTTAGACCTTGTTCCTTCCATACTGCTTTTATTTCATTCTTCGTAAGACTTTTATTTTGAGCTTATTCTCCATTTCTGCCATATTTCCACCCCCCCTTTTTTATGTGGGTTTTTTTTTCTCCTTTTTGTCTATACCTTTACTCTTTCTTTGTATTTCACTATCTCTTACATATCCCTTTATTTTCTCAAGTGAACAGTATTTGCTTCCTGAAGTCTCTGTCAGTGATTTGGCCAAGGACCACAGAGCTGACTGTCTTTGAAAGTATTACGAGCTCTGATGAATGAATACAGAATGCAGAAGGATTATTTTGGTCACACAAATCAACTTACTCCACATAAGGATCTCATAGCAGAAAATGGGGACAGAAAAATAAAGAAGGAAGATATGAGACTGGAAAGAGAATTCCAGTCCTTCACATAGCAAATAATTTGTGAAGTCCTTTCCTTCCTTTTCTTATAAAGCAGATGATCTTTATTCCCTTTAATAAATGTTTCTATTGCCTGTCTTTGCATGTCCTTTGCTTTATAATATTTTAAAACCTTTGTCTCCTTTCAGCTCTTTTTCATTTCTGCTCACACTATACTAACCATAGTTCCCTTGAAAGAACCCTTCATTCTTCTTCCACAAAGGTAATGACACAAATCTCTTCACATAGTCCAGCAGCAGGTATCTACTCTCTCTTCCATTTTTTTTCTTTTGCATGATAAAGACAGAGGAATTACTTATCCTGGAGATATGATGCTCACATCAGGTTCTTCCTCTGCATCTAAATTTCCCAACTTTACTCTGCATCTAAGTAGCTGGGAATGCAATACTTCACTTCAAAGTAATTCCATTTTAATGAGCACATCACTCTGAGTGCACATTTTCAAAACAAAACCCATTCCAAAAGATTGTATTGAGTGTTTTCTTCGTTAAAATCAAAACACTTTGAACTGAAGGAGCACACTCCAAGTCACTTTGATGCCAAGGTAGCAAAGCCTGTTTTAATCCATGCGTATAAGGGATGTGCAGAAGATTAGCCACATGTTTGATTACTCGACCTCAGAAATTCTATGACGTATTAATATGCCTGCCTGTGTCTACAATCACATGGGTACTGCTGGGTACATACTAAATAAAATAAAAATCACTGATTTGCACATTGTGAATCTGCGGATCCTTAAATTTATACTTATCTGGGCTATACTTGTATGTAAATATTACAGCATTCTCAGAATATCTTTTGAAAACTGAAATTCTTCCATATATAATAAATCATGTAATTGTTCCCATCTAAGCATTTTCTTGAGGAAAAAAATACATAGATATAAAAGTTTAAGAGGAAAGTTTGCGGCACACTGTAGGATTCATCTGACAATTTAGGACATCTACATTTTTGATGTTCATGTCTGAACAACTCATTCTGGCTTCCATTATGGAATCTGAAAAGCAACACCTGCACTGAGGCATGTGATTTACTTCGTCCTGGAGCAGATGTCTAAAAGTGACCTGAAAATGGCTCTTTGTCTCGATTGACTCTAAAGGGGAGCCAAATATGAAGAGCTCTTTTTCCATTTTATATGGGGAATGCCTAAATTTAGATATCTAATGGTAGAGGTTGATGGATCCTCCCTGCGGAGTTAAAACTCAGGATATACATTTTTTTTTGCTGATACTATAGTTGTGTTCCACTATAAACAGAGAGGAGGGGAAAGCTTCCTACTGCTCAAGATCTTCTTTAGAGGTGATCTAGTCAGGAAAACTGTGGACAGGATGATTTTGAATGTCCTGCTGCAGACTTTGCTGCTCCATAATGTCAGGAAAACATTGTCTTTTGAAAGGTCTTGCAACCTTCTAAAAAAAAAAATCCCTTGAGCTCTCTTCTTTACTTTGTTCAAGGCGGCAACAGAAGTTAATGCAGCTGGTCAGTTCCAGCCAATACCATTTTGGAGCTTTGCCTCAACCCTTGCTTACACACTGCATATGTAAAAACACAATCATGTTCTTTGCCTGGCTGGATCTGCTTGAGACTCTGATTTTATATACATATAAATACTTTTTATATACTTTTTTTTTTATGTTCCTATCTTCAATGCAGTGCAGCACATCCTTATCAGAAGATGAAGTAATGCTATATCATCAAGTAGAGTTGAGGGCCACAAAGGCAGACACAAAAGCCAAAACAATTCCTTTTATTTCTGATCTGCCCTAATACCTGGGATTATGCTGTGTTCAATGCGATTTAAAAACGTAACCGTTTACGACTTCCTGGACCAAAATACAGACTTCTAAACCTAATGTGTTTACCAAGTTAGAAGGGACAAATATTTATTATCATATATTATTATGTTTTACTACATTTTCTACTACGTATTTATTAGTCTCTTCTGAGCATAAAAAGGATATACAGAATAATGATTGAGATTTGGTGTGTACATCCCATCTTAGAGGTAAGCTTTAAATATGATATAAATACAGTTAAAATAACTGTAAAGGAGCAGGACATTACACTCACAGATTTTCTGGCCTCAGGAACTGTAATTTTCTGTAAGATCAAGTAACTATTGTCCCAGTTTTTACAATTTGAATAAGGTCTACTTTTTTTTTTTTTTTTTTTTAATAAGGTGTCCTAGACAACATTTGTCAGCAATGGAAAGAAAGAAGCATCACCAGAGAGTAATTTAGAGTGGATGGTATGGTGAAATGTACATCTATCTTCTCAAGAAATTATGAACCTTCCTCATATATCTCATCCATATGTCCAGTGTTAACTGGACTGGATTTGAGTCTCTATATCTGACAGAAACTATCTTAAAGACAGTCCTGTAGATAGGTGGGAGAGGATACTACTGGAAGTTGACCTTAGCTATCCTGCTTCAGGGTTGCATTAAATTTGAGAACTACTGTGTACC
The DNA here is from genome assembly GCA_035583135.1 of Lophotriccus pileatus. Lineage (NCBI taxonomy): Eukaryota > Metazoa > Chordata > Aves > Passeriformes > Tyrannidae > Lophotriccus > Lophotriccus pileatus. The sequence continues at coordinate 86,649,268 of JAWWES010000115.1, forward strand.
ACCTAAGCTCTATTAAATCTGAACTGAGGGCAGTAACTCCTTTAACAATGCAAACTTGCTTTGAAAGAGCTTGTCTGTCTGAGCACCGAGTGGGCAAGCACTTACATTATCTTTTAGACATAATTTTGAAAACTTGTCTCAGCTTATACATATTCACTTTAACAACAACCACAACATGGATAATTTTTGATTGCTGCAAATTTCCACATTTCATTTTCAATTAATTTTTCAGTTAAATCCAGTCTTGTAAAGACTTACTTTAGTACACACTCAGTATAAACAACACCGAAAATATTTTCCTTCCAAAGCTTGTAAAGACACCTCTTGAAAAGAAATTCTAAATTCTTCTGCCCAAACTCTCCATAAAACTTCAACTCCATTTTAAAAGAAATATCCATAAGTATGCACCATTTATGAAATATCAGCTACAGTTCCATGTCTAAAAAATTGAACAATCAGGCTAAGTCCCTGTTTCCCTTCACAGACGGGTCCAAACATTTCAGAGCAATAGCCTATGGCTTCCAGATCGCACATACAGTAGAATTTTTTTCCACCTGTAATTTTTTTTCAGAGAATGGGTAAGTACCATGTTTTTCTCATTTGTCTTTCTCTTTCCCACAACATGCTGTGTTTCACAATATTTGCAATGCCGGTAAAATGTATTTCCAGTTCTTATGGAGGCCCAAGTATGAAATCAACTCCACCTCACTGCTGGCTTTGCAAAAGTAAAAGCTTAATTAAGCTTAAGGAGTGGCAGTATTTAATGCTTAGGTCTTAAGAAATGATTTAAATAATTTTCACTTTGATAATGCTTAAATCCCACAGACAGGTTGTAGTAATAACTGAACCCTTTTTAAAGGCTTTTCAGTTCACTTTTGCAATCTGACTGGATTCCACGATACTCCACATGTAGCCCACCTGTACCTATTGCACACATCAGTTGTACCAATGCCTGCACACACATGCAAACAAAACTGAATCAGTAAATGGTGAACTATTGGATGGACGAATCCAAGATTTATACTAATGAGAGCAGAATCAGACCTATCATATCTGAGACAGATATGATTGTCAGCAATAAAATGGCAAATATTTTCAACTGCATGTGCTTGCAGGAAAGGCCAATGATTAGCACTTGTATCTTGCAGGAAAAGTTTTTCTTCTCATAGCAACACAGAATTTTCCAGTGGACTTTACCTGGTAGGTCACGAAATCCTCAGCAGTCGTGTGGAATGTTAAATCTCCAGAACTATATTGTCTCATACAGACTGGTTCTGAAACTTTAGTCTTGTTTTCTAGGTATAAACACTTCTGATAATAAGAGAAATATGAACAGCAGTGTATGATCCCAAACAACAATTTATACTGAATTAAAACATTAGCTTCACCCCTTAGACACAAGACACAATTTATTGTCTTATCATATAATTAGAACAACAGAGCATGCAATTTGTTTATGCACCACTGACCTCTAAAGAGCTCATTGATATTGTGGATCCAGTTTCACTTCTTGATAATCCTGCATTGTCATCCAGCTCTGAGGCAATGAAATTCTTCACTGCTGTGCGGGGCTCAAATGGCAAATTCTGCATATGTTCTTGGGTGGGAAGATGCTGGTCTAAATTGATATTAAATTGGTCCATTACAGAGGGATTCATATTGAACTCTGGATTAACTTTGTAGTGCAACAGCCTTTCATGAGGCAAGGTATCCATGCCTATATTCATTTTGCTCTCATCTTTCAGTGATGGCTGGGTATTTACTGAGCCCCGGGGCATGACTATATAATCGCTTTCTATCATCCGTTCTTGAGGATGGACTATGTCCATATCTGCACCTCTCAGATTATCATCAGTGCATAAATACACAGTCCTCCGCAACTCACTGTTGTCTTTTTTCAAGCACTGATTGGCCAGTTCACTCATACTCATAGGCATGTGGAGCCCTGTTGGTTGCTGGATGATAACTTTGGAGATGATGTTTCCAGGCAAGGTTGAATAGCTCATTCCTTCAGGGTTTGGTCCCTTTTCCTCCTCTTCATCATTCAGTGAAATTCTAGAAAGTGTTCCTGTTATAGTAGCTGCTCTGCAAGGTCCAATGTCTTTATGCAGAACTGTGGGTCAGAGAAAAGAATTCTTACAACATGAAACCATGTTTACCTAACACTACTTGAGGCTTTATCTAGCAGCACTTCCTTTACCAGTGCATCTTCTTAAATCTTTTTCTATCCAATTAATAACTCTTATTTTATAAATAATTTTTGGGAAGAGCTTTTGTGTGGCTTGTTTTGCTGTTGTTTTTGTTCTGTTTTGTTTTTTAAATCAACATCTCTTAATCTGCCGTGTACAACTGACACAGATTTCTGACTGAGCTTCAGTCACTTATATAAGTTAAAAAACACTCCTCCTTTTATTCCTACTGCCTTACATAGATACAAGGTGACTTACAGCTTAAGCAAAAGCCTGCCATGTGGAACTCATTAAGGGTTTTCCCAAAAAAATACACTGTGACATCTGTACTGCCATTATTAACTCCATATACCCTCCTGGAAAATGTCAAACAGATTGTAAGGCAGAATCATTTTGTCAATCCATTGTAATGACCTACCATAAGATTACAACCATGAGCATGTGTTCCTGAGCTCCTAAAAGTTCCTTTTCACTGGCTTTTAAAAACTCTTCTGTTAAATTATGTTTTAAATAGAAGTGATGAAAGAATTACCACATTGGGAAGAAATTCCATTGGTATCAGAAAGAATATTTTGCTGCATCTGAAAAGGTTATAAAGGATATAAACATGTTTTATAGAAGAGTCATAACCCACTTTTACTGGGCTTATTCCAGCTAGGTGCAAGGATTTCCTGGTCCTGGATGAAAATATTTTAATTCACACCAGTGCTAGTTTGCACAATAAAATCCTGCTCATGGGCTGAGACAGAAAGACAACTTTAAGTATCTTGGGTACTACATTTACATCCCTTCCAGCTGCCTAAGGGCTCTGATGACCCAGATTCCCCAGTACCTGTCAGCTCACTGCCTTTTTCCATAGCAAGCAGCTCATAAGGCATCCCACTGTCCTACCTCACACTTTCTCCTACCTCACTCTAATTTGTCCATTATGAAAAAACCAATTTGCTTCTAAACAACAGTGCACAAATACCCGAATTAAGTGGCTGCTTCATCGTTTCCAGTGACACTTGTTAAGACATTTCAAACAGTGACCTATCCTGAAATTTTTCATTAAAAAAAATTGAGTTTAAACGCTTATCTAGTAAAGCCTGTTCATAACTGCATTCAAAGTCCATCTCCTTAAGGATGCCTCTGACAAGGCTCCCCATACTGCAGAGCTATGTTATCAAAGGTAAGAAGTAGGAGCTACATGGATCGGTGCTGAATTTTTGTCTCCACTGGATGGTGACAGACATGCATTTATGTTACAATGTACTATCCTATTCCCTTCAAAATACGTGTGCATATTAAAAGTGATCTATAGGGAAAAACTAATATCATACTGCAAGAAACTCAACTGGCAGTTTTTTAAAAGTGGGTGACTGGAAGCCAGGACTTTACCTTAATGAGATCGCCTTTCTTGGCTTCCATATAGCCAGCAAAGAGAAAGAGTGTCCCCCAGGTGGGTGATGCAGAACTGCTAAGTCAGGCTTCTGCCCTGACTCACCTTGTGAAAAAGACACTCTCTCTCCATTCACTGAAAACTGAGGGTGTCTAGGCAGGACTGCTGCCCTAGGGAGAACTGTCCTTTGGGAATATCTCCTAAATTTAAAAGGTTCTGTAGGGTTTAAATGGTCATTTATTTCACACTGTACTTTATTTAACCAAGCTTGGCAAAAAAATTGCTGAAAATGTGCTATTTTTAATATGTGGAAATAAACATAGCTGACTAATTAAGGATAACACCACTGAAATATCTTTAAATAAAACCAAGTTGAGGAATAAAATTAAATTTCCTTAAACTATTGTGGATTTCACTCAGTGTCCTAACAAACCCTCTTTAAAGTGAACACAAATTGATGCATCCTTCATATACATAGCTGTTAATATATCCTGTTTTCTGTTTTGTTATAGCAAAATGATTGTATCACATTTGCTTGTGTAACAGGGCAATGAAAGTTTAATATGTTAAGAGAAATCTTCTTTCCAAAACTATTTGCCTTCTAATAGACAATAGACACTTCTCATTACTTTTCAACTGCTGAATTCTAGTTAAAGCCGTTTGTAAGAATATAAAATAAATGTATCCATACAATGACATGACTTTTCATTTTTCTTTTTGATTGAATTTATAAATATTTTTTCTAATTAGTTAAACCCTGATTTTTTCAGGTTTTCACTTCATAAGGAACTAGTGCAAGACTTCTTTTTATTGGCTAAATATTCTCTCAGTGTTCTTACCTGACCGACAAGCAATGTCCACGTCCTTCTCAAAATCAGTCTGTAACAAGAAACAGTGAAGCAGAAACGCCAATATTAATTAAAAAATAAACCACAATATATTTTTGGCAACTAGCGCTTCCAAAATGTCCTACTTACAGGGTCACAGTCTCTTAAAAGTGGTTTCTTGTTGCTGAGAAGGTGAAGTGTATTGTTTTACAACAGCAGAGCTTTACAAAGTTTCCTAAAGTATAACTGGGTGGTTTTCAAAGTATGCTGCCTGACCAAAAAAATAAAATAAAATAGGTGGAAGTGTAATATATAATTTTAATAAAATGATACAGCGTGTAGTTTTAAATGTATATGGAAGAACAACTTCTACATCTCATTGAAGGATCTTCGTTAAGTAAGCTTTCCATAGTATTTTTATGAACACAACTGTGAAAAATAACCTGCATACAAATTACTGTGAATAAGTGTAACCCAATTAGTCCACCCTGTTTGCAACATCATTAATTTGTTATGATGTGCTTATTTGTAATAAAACATTCTGTCATTCCTTACTACTTATGTAATCACATAAAATTTTTTAATTGTAATAGAACAACTATTATTTATTTCATTGTGCAAACATTAATTATAAGAACTAAGAATGAATTTTAAAAGTTGGAAATCAAAGCACATTTTTCCCAGTTAAACAAAACTATTTATTTTGTTAGAGAATTCAATTAATTTTTGTTTTATTTCCACAAGAAGTTTATTACATGCAAGATGTTCAGTGAAATGGATCTCTTTCTTGCTTGTGCAGTCCAAACATTAAATTCTTTTTTTGAGTCATCATTTTTGAAGGGCATCTGTTTGCTGAGTCTTGCATTTTTTACTGAGCCTTGCATATTTTTAGGGCCTGATTCTGTCTCCATTATAGTCAATGACAAACTGTTGTTGGAAGTGAAGAGACCAATGTGTTGTCTTAACATGCTACCTAACAATATTAATAAATCCAAATTGACATACTGAGTCATTCATTATCTTCTTAATTCAAGACACTAAATAGATTCCCCCTGTAGAACCTCTAGCACTTTTATTTTGAAAAGAACATTTTTCAAGGCCTCATGAAAGGAAGACTCCCAAATGCATCAGCACTCTTTACACCAACAGTGGAAAAAGTCACGATATATTATTAGATTACTTTCGCATTCTCATGTTAATCTCTTTTGTCCTAAGGAACACTGGTGGAAGATATTAATTCACTGTGCTTCACTAAAAAATCACACCAATAATTTAAAACTTGCTAAGAGATTTAAGCAAGCAGATAATGACCTAAACAGACTTACAGCTTTAAAATGGTGTTAATATTTTAGCTATGCATACTTGCCACATACAATACAGTAAGCTTTTGCTTTTGGCTAGGAACACTAAACTCATAGTCAAAGAAGAAAATAAAAGCTAACCATGATTTGAGCATGTCCATTAGGAAAAGAACTTGAAGAATCTGCATTGATTGGATCCTGGCAATTTCTCAGCCGACATCTGAATGCATCTTGAACCTGCGAAAACAATACTTTATACCGACTGATTCTTGTGTAGCATAATATAATCTAATCCTATTAGAGATTTAATTAAACTATATGGCATGCAATGCATGATGTTTCTTTATCACTTAATAAATCAGAAGCAATTTTTTACATTTGCTATATTTGGTGGCTGCCACAAATTCTGTCAGTCTATCACATCGAGAACAAGGAATTAGATCCACCTATTACCAGAATCAGCAAGTGATGATATGGTATTCAAGCCAAATCTTTCTTAATGATAGTATTTGGCTTTGTCTTCTCATTCATTTTGGTACAGGTCTGATAACAGGATTAATAGACACACTGTTAACCACTGCAAAATAAAATGTATCTTCTGGCTGACAAAAATAAGATTCTTGAAAGACAGTTCTTAATAGTTAGTGTGATCAAACACATGGTGCTCTCCTAATTATACTTTAAAGAATAAGTCTATTTGAAAGGTACTACTGATTCAATCACAACCTCTAATTCCACATACAGGGAATCTTATGCATATTCTCTAGGAGTAAAACTCAGATCAGAGAAATATCTTCAGCGTGAGCACAAGAAGGAAAGTAGACTGTTTGCACAACAGATTTCTTGAAAGTAGAAAAGAAAATCCTCAGAAATTAATGTTTACTAATATGATCCATAAAGTAAATTTGAAGACTTGTCCCTAAAATGCAGTATATTTGAGGAATTATCTTGTCACAGGAAGGGCTATTTTCACTTCCATTTTGGGCAGAACACATATCTAAAGAAATACTATTATGCAACACTTCTGTCAGAAAGATGTTCAACAGAGAGGCACATTCAAAAGGAAAATACTGTTCTTGTTTGCTGATAGTAGAATGCAAATATATTTTGCTGCTTTTTCAAGTGTAGAACAATAAGGATGGCAAGGCAACTTTTGGAATCTAAAGTTTTACAACGTGAGTGTTGTTTACAGAAACACAAGTTTCCATATTAGATATATATCATCATATACCTGATTGCAAGAATTACTTGGAAAACAGGAACTTGGATCTCCAATCAAAACAGACTGATATAATCTCTTGTTTGAAAATGAAAGTATTATCAATGGAATGCCTATAAAAACTACATTAATTTATTATCTGTAAAAATTAATTGATATCATATTCAGAAGAATCAAAAGGGAGAAAATGTCTTCTGCTCATGGACATTTTGTGAAGAACAGAAGAGGATAAATTATTAATTGTTCATGATGAGAAGCTGTCTTCTTTCAATCCATCACATACTATTGCAAGTTGTTTAGGAGTTATCACAAAAGGGAAAACGAAGAAGAAGAAAAATTATTTTTGTAATTACAAAGCATTATTTTAAAATGCTCAACCCTTAAATGAGTAACAGTGCTCTGCAGTCTTGATAAGTGACTGTTGCAGGCAGAGGGAGCTAAATATAGAGCAGAAAGAAGAGTGAAGCAAGGTGGGGAGGTCTGGTAATTTAAAGTGTGTTGTATCACTGTATAGAGACTCAGATTTTGATTTTAGGCACTACACTTGCCTTAGTTTTCCATGTGTTTGATGTTAATTTAATTTGGCATCTCCCAGTTGCTGCAAATATAATTCAAGTCTTCCCTCACTTTATCAGTGCTGAAGTTAGGTCACACTTCAGAGTTTTATGCACTTGGATAAGCACTGGCACAGTGAATTGACAAAAAATAAAATAAAATAAATAAATTCCCTCCAAAGCTTCCCCAGATGCGCTGAATCTGATCTCAAGGCTTATGATACTTGACTCCAAAGCATTGTTACTTCAGGACATACTGTTTGATCTCACTCTGTGCAGTGGGCCTCCTCATTTTTGGTACACTGTGTTCATAGAGCTTTCCCAGTTCTGATAGCTCCAGAGAGCTCAAGAATTTCATATCCTACTTTCACTATCTTCTGCATTTAAGCAGTGAATCTTGATTTTAGGATCTTCTTAAATACACATGCGTTTCTGAAGTGCAAGCAGCAGCATATGATTTGAACATGTTAACAGAATGTCAAATGTAGCTGTGTTCATCATATTGACATATGTTGCAATTTCTAGGTGTCCTCATCCAAGTCAGAAACAAAATGGTTGAACTTTCTAAATACCGGCTTAGTTTTCTCAAACTGCTTGTTCCAAATTGTTGAGTATGTAAAGACTGTGCTGTCTACATTTTATATATTTTATATATTTTCCTTTGAAACATAATCTTGTTTTCCCTCCCTTCCTTTTAGCATCAAGATACAAGATTTTCTTAGAGCCGGGCAGAGTAGGAAAGACAGATGTGATGAACGTGCAGATACCAGGGAAGTGGTTTCCTTAGCAACAGTAACCAGCTCCAAGCTTTTATAACTTACCCTCACCCTACTCATGTACTTTTTATTTTTCTCCTGAAATATAGAAATGTGGGCTCTAGACACCAACGATGCATTTAATCCAAATGCTCTCTACTCTGCAGAGCACAGCTAAAGAAGAATATACACGTGGGTTTCTCCCATGACCAGAATTAACAGGAGTTACTGAGTGTGATTGAAATCAGCTTTACAGCATCTTGTGTTCAAGCAGATCAAGCAAACTATTTTGCTCAGATGGAGAAGCTTCAACACTAACCTCTCCTATCATTCTCTTTTCTGTAACACATACATCACTGTCTTTCAATGCCCAATAAGGTGTTTAAACAGCAAGGTGAGGAAAGGAAAACAGCCCTAGGATCTCTGGGCTGAGAAGACAACATAAAGCAATAATACCTAACTCTATTTTGCATTTTTTCTTCCAAAATTTTCAAATGGTCTATAAGAGGTCTTATGCTTAAGCAATATTATATTTATATTCAGAAGTTAAGAAACAGAAGTATAGAAAGATTTAATTTCTTTCCAAAAGAGGCTGAATTAATGGAGGACAGAAATAGACGACACATCACATAGTGCCAACTAAGACAAACACTTCCTAATGCAGCCGACACGAGATCTTCAATACAGAGTGCTAAAGAAAGTAACAAATGTCTCCATCATTTATGTTTTTATCAACATAACTAAGAGGAAAAATGGGGATTTGATATGTAATTGTAGAACTCTGTCCTTTTCTTTAATGTAATGACGAAAAAGGCATAGTAAAGCAGGGCTGCCCTCTTTGTTTGAATTTTATGGTGGTATATTCCACCCCATATTTTTTTTCCTGACAGTCAGAATTATTGTTTTCCCTGTGCTGGCACACTATAAATATTAGATCAACCCTATAGGCTATAATTGAGATAGCTTTGTAACTTTCATCAAGAGTGACAAATATGTTGGCAAGATTTCCCTGATAGGCACTGGCAGAGCTAAATGCTTTTGCAGACAACCAAAAGTAACAGACTACTCTTTCAGCTGTAACCTGTGCAGTGCAAAGACTGCATTGCACACTCTGCATGATGGCCACTCTCTTGGCCTAAGGGTGTCTGGAACTAGAAAGCCAGACTCTCTAGAGCCAGATTGAAATATAGCTTACAGGAGTTACATCTCTTTCTGTGTAGTTGCTTGTTGCAGTAAACAGTTATGTCTTTGAAACAGTAAGTTAAAAGTGGTTCCAGTCAAGATATCCTACACATTTGAAAATTGAGTTTACTTATAGAAAAGACTAATTTCACCTCTATCACCACAGTCCTCCCTGTGAATATGGTCAGACAAGAATGTTTCTCTGAGAAGTTCAGCACTATCAAAACATTACCTGGGAATGAAGCATTTGCAGCAAAGAGCTGTCATTACAGTAGGAAACCTGTCTTTAATTCAAGGCTTAGGGAATTGTTGGAAGATGTCTGTTGATTTTCATCTTTCATCAATAGTCAAAATAAATTTTTTTCAGAATAATCTTCTGCATTACTGCCCTGATGCAGGCTTCAATGTCTTATTTTTTAATTTTTTTAACTTTATATTTTATACAGTGCTGTGCTATGTTACATTTAGAATTTCTCATGAATTTTTGTCTGTTTTTTGACAAAATCAGTGACATCAAAATCAAAGGCTGTGTTGCTGCCTCTCTGAATCCTTACAAAGGACACGAGGAAATGGAATTTAGACACAAGGAAATTGAATTAGAACATGAGAAAATGGAATGCACAGGGGAATTCAGACTGGACACTAGAAAAAGGTTCTTCATCCTGAGGGTGGTCAGTCACTGGAACATGCTTCCCAGGAGAGTGGTCATGGGACCAACCCTGTCAGCATTCAAGGAGTGTCTGGACAATACTCTTGGTAACATGGTTTAATTTCAGGAACTTTTGTCAGGAGCACAGAGTTGGACTCGATGATCCTTATAGGTCCGTTCAAACCATCTGTGAAACATGATGCTGTGCATACTGCTTTGGTTTTGAGTGTTTCACACGCAACCTTGAACTAAAGATATATATTTTAAAACAAAAATTGTTCCCTAGGACAGTAGGTGGGAGGTGGTATGCGTTTTCTAAGCCAATTAATAAATCCCAATGGATACAAAAATTTCATAGAGAGCAAACCCAGTATGAAACCACTGTTCTTTCTACTGAAAATAGGTGCAGTGTCTTGCCATTTTACTGAAAGAATATGTGAAATGATGACTTTCAGATTTATAGATGATACTACCCTCTTTCACAGATGTAAATCTTATGGGGAAAGAAAATGCTGAAAGAAATAAGGGTATTACAAGACAGTTCTAGATAAAATAGATTTGTCTTGAGTATTATCTTATTCTGCACCTATTTTTATCCTGAACGAAAAGGAAAGTCAAAAGAAGAAAAAAAGAAAATGTATTAAAGGAGTAAGCCCCTTCCAATAGGAAAGCTGAAAAACTAAGAAACAGAAATGTTCATTGCCTTTAACAGCATGAATAAAGTGGGAGGGAATCAGCACAATGTAAGGTGCCAATTGCTGCAAGTTATTGATCTTTTTCTTTAAAAATTGAAAACTTGAATCTTTGATAAGATAATCACCTATGCATTCTGTGCAGGATAGAGATATAAAGCTCATGCAAAGTGGTGCAGTACTGAAAGACTTTATTATGTTATTCATTATTATTTTTATTAATATACTAAATTTCAGTGTTTAAAGGGTGTCAGTGGTGGAAAGGGAAACCACTGTGTGAGATTCCTCACTCAGAGTTGACAAAAAACCCATTTCTGAAACATCTTTCTGGTTGTTTTAGTCCTGAGGTGCTTTCAAATAACTCCTCAGTCACAGGGAACAGTGGTGGACAGTATAATTTGGTTTACTGGTGTGGTAAATATCCTGAAGCTGATAAATGACTAGCCCACAGATATGCCAGTGGACCAGGATACTACTCTCCAGTCCAGCTCCACCTGCTCATTTTTGATAGACAGCCCCATTACTACAGATCTGCCAACAAAGCTGTTATGCTACTGCTCTCAAATCCATCTCAATAAAAATGTGGGGTTAGTTAGCAGGTTAGATAGGTTAGAGAAGCTGTCACCAGAGCCAGATTAAAGAGCAGTTGTGTGTAGGTGTGTGTAGGAGTTCTGCCCTCAGATTTCAGTGGTGATGAATCCTGCAGCAGGAGGCACTGAGCTGTGAAGGGCAAGCCAGGGTACTGGTTTGTCCTCACTGTTCTCAAACCACTCATCTGTCTTCATCCTTGTGGTTCCCATAACTTTAGTATGTACCTGAGTTTGTAGAATGGTATATCTTCATGAACTTAACACATCATCTCGTTGTGGCCTCTTTCAGGGACAGTATAAGCAGAAATAATTTTGCATTTGAATCTGTTTTAGAGAGTGTAAAAATCTATAGCTTTTAGTCTTCAGAAAGGCCTTCATGTTCACATTTTCCTATACTCACAGTATTAGGAAAGCCTAACACTTGAAAATAAACTGTACTTGGGGTTGATCAAAAAACACCTTGAATTAAGTTGGTACAGTTTTATACTGACATTTTGTACTTGGCATTATCCAATCTTCTCTCTCTCTCTTTCACCCGTTCCCATACATCTCACCATGAAATACTTTACTCTTTCCATGAAATGTATTTCTTCAGAGTAAGCTGTATATGACATTAAAGAGCAGTTGAGAGCTTAACAGGAGTATAGCCCTTTAGAAAAACTGGGAAGCCATTCCTCACCTCCCTTCGGAGAATACAATGGACCATGACAATAACAAAGCCTTGTAACGAATCAAATACTGCAAAAAGTATCTGAAATAATATTGATCTTTTGTCTGTCATGGCCAGAACTGCAGACATCCAAGTCAGGGCTAGAAGTGGCAACACCACACAGGAACTCCAAAGGGATGCCCTATTGAAAAAAAAAGGAGAAAATTACAATTGTAATATTGTAAAAAATTATTGAAAGCTCACTATTAATATGAAACATATTTAAGGATTTTTTAAATCAATTTAACTAGAAAATCACAGACAAAAATGTAACAATCATACTTTATGTTCTATCAAATATCCTGTATTCAGTTAATAAACACAGGTGCAATTTCTTTATTTTTTGTTAAAAAGTATTTAATTGTGCTTAGCACTCTATACAGTGTTAGCAAACAGAGTTTTCATCATCAAACTATTGTCTCACATGCACTGTAAAAGATTTGTAACAAGAAGATGTAAATGATCAGGACTAACATGGCATTACTGGCGGTGGTGGCTGACAAAGCTGTTGTTGAAACTACTCCACACTTGGCACATTTGAGCGTCAAACCGCTATGAGGCTCACTCATCTGACTGCAAACAAACAGAACACCCACAAAAAGAACAAAATATTGAATTGTCACCAAAAAACGTTGCTACTGAAATTTAGCTTTTAAATATGACATCATGCAGAAAAAGTAAGTAGATTTATTCAGGATGAATTTGTTGTTGCAAAACTGTACTTTGTACTTTACATTGTTGTTGGTTTTAAATGCTAATGCTATGGGGCTTCATTTCATGCAAACTCTATTTCTTGCATTTGAGCTAAAAAAGGCCCCAGATGTCCAGTGCTGCTCAGTCCACTGAAGTAAACATAAGCACGTGCTAGGAGAGACACACAAAATGAAATCCCTCTATTCAGACCTGCTAAAAGACTATTGCATCCAGACTTGCCTGAGAAAGAGTATAAAACACTTAAAAGAGGAGCGTGAAGTATGAACCATTACAGAGCATTAATAGGTAAAGAAAACTGAAAAATTTATTCAAACTTCAAATCAGTATGGGCATACTGTATAATCAGATTTATACTAGGGACTTGCATGGCCCACTAATATCTGGAGTGGTTTTATTCATGCCATATGAAGGTCTGAATACAGGGCTTGAAATGTATGGAATCTGATGAAATAAATATCAGTTGGTACTAAAAAATAGTGTGACCTGTTCTGCATTTTAATAAAACACAGTACACAAGCATTAAGCTCAAAGCATTTTGTATCGACAATTGTACCTTGGCACCTGTCAGAAGAGTTTTCTTTTTCAAACTGCGTGCATTCAATGTCCCAACACAACTAAATAAAGGTTTTTGCTATTCCTTCTCTTTCTGCTATCAGAACCAGGAATAACCATAACTGACTGAGATGCAATAGGAAGGGTGCTTTACCTATTCCCAGCTGGAAAGTGGTCAACATGGTGAAGTTAGGTGACCCTTCATTTTGTGTTCCCAGTTATTTCAACCAGCAGAACTGCTTGTTATTGCCAAACCCAGCATTCACAAGATTTTAACATACTGCCCAAAACAACATTGAACTCCAGTGTGTTCCATTTTGATAAACCAAATGAAGAATTTCCATTAAAAAGTGCAGTATATTTCCCATAAAAATGCAGTTTCTTCTGTACAAAACCAGTGAGAATTCTGATCTTTTATAAGATGATTGTGGGGTGTGAAAATAACCCAGTGAATCCACATCCATTTACAATAATTAGAGATATACACTAAAGGATGAACTAGAACAATGCCTCAGGTAACCGTAAACTAAGCTTGGGAAACTACTTTCTGTCTTTGCCTGGCAATACTTCAACATTATCAGATTGGATTATTCTTTTTACCTCTAAAAAACTGCTTTGAATCTTGCAAGTAATAATAGAATTTCATGTGTATATAACCCAAATACAAATATTCTGGCTGGACCTACATATATACTACCTCTTTTGCCAGGAAAACGATTGAGAACATGACTTAGATCCATCAAAATTTTTTTCCCCATGTGTTTATTCTCCGTATGCTTATTAAGGTGGTAAAAAGCATATGGAGTTACTATGTTTTGCCCAATTCACTTGCTTTAAATCCTGCACCTGAACTTTCGACAAATCTAAGCCCAGTGTTTGCCAGAAAGAATGAAGTTGCCTTTCTGAGCATGGCTGACAAGAGATACTTGAGAAAGGAGTGACAATCAATTTTCTAATGGAGGTCAGAGGCTGAACCAATTTCCATGCCCCAAAGAATAACTCAAGAGATATCATCTGCCAAGCAGGATCAAGGAATGCTGTTGCCAAACCACCATCTCATGCTACCATACAAGTTAAGATTGTTTCTCATTAGGGTATCTACATGTTTTCCCAAAATAACTGGATTATTTGTCACAGAATAATCTCTACTTTTTTGCCCATTTATTTTAAAATTAATTTTTAAAAATAAAATACTTCTTTACTAAGTTGCATTACTAGAAAGCAAGTTATTTGTTTCATCAGGAAAGTAAAGTATAAGCAAATAGATTTCTATAGCCTACAACTGAGTAGCTGGAAGAAAAAAAACCAGTTAAATATAAGTTTGATATCTGTATAAAATGTACAAAGCCAAACCTGTGGCTGCTCCAGCTCCTTATATCACTGGAATTAGAACATACATGAATTTGAATTGGTGATTACTAAGTCATTGCAACTTTTGAAATAATTTGGGGAGTTTTGTAATAGTCTAGATTTCACCAGTGTTATTACAGAGTTAAGAATGCTGATGGAGTAACACAGACAAAAGCAAGGTCAAGAAATTAATTTCTAATGAAAAAATATGTAAATGGAAGAAATAAAAATAATACTTTTGGTACATGTTTGTTAGACAATGGTGAAAGAAACCCAAATGGTGAAAGAACTGAAACCCAGAAAAGTAATTGAATTAATATTAAATAGAAATCACACCAGGAGAAGTATTTATCATAAATATACTCATCTAACCAATGAACTGGACCTATTAGGAATGCTACTGTTAGTTGCATGGTAAAATAATTAAAAATGAAACTGCAATAAATTTACCCATAGCAGCAACACACAGTAAAATGAAGATACCATTGCTTATCATTGTTAGAAATGCACATATAGGTGAAGTTAACTACAGGCTGACCCAAAACACACTACTATAAAACTTAACTGTAAAAAAAAAATCATTATTTAAAGTATAAATATGGTTTCATAAACATTAAGAGGTTGATTACGGAGTTGTGGAATATTTTTCTCCAGTACGCAGTGAATCTGTGTTTACTGCTGCGGTACTTCAAATCATTGTCACCCACTGAAAAGCACTTTCCGATACCACCACTGTCATAATTCTTTCTTCTCATGATAGCAAACAGAATTTGAATGTAAATGCAAGTAGATAATAGCACCACATTTACTTTTTTATATTTTCTACTTTTATCACTTTGAAATTCTGTTACACTAATTTAGAAAATACACCTGATGTTATTTGAAGGTAAGAACAATGGCAAATTCTTAACATAGTCAAAATGGCAGAATAACATTGACCACAGTCAGGGATATATTGCTGTAAGATATATTTTACAACAATTAACACAAATAAATAACATACACTCCCATAGTCATTAAATTTGACAGCTAGACAAAAATAATCAGTTCCTTCAGTACACACACTTCATAAAACACTTTTCTGAATTTCAACAACTTTACACTTGTAATCATCTTGTGAAACCTCTGCTCAGATATGTTTTATTAATTTTTATTAACTTAATACTGTTGTACTTGTGTTTTATTATGTTTAGTTGTTTAGTTGCATTCCCTCAGGATAATGCAACAGCAGCTTTTGAGATTAATGGAATCTGTTAGACACACTGTTACACTGATATAAAAGCTCACATCACAATCAAAAGCATTTTTGGTGAATATCTGTAATTTAAAATTGGTGATAAAATTTTAATATGCTTTAAAATAACCCAATTGTTGCTTACCCCGCTCTGTGTTTGAGTTTTTTATCTAGGATTCCATCTCTGGAAACAAGCTTATTAAATACCAAAATGCCAATCACCATGTTGACCTGTCAAACAGAAAACAAATAGTTGACCTTTCGGTGTCTGAAAGAAAATATTGCATCCTGTTACTTCAGAAAAAGGATTTTACAGGCCTGAAAAATGCCTTCTCTTTTCCTCCAGAAATTGTGTAGCCCTGCCACTGACCACATAAAAAAGACCATATTCTCAAATGGGTAACAAATATGCACCCTGCAACAGGTTTGGTTTTGAATCTTGAATTCTGTGTGGTATCAAGCTATATATGTGTACATGTCTGTTGGCTAGGAGCTTGAGTAATACAGCTTTAATATTTTGTCAGTTTTAATTGAAACAATATATCCTATTCCAGGAAAACCATTGAAAATTTGAATTGTGTGCACAAGGAAGAGCTAATCAGAACATATGACAGCTGTAACCGTGTTCCTTTTTAAACATTGGTGCTCCATGTGGGTGTTCCCATTTATGCAGAACCAGCCTGTGGTTTTCCATATCTTCCTGCACGTTTGTCACTTGTCTATGTCTATGTCACTAGTCTATGTCATTCACCAAAATGCCAGTTTTGAGCCCTGTTTGACTGCAGTTTACTATTTTTGTGGACCAGATGAATTCCTGGGATAAGTCTGTTTAGCTCTATTAAAGTAAATGGTGTTATCATCACATACATGGGTTGAAGATCTAACCTAAAAAAATTTAAAGTGTTTCAGCAGTCAGACTTTGGCACTTAATGGACATACTAATGGCATTTAATGGACAACTTAATGACTGCTATTATCCATTTGCATTATTGAAATGAACTCTACGAACCTGTCTCTACATGTCCCTGCAAAGAGGTAATACCAATTTTTGAATCTACTAAACCAATGCTCCTTTTTTTATAGAAAAGAATAATCCTTTTTTCCTTTCAAACAGGTTTTTCAATAGCTGTGCCAAAATACCTAATTGTTACTAGTCTGTCCTGCCAACTCTTCTTCAGCTTTATTTTCAGCATTAACATTTTTCAGCTGATGTTATATAATTCTTTGGCTCCATACACTTAAGCTTAAGTGGCTTCATGGAACAGCTCCTTCCACAGCTCCAGCTAATGGCAGGGCAAACTGCTACTGTGAACTTCAAACATCTCTGAACAAAGACTTGCCAATTACACAGAGAACATACAGTGAGTTCCATGTGAAAATTATGACTGGCTTTTCGTAAACATCCTTGGCTCCTCTACCATGACTGTGAGTTGTACAAAAGGATCCTGGCTTGACTCCAGGCAATGATGAGACAAACTCTATGGGAGTAGTAAACATCCCTTTCAGGAAAATTTATGTAGTTAAATAGCTATATCTTTGATGACTAGTAAGACTGATTCCCTTTTACAAGGGAAAATCAGAAATAACTGGTGCTGATAGAACTATCACAGTATAAAACTGATGGAGTGGAAAGAGAAATTAGATTCAAAATCTGTAAGGGATAAATGCTAAACAAATTATTGTGAAAAATCCATACAGATTGCAGAGCAGATGACTGATAGCCGATGGCACAGGTAGGATGCAATTTATCTTACCCTGAAGTAGACAGTTGAAATACTTCTGATGGTTTCAACTCTAAAAGTGTGTATTTTTCTCCACTGACAATGAAATATGGCTGGGATAACTAGCTTAGATGCAGAAATCTACATTGCGGATGTCTACAATTGGGTAAAAGTGAATCCTACACCTAAATGCATTTCCAGAGATGTGGAAGATTAATACGCAAACAAGAAATTTTTTCCAACTATGACTTTTTTTCTTTGCCTTCAGAAGCAGTAGCCATGCTGGCTGGTTCCACTCCTTATGCTGCTTTTGCTGGCACAGCAATACACTGCCAAGCAGCACTCTATCAAGAATGTCACTGAATTTCACAAGGAAGTGACAATTGCGTAGATGCCGCTGATAATAACTCTGTGATGACTGTAAAAAGTTTTCTGTGCCACTAATCAGTACATTATTCTTTCACAGCTTACTGTATAAACATGGAAAATTAATTGGTATAAAGAAGTGATATAACTAAATGAATCATGCATTCAAAATACTGAAGGTATATTAAACAATACTAGTCTCAGTATTTACAGCAAAATGCAATGTTACTGTATAGCTAAGCTTTTATAATTGTAATAGCACTTTCCATCATTTCATATGAAAATACTGAAAATTATATTAATGTTTACCAAGACAACAGCAGCTGCAGGTCCAACGAAAGCATAAAGTAGTCCTCCTTCCAGAGACAGCCAACAGCTGTAAAGAACATTAGAGAAGAACTAACAAAAATTAAAAATAAGTATAACACATTGTCAAAAAACATTAAGAATTACTATAGCATGAGAATTTTTTTAACATAGCAGATTCATATGTACACACAAAAAAGAAATGCTTTGTTGTTATGATGATGTAGAGAGCTGAAAGGTATTTCCTTTACCAATTCTTAATGTTTCAAAATCTTTAATGTCAATTATACATAAACTGAGATGCCTAATACGTATTAAAAGCACAATAGAAAATAAGTTTTCAAATAATTACTGAACCTCCTTTAACCATGTATGATGAGTTAACTGAACAGGCCTTGCCAAGCAAATGTCTACAAACATTTCCAGCTTACCACTTCTGACAGTTCTATACTTAAAGCAATGAAGGGTCAAGTACCTGTAATGTAGAACTTCAGGGAAAAAAAAAGGTTTCTACATATCCTGTCATTTAATAACTGCTGTTAGAACTACATCTTCAACACAATATTCCCATCAGAGAAAAATCATATATGATCTGACTGTTCTGTACTCTTTGTAATGTTTTGCAAACAATTTAAATGTATGTTTTAAAGCGTCTGTAAACTGTATTTTCTGGAGACCTAGTAATCTCATAGAGTTTGTCATACCGCATCAGGGCTTTCACCAAAAACCATCAGATTTCCAAACACAGAGCACTTACAGAATCAGATTCTAAATATTTGATATACCATGATGTAAAGCTTTTCATATCTGCAAAGGATCAGGAGCTTCACACACTGAAGTAAATGCAGCTGTGCTATTTTCCCAGTGATTACACATTCAAAGAACTGCATGTTTATTTGAATGCATGATCACACATACATATAAGAAAACTCAAGTATATGCATTCAAATAATTTACTTGGATCTCACATCCAGAAGCATTCACATCAGGATCACACATATCTTTATTTTACAGTAATGGTTTTGTACTTTTGAAAACTAAGTAAATGAAATGCAAGCACGTCATAATATTAATGGTCTGTTAGGGCTGGCATTCTCACTGAAAAGAATAAAATTGTTTTCCACTGCAACGAAGCCATGTGAAAACTGTCACACGAACCCAAATGCGCCAGTGTGCTAAATTCTGGAACAATAAATGGATGGTAATAGTTCTTATCTTCCCCAGTGCTAAAAACGTAATACATGTCAAGCTATTCTACATCCTACCTCAAAAATCAACTACAACAGTAATGTTCAATTTAGTTTTGTAATGTCAAAAAAATGCTTTCAAATTTTTCTGCAATTTTTCTTGCCATTTTTTCCAAAGCTAGGTTATGAATAGTCAGAATCTTTCTGAGAGGGGGGAATGTATTCATAGTGCATTTCCTCACCAGTATCAGCTTTTAAACTTAGTGAAGGTGATCACTCTGCATAATTAAGATATGTAATTAAAATTTTCATGTTTATTGTGAGACAGGAGAATAAGTTCATAAAAATAATTGATGTGTTGTATTTGAAAGTTAATTTCAATTACCTGTGCTGAAAAAAAATGTCAGGAAGTTGTGTTTTTTTTAAAATAAAACAAAAGCATTTTCTACCCTAAAAATATTTAAGACCATGGGAGGAGTGTTCCTTCCCTTTTCCATGCCCTCAAGTAAAACAGTTGCTCAAAGGAGGGATTTTCCATTTAGAGGCAGAGGTGGAAAAAAATGTAGATGTTGTCCTCTTTTCTTTACACAACCTGAATTTTCAGCAGTCTGGATTTCACTAAGGTGTGACATCATTATTGCAACATATTCAACATCTCCTAGTTGA
Organism: Lophotriccus pileatus; assembly: GCA_035583135.1. Classification (NCBI taxonomy): domain Eukaryota; kingdom Metazoa; phylum Chordata; class Aves; order Passeriformes; family Tyrannidae; genus Lophotriccus; species Lophotriccus pileatus. The sequence goes on from JAWWES010000115.1 coordinate 86,669,412, forward strand.
TGACTCTGAAATTCATTTTTTCCCATTCTTTTTCTGTTGAAGACATTCTCAAGATAGATTTTCAGGTGGCTTCTTACACCACAAAGCAATTGTCATATTTTTACTCTTTTTCCTTTCTCCTTTTCTCTTTTTTTGCTCTGATAGCTTTTTTTTCAGTGTTTTATAGTTGTTTTTATTTTATTCTCCTGTTCTGTCTTCTTTCTTCCTGATGTGCACATAGCAGAAAGCCATATAAATTGATTAGGATTAAGAGCAACCACTGGTGGTTTTATAGGATCATGCTACATGGTCATAAAATTCTGCTGAGTGATGAAGTATCTGTATACTTGCTCCTGTGTCGTGTACATTTTTTGAGTTGTTTGATGGTCTCCAGGAGAATGGTTCCTTCTCTTAAAAGAGCATGGCAAGAACAAGACTACAACAGAATTTTAATTCTTTCTGATATAATGAATTCCTAGAACTAGTACTGAATGTAAATGTGAGTAGTTCATGTAGGTTTATTAACTATAACATGTAGTAGTGTGATCATAACTGTGATCGTTTGAAGAGAGGTAGCAAAAATATTTATTAGTCTTACAGAAACAATTGAGGAAAGCTATTAAGCTTTTGGACACACACCTTTTTCAGACAACCTGAAATGTATAAAAACTTATAAAAATTGAGCTTCTCTATCTATATCACTATAAGTGTCTGCATGAAGTTCACATTTAGTTTTAAATGTACAGAAATACAACTGTCTAATAATTAGGACTCAGAGACTGACGATCACACAATTGGTTCCAGTGTGAACAATTCTGACATGTACTGTATAAAACTGAGACTTGCTTCAAAGATCCTTGGACCTTCTCCCTTTCCACGAATCTCTTCCTGTGTGGGACTACGAGACTGGAATGAACTCCTCAATTTTCACTTTTAATGTTCTCCATTTGAAACCTTCATTTTCAAAAGCAGCATCTTTCAGATCAGAAATAGTTTGCAGCAGAACACATTTCTGATGGCTGCATGTGAGTGATTGCAGTCAAACAGGCAAAATACAGTGTAAGCAGTTAAAAAAGTTACACAAATTCTTTAGTTATGGGAGAAGGAACAGGACAGGAGCTCTGCTTTTACACCGCCCAACAGTTGTCATGGGACACAATTCTTTGCTGCCTTCAGGAGTGGGACAGCACATCAGCTGGTGATGGAGGAGGAATTGCCTTCACTGTTTTCTTTATGTAATTCTGATGTCAAATGCCAATAAAATATATTTGCAAATAAGATGAGAAAGCTGCATTATGGTTGTGTTTGTCCTTTGTACACATCCATTTGCTCTTTTCTTCCACAGTACTGCACCAGCGGAATTTGAAGCCTCAGAGAAGAGCTGTTATATGAACAGAGACCTGCTCTTTTTTACTTCACAGATTACCCTTAATGAATGATTTGTTGCTTTGTCTGAATATTTCAGTACATCCCCTTTTAAAAATGCATTCAGCTCAGGAAGGAAGCAGGAAGCAATGGTAACTAAAGCAAGTGCTCACACACAAATGATTTTGGTGTGGAAAATCCTGCACGGTTCAAAGCTACATCCTCAGTAGAGTCTGGCCATAGTTCTTTGGTGATTTGTAATTCTCACAGCCTATATGGTTCTTCAGTTCCGGTTCAAGGACTAAATAATAAAAAAGCCAGCAGGATGAGAACATAGTTAGAAAAAATGTCAGAGAAGTAGGTCCTCAACGTAACACCCAAAAGAAAAATAAGACCACTGTTTCACTCGCCAGCTGTAAGTGCAAGTTAAGCACTTCTATTACATAAGGCATTACTCATCAAAAAACTCAAGAAGCATGTTGACATCATTTAAAACTAAAAAGTTCAGTGGTTAGAGCTGGTATTCAGGAGGAGATTTGGTTTTGAATCCTGGAGTGAGGGCTTGAAGACTTCCCCACCATGTGCCAAGATGGTGAGACACATAGGGAAGGGAGGGGGAATCCTGATCTCACTCAATGATGATGTTAAGAAGAATAATTAAATATTCATTGAAGTGAAGACTTGACCTAACTCATCCACATCCCTGATGAATGCCCTCATTAACAGCCTACGGAGTCATATTTCCTATCTTTCTGTCCAGATGCATATTCAATTTCTTAGGCAATGTGAGGAGAGCTCCAAATAGGCCAACCAAAGGAAATGCACTCTCACATAAATTATGGTGTTTGGAGCTCTCCCCTGGCAGGAGGAAAGCTCAGCCCAAGCTCCTTATTCATCAGAAGACCAAAGGGCAGTCTTCCGTGGAGTGAATTTTCCTAGGTGTTAAATACACACTTGAACCAGCCAGGTCGCTAAACAGGAAATGTATGAGTTGAATGTAAATGAAGTACACAGATTTCCTCCTTGATGTCTCTCAAGTACAGCCAAGTCCAGAAAATCAGCTGGATCAGGCTCTCCAGGAGAGAGGGGCTGGATGGGAGAACTGTTTTTAGATGTCTGCAGGGCTTTGGCTGCAAACAGCTCATGGGCATTAAAGTCGAGGTACATCCTTGGTACACAGAAACCTGGGCACGAAAGAGACTCTTGCCAGTACAGTTTCAGACATGTTTAAAGGTTGGTAGAGGCTAGCCATAACATTTAACATTCTCTTTTGTAAATCTATTAAATGTTAGGTGCCTAAGTGGACCTAATGCTCAGTGTTTCCTAAAAGCTTGCTATTTCAAAACTTCACAAGAAATCCAGGATATCTGGTGCTTTGCTGAGCTCAGTCCAAGACCGGCATACCTTTTTCTCTTTGTTCTTTTGTGGATCACTCAGTCACTCTTAGGCCAGTTCCAAATGTGAATGGTTACCTGTAGAGCCTTTAGAATATGCTAGGCAGTTCCTGATGGGTATGACAATCTTGATAATTAAAAACATATTTTATCATTTCAGATTGACTTACTAGTGGGCTGTTCCATATCCTTTTGTCTTGGTAAAGCCTATTGATATTGCAACCACTAATGCTGGCAATCCTGAAAAAAAAGAAAACAGTAATAATAATCAGATACTGAGTAAAATATTGCTGTTTTGCCTGGACAAAAAATGACAGGGCAAGCTAATGCAAAATGGCCAATTTTACATGGAATGAATTATTTAATGAAGCACAGTTCTATTCCAGGATTTGTTTTTCTGAAGCATGGGCAGGGAGGAGGACACTGTTTTCTGCCCACGGTGTACCACTTTGATGTACTTAAATTACTGGTACATTTGACAGGTCTTAAAGAGAACTAGAAGGAGACCTCATGAATATTCAGAGAATGTTTTTTTCTTGTTTTATTTTGATTTCTTTATATTACAGTACTTTGCTGAAAATCTTCTGAAGTTTTGTTAAAACATATTTATAAAAGAATGCTACAATATACACCAGCATAGCTTGAGCCTGAGATAAAGTGGAAAGGCTTCCTTACCCAGTTTTCTTTTTAGTAACATGCTGTCTGCTATCTTTCAGGTTAACTGAAGGAAATTATTATATTCTTGACACTGTTGCTGCATTAAATTTTTCATTCCAATGATTTTTAGGAATAATTTTACTGGCTTACCCCATCCAAGGCACAGGAAACGTTTCCTTATGAGCCGTGTCCTAATTTTTCCAGTAACAGCCATGTATGACTGCCACGCTTCTGTCAAAACCCAACAGAATGAAGCTAAGAAGAAGAAGTGTAAAAATGCGGTGGTTGTGGTGCAGATGCCCTGCAGGGAGCAAAGAGAAGCTCATGCTGAATACTTAGGGACACTCATTTCTCTTTTCAATTCAAAGAATTGTCATATTCTATCATCTTGACCTTTATCCTTAGTATCAACTCTCCCTTTACGATGTGGTGGCCACAAAGAGAGAGACAAAGAAAGATGTTGATGGGGATTAAGCAGAAGAGGTTTTGACTTGTTTTCCCAAACACCGAATGTTCCAAGCAGGGACAAAGAACAAAAAATAAATCGTGTTAGCAGATTTTTCTCTACACATTTACTTTGACCAGGGATCATCAAAAAGCCATTCTGGTAAGCCAGTTATAAAATTACTGATTATAAAAGTCTCACTCAGATGAACAAAGAAAATATGGGGATACAAATGCTCCTAATTGCCAGTTATATTTTCTTTACTCTGTGAAGAAAGAGCCTGACTATAAATTTGAACTTTAGGTAATAGATTGTTTGATTTTTTTCATTTAAATCTTATAGAATATTAACCTCTCAGAATATACCACCTTTTTAGGCTGGTTTAAGTATCATAACCTTAACAATTGTCCTGGATATTGTTTTTATGGGTATCAGTCATTTGTCATCTGAAAAGTATTTAGCGCATGTGCGGTCAGCTTTCTTTTGTCACTGTAGTCCTTAATTAAACTTGACATTGTAGCATACATCAATGAGCCTCTTGGCATAAATGATGATCTGCCATCCACTGTGTTACTTAAAATGCCGGTAGCAGGCCATAAAATGCAGTCTGCACTGTACCCCAGAACCCAAACCACACCAGTAATGCTGAAAATATCCTTAGCAGAATTTATCACAACCATCAAAATTATGTCAAGATTAAAAAAAAAAAAAACAGTTCACACCGCCAACATTAATGATGCAAATTCATAGTTGAGAAATGTAGATATTAATTTATGATTATTTCTTTATGCATCATACACATCTAATAAGTACCTTATGCTTAGCTTTTTATTAAGGCTAGTCCTTTTTTTTTTACTAAAATCCCAATTGAGCAAACTATTTAGGGAGAAAATATGCACCCTCCTAGTTAAATATAGGTGCTTGCATATATTGTTGGATAAAGGTTGGTAGGAAGGATATGACATATATGACACCCACATATCACACCATGCATGTTTTTTAGTTCACTTTATATTCTTAACTACTTTAAAAAAAGTTTTGTTTTGAATTTTCTATGGTGTTAATTTTCCCAGTTTCTTGTCTGAAATTGTTATGGTTCAATCCCAATAGTTATCTCAAATACATAGCTGATAGCTGATACTACCTGATACTTAGCATTAGCTGATATCAACCTCTTTCAAAAATTTGTGAACATTAAGTCAGAACTGAATGATTTCCTGCTGAAATTTACAGATGTGACGAACACTTTGCCTTCTAATCCTGGGTCAAACTGACTATTTAAATCTAGGGAAGGGTGGTTCTATGTAATTATATGCAAGAGAATTATTGTTAATTTTAAAAAATGCAAGGAACGTAAACTGGAAAAAAACAGCGGATCCTGAAAATGCACTAATCATTCCATCCTAGGTTTTGCCATTAGTTCTTATGTTCAGATGTCCCTAAGGTATATGGATTTATAAAATCTACCCAGTTAAAGCCTAACTAGAAGTATTTCCTGTATACGAACAAAAATCCCACTTATTTAAAATTAAAGCTTTGCAGTGAAACACACGATAAATATAACAGAAAATGCAGAAATTTCCTTCCTTTGACTCCCTGGTTCATATGTTACGAGTTTCTACTATGTAACTTTAATTTGCTTTCCTATCAATATTCTTGCAAATGCTAGAATGTTCTGTTGGAGAAGAATCTGACAACAAAATTACTTTTGAGAAATAGTAAAGAATCTTTTAGGATGGAATTGCATAGGTAAAACATAGTACTACCCTGAAAAACATACTATTTCCCTTATAAATAATGCAAATACTAACATCCTGACTTTTTGGTGAAAACATTGTTAACTGTCATGGTTGACTTGAGTACAGACCGTAGGATTTAATTCATAATTTATCCCCTGTATTGAAGGAAAGATAGGTGATGATAATCTGACACAAATGTGGACATGGCTATTGTTGAAGAAAGAACTGTGATGAAAATGTTAATGATTGTGTTGAGCACAAAATGAGAAGACAGAAGCAAGTTTTATGAAAAGTGATCTGTGCTCTAGCTGGAATATATGACTGTTGATTATATCTAACCCTCCAGAGTAGCAGATAGGGGTCTCTAATGAACAACAATGGTAAGTCTGTATCACTGATATGACAGCATATTTGCATCACATGCCATCAGAAACATGTAAATCAGCCTCAAAACAACACCTAACAACCACTGTGGGATTGTGATGACAGGCTCATGTGCTGGCAGTGCTTGCAGTGAACTGAGCCTCTCTCCTTCTCCAGCCAGAGAAGCAGTCCTGGCAAATAAAACCTGCCCCCTCCCAGGCACAGCCATGTGCTCAGCATGGTTATCCAATACTGCATGGGAAATCTGGCTTTTATGTACTTCACTATTCTTCCTCTTTGATAAATAAATAAGCAAACAACACTGTTCAGGGAAAGTGCTGTATCTGGGAAGCCAATTTCCAAATAGGAACAAAAATTCTTTTTCACCAAACATTGTTATTAAATAGGGCATTGAGTATGTCTAATTTTAGTGAGCATTTATTAACATTTTTTTCATTCTTGCCAAGTCATGGACTACTTCCAATCGCTCCCTCCTCTTCTCTTCTTCCTTACTGAGGACCACGACCTCCCCTCACCTTTCTGCACATGCAGCAGAATCATTCATGGGCCTTGTGGCCCATCACTCACAGAAAAATGCAGTATGTCAGCATATCTGCACTAGGAGATAGTGGTACACATCTCCCCCACTGCTTTAGGAGATGTTTCTTATTTGCTTCTAATTCCAGTTTATTAAAACTCACTGAATTAATTACATGTGCTGAGCACCTGTCAACTTGCAACAAGATGAATTTTAACAGCCTAATTTATTCATTATTTCTTCAAGACTCTGAAATTAAGTCAACTGCTACTCTAACCTCCTCTTCCTGCCGTTGCTCTTGCTCTCAGATCCCCATATTTAATTATAAATACAAGTGGGGGAAGGGAGTTTTTTCAGTCATCAGAATGCCTAGTTTCATGAACTTTAATTGAGTCTCAGGTGTTTAGCTACCTGGAATATCTAAGTAAGGCCATTCATCCCTTTTTAATAAACAATATACTATTGAAAGCAAGAACACACACCAGGTATGAAATTATTTCCTTCTCTTATACTTGTAAGACACCCATTTCAAATGAGTGTACTGAAGCGTAGCTGGGAAATGTAAAAAACAGTAGAAATTCAAAGCTCCTTTTTCTAGTGATTAATATTTTTAATGTAAGAATGATGAATAAGAGAACACATAAATTTTTAAGACCTACAGAAGTAGGTCATAAATATAACCTTAAAATAAGGATTTATCAAAAATTTTTGAGCATCTGCCTGTTGTGTTTTGGATATTTTTTTTTAACAGAACAGTGGGATTTTTAAATATTAGAGTGTTTTTCTGTTTTTTAATAGCAGTGTGAATAGATGTTCCACACAAAGACAAAGAGTAAGGACACCTGATTTTTCTTGCCCTGAAACAGTTTCTTTTTCTTTCAACAAACTTGTTGCCTGTCTCTGGATTGTGATAAACAGTATAAGAATGGATGTTATTGGAAAATAAACATGAAATTTGAAATCTAAATTGGTGATAGCAAAATGAACAGAGCTAAAATCCACTCATCTGGATTAGCTAAGGAAGTAAAAGTGAAAAGTAGTAGAAAATCATTTAAATAATAAGATTGCATGGAGATTGAGAAAATCTTGCCCTTGATATATCTCTGAGGAGATAAGTCTAAAAAGATAAATTAAATGGGTGCTAATTTTATTCTTATGATGCCCTGAGTTCACAAAGAACACTTAAAGACCACAATACAGAATGAATGAAATAAAGGACAAACAAACAAAAAAATAATACAAAGGGCATAGTAGAGAGCAGAAAAGCAATTCTATGACAAAATTAGTATATTTTATTGACTTTTGGTGACCCTCAAGTCCTGAACTATGAAACAGTTTATCTTTTCCTTCTCTAAATCAAAAATACACATTCATAAAGGAAAATGCTGCTTATTATTCTTAATTTAATTTTTTGTTATTTCTTATTTTAAAACTGATTTGCTTCAGGAACAGCAGACACTGTCAGAATATAGGGATACAGTATATTGGTCAGATAATACTGAAGGCTAGATTAAATACTTATTTATGGAACAAACACCATGATAAAATTGATGGAATTCAGACTGTGGGACAAAGAAGCAAGGAGTGTTTTTCTGGAAGGGGGACATATTTTCAATGAGAAAAATATGGCAAGGGAGACTGTCTCTTTAGTTGCAAACATATTTGAAACCATTAAGATTTTAAATGCCTGAAAAATCATAGCTGTAGTCTTTCAAGTTTGTCTTCCAGGATCATTAATATTACTGGCATCATAAAGCTTTGAAGGTACCATTTAAAGAACCCAATGTTCTTTTATTTTGACAAGCTCAACTGCTGCTAAAACTCCTTGTTCAAGCAGAGAACTCAGGAAATCTGATACTTATATTGAAAATAGTAATATAGTGGAAATAATTGTACTAAAATAATGTTATTTGCATTTTCAACCAACAGCTATGAAACTGTTTGCTTTAATTAACTGATAGAAAAACTTTAAGATGTTATAAAAATCTTTTCCAATGTCCTTAGCAGTTGAAAGCTCAAGTGGTTTAACTTCATTACTCTGTGTTCTGATATCTGACATGATAGCTCAAAATAATGAGCATTTGACTTCATGAGCATTTGTGTGATGAGCTATGCACAGTTAATTATCAAACTGCAGGATTCTCTATGTGGTGCAAGACTATGTGAGTGGTAGCCTTTCTTTGGATTTTAAAAGCAAACCATATTTTTTAGCACAACAGCAGTAGGTTTTGAGTAGTTTGGTGATCTCCCTCACAAAGATAATGAGTGACAAGTAAGGACACTCGATGTTTTGTACTTCTACTCAATCATTTTTTTTGCCCACAACAACCAAGATGTCTTTCTGGCTTCTGATAAATAGCACATAAGCTGGCTGTAAATGACCCAGCTGTTTCTGCAGTCTCTTTGGTTTAGTTTACAACTTTATTCTCACAAAGGACATCTTTATCATCAACAGCACTGCAATCCCAATTTTTTTTTAGTATCAAGTTTAAATGTGATTTTTGGTTTTGTTTTTGGTTGGGGCTTTTTTTGTACTCATGTGCAAGTTATCACAAGAGTTCATAAACTTTGGGACCATTTCATGTGCCCAGTCTCAGGGTGCAGTATAATTTTTTCAATTATTTTGATTTAACGCTTATTTTTCTTGTTTAAGGTTAATTTTTCTTCTCTTCTGGAGTCTGTATTTTTATCTGATACCATAACTACAGCGATCCTAGTACAATACTGTATGTGTGTCTGGAAGAAAACTGACACTTCAAAATTATAAGTTTTCTCTGTATTTATGCTTTCCATATACACTTTAAATATGTCTTCTTATTTCACCTACAGTTTCTCTAGATACTTTACTGAAAAATTCAGTTCCTGCTGCTCTTTTACCAACATTGACCTCTAAGGGATTTCTGAAATTCACCTCTCTGTCAGTAAAACATTCACAACCTTTTTTGATGCTTATTTATGAAGATTAGTAAGAATGTCTCCCATTTTTCCCAGGTACAAAGTCCAGCAATGGAAGTGCTGTTCATATCTGATCCACTAAAACTGTATGAACCCTTCTTTTCAGCTTCTGCCCTTTGCAGTTACTTTCCTTCAAAGTTCTCCCTTGATAGCTGTCACTTCTATCAGCCATACAAATAATATCTGCATTTAAATCTGATACCGTATCCCGTACTTTGGCATCCCTCAGCTATGTCTACAGAGGATTGCTGCTTTTCATTCGACTTAATTCCTCTGCTAGCCATTATTCTTCTCCAGACCTTATAATGCACATAGTACAAAATCATTCTATCAACTACATGTGAAAGAATAGGCTGCTGTCTTTTGGGGCAGAAAAGAATTCCTTAAAGGAGCTTGCTGCTGTTCAAACCTTCCTTACTCTGTCATATGGCAGAATGTCCATGCTAGTAACAATAAAGGTATCCTTTATGCACTGGCATGTGCATAAATTGTTAGTGAATTCCTTGGCACAGTTTTGACCTGGGCCAAAAATTGCTCTCCCAACCCAGGCCCACGCACAGACTGAAAGAGAGCCTGGGCCAGGAAACCTGTGTGATGGTCAGCTCACACACAACTGTTTTCCTGCCCTGGAGGGCTCAGCTTTAAGGGATGGAAGCCACGTTGTGCTAATTTGGTTACTAGGTGGAATAGAGGCAAGAAGTTCAGTTGGATAATTCATATTATGCTCAGCTATGACTAACATATGAGACAGTAAAATTCATTTCACATTTATGGCATTCTCTGGAGACTGTCAGTGCAAAGCGCAGGTTTGTATTGTTTAACTCAGAATTGCTTTCTGGGTGGCATGCCTACAGTAAATTGAAAGCCAGGTGGAAGGCAGTTCTCATATGGTTTCCTTACACTCGCACTCAATTTAGCCTTCCTCCTGGTTTGGATTGTTATTGCCAGGTTATATTCAAGCAAATGAGCTCTGTACAAGCAGCATCACAGAATAGGTTACTCAGAGGCAATTTACTTTCTTCGATTACGAAACCTGGGAAGGAAATCTCTTCCCTTTCTGCCTTTGTGCTGTGAACATGTGTATTTTTCTGGGCAGGCAGGAGATGAAGGAACAGGATCCTCTACTTGTTTACAGGATTAATTCAAAAGTGAGTGGAAAGACTCCCATGAATTTAAGTGGGCTTTATACTGGGTGTATAGAATGAGGAATGAAAGGTGCAAGAGCAGAGGCTTGTGATCTTGCTTCTATTTCTAACTGTTTTAAACGTTTACAAAGTATTGGATGATTATTTTTCTGGTAAGTGGATATGGCCTACTTCACGTCATGAATTTACTGTGTTAGCTTTGATGTTAAACACTTTAAACAAGGTAAATGTCAACTCTGTCAGGCCAAAATAACTTAATATTTTAACTGTGACCTCACAGGAATGTGTTTTGAAGTTTGTGAACCTCAGATCAGCAGGTTATCAGGCAAATATAAAAGAAAAATAAGAAGCCCTTTAAAACTCTAAAGCATAAAATCAATTTAAATACAAGTTTTTCAATTAATTGCTGACTAATTAGTCTCAAATTGCTATCACAGTGTTGTACTAGTGATTTATCACTGTGCCAGAGGACACACTTTCCTAGTTGTCTTCTTGGGGCTTTTTTGTTTGGCTGGTTTTGGTTTTTTTTTATGTTGTTTTGTGGGCTTTTGTTTGGTTGGTTTTGTTTTTGTTTTTTGTTTGTTTGTTTCTTTGGTTTGGTTTAAAAAAAAAACAAACAACAACCCTTTTGACTATAAAGTGATAATGCTTAGTTTAGGTAAAAATGTGGATATCACCTGCATGCTTTGTTAAAACAACTTCTTCATTACTGAGCTATTGAGGAATGACAATTAAAAAATTAAATTGAAGGTGATGCTGCCTTGAAAAATTAATTTATAAAAATAGCCTTAAGTGATTTCGCACTACTAACTCTGAAAGATTTATTGTTTAAATATGGATAAAATACAGATTTGTGTATAAAATATAGATTTTTGTTCTGAATTGATGGGCAAGCAAAATCAACCTGGTCTCTGAAAATCACTGAAGAATTAGTTATTAAATTAGTACATCACTGTGGGTAATAGCAATACAGAAGCAGAACTGAAGGTTCAGTGTGAACAGAAGGATTGATATTGATGAATGCCCAGTTTGGCCTGAAAAGTCTCTGTAACTGGCTGCCACTCCTAGGAAAAAAGAGAATGCATGCTGTCTGTCAGAGTGGTTCTACTGGGCTGTCAGAAACACTTGTGTTTACTTGGGAACTATGCAAATTGATGTTTAGATTATGGATAAATAATAAAAAAGCTTGACTGATGTTATTACACTTTGTTTTTCAGGACAGTTGTTTTTCAGGAACTGTTTTTAGGTTCTGAAAATTCCATATTGCTTTAATTCTAAAATATGGAATGTGCAGTATGCTCTCTTAAATGAAGACAAATGTTCTTGGCAAGTTTGAAGAGATCTAGTAATGAGACAACTGCATTAACAGTGAAGCAAAAGCAGTTTGACTTTAACATACAATGTGCTGTATAATCATTTCAGCTTACCATATAAAAGTAGCCAGCTTTTTAGATCTCTCTTTGGTTTGTTGCAAACAGAAATATTTGTTTGCATTAGCTATATGGATATACCTCTTTGGAGAAGAATGAAGAGCCAACAATCAATTAGAATGGTGACCAACCCATGCTCCAAAGGTCCCAAGTCCTCCTAACTTTAATTTGTTTAAAATTTCACAGTGAGAGCTGTGTGAGCAGCTAGGGGCAGTGAGCCAGGATTGGTAATGAAGAGGTGGCTGAGCTAAGCACAAGGATTACACATGAGTCAGCAATGACTGCACCTAAAGAAAAGAGTGGTTCAGAGCACGGTTGAGAGGAATCTCCCTATGGAGTTCTGAAGAAAAGAGGAAGAGATGTCCAAGCACTGACAAAGGCAAGGAATTGAAGAAGTTTCCTTGAAGAGATGGCATAACATAAGAGGGTTGCCGAATGGATTCAAATTCCTAGAAGAGGATCAAAATGCAGCCAATGGAAACTGATGTCCTGCTGAAAAAAATTACCAGGAAAATCCCCCATTGAGTAGACAGAAAATACTGCCTTGTGTTGCCACTCAGTGCTACAGGGGTAAAAACTTACCCAGTGCTACATGGGTAAGAACCTTTTCTTTTAGGAAAATGTGACTGTCACTTGAGTATTCCTATTCTTAAATCATCTGTTTGCTCTATTTTAAATTTTGATCTTATTTGCTAACAATAAAATTGCTGTAATTTTAGGGAGTTTCCTCAGCAATCAAAATGATGACTAGAATGAGACAAATCCTGCAGTTGCCTTTCAGTTAGTCTGACGGTGATGATTATAATCTTGCCATATGAAAAACAGTCCATCTTCTTGTCTAGAATAATGGTGTCAGCAAAGATTTCTTCTCTACATACCTGTAAGAGTTTCATCCCTTTACATGACTAACTGAAACCACTGAAGCAATAGCTTTGCAACACTATTACAACAGTGCCATTTGTCACCCACCTTTATTCTTTTAATGTTTATTTTTTCATCATAGTTGCATACATAGGCCTTAAAATCTTTATATAAAAAATAATGATAACAGTAAAAGAATGATTTTACTCCTAACAGCACCCTCAGTTTCAAGGGTGCCCATTTTTCCTCCAAGGACGTCTTCTATGATTAGTAGTATGGAGACAGTGAGCAATGGTTCCTTTTGAGACAAGTACTTTAAGTCCAAATCAGAAATAACACAGGAATGGGAGACAATATATACATTATTGTGGAAATACAAAGTCTTCTCATACCACATAACTTCTTTTATTTTTCAAAAATAACAGATAAAGCAAATTTTTAAAAGATACACTATTGTTACATCTATTTGTACTTGCTAACAAAATGGGTGAGAAGGCATTCACTCATCCTGCAACCAGCTGTAATGATTCAGAAAAGGCCTGTATAAGTAAATTTCTTTGTAATCCAAAATAAAGTGGCCACATCCAAACAGCCTGCTGTCACTGGTCCCTTGTCAGTTCCAGCTATCCTGAGCACAGGACATTGACTGGGATAATGCTAGCTAGTGTAGGACAAACTCATATGAGGAGGCACGCCAATGCATCCAGAACATGGATGTCTTCATGCCAATGCTTGGGGTCATACCCACCTACAGAGGCATGTAGAACACTTTGACTTTGTTCTCTTATGCAATGAAACATGTGGTGGGCTTGAGCAAATGTGGTAGGCTGACCTCAGCCAGCAGCTAAGCACCCACCCAGTCACTTGATCACTCCCCCAGCAAGATGGGGAAGAGAACCAGAACAGCAAAAGTGAGAAAAACCTGTGGGTCGAGATAAAGACAGTTTAATAAGTGAAGGGGGAAAAAAACTGCACCAAGTGATGCAAAGGCAGTCACTCACCACCTCCCACCAGCAGACTGTTTCCCAGCCAGTCTCCAAGCAACAGCTACCTTTTTAAAAAAGACTGTCACCAATTGCATTGCTGAGCATGTTGTCATAGAGTATGGGATATCTTTTTGGTCATTTGGGGTCATCCATCTCACCTGTGTCCCCTCCCAGCTTCTTGTCCATCCCCAGCCTACCCGCTGCCAGAACAGCAGAGAAATGGTCTTGCTGTGTAATCACTGCTCAGCAATAGCCAAACACTGGTGTGTTGGCAACACTCTTCTATTAAGAAATCCAAAGCACAGCTCCATACAGGATCCTGTGAAGAAATTTAACTCAATCCCAGCTGAACCCAGTATGGGAATCTAACACTGAACCCAAATGGAGTGTGTAAGTGTGCACGTGTGCCCCCACGCATGCCTATGAAGAGAGGACAACAGAGGTTTTTGAATCAGTGTTCATATAATGCATAGACATACACACAAAAAAGACACTTTAAAAAAAATAATGCAAATGAATCTGAAAATTCTTAATGGGATATATATGTGTACTCATGTGATTTAACAATTTTTACTGTTTCATTTAGTTGAAAACCTGATTTTCTTTTTACTTTTTTCCCCATAAATATGTATTCTTTCCCTGTAGCCTCAGAATTTGAGCACACATTATCACAGTAGAAAAGCAAGTGGAGGCAGAGTGACCCTTGGATGTCTTATGCATTGCAAAATGGTATTTTCAGCAAACACAAGACTGAGGAGACTGCTTTACAGCTCTATATCAGATCTTGTCAACCTATGTATGTGAGAGTGAATGCAGAGTGAGGGGAAAGAACAGAATCTCCAATTTGGGCAACTGGCGGTGTCCTAGTTCAGGTGTAACACAGTAAATGCAAACTTAGTATACAATAGCATCTTGAATCACATTATTTCCTCTTATGGTCATGATAATAATTTCTAATGCCTTTATTGCATTAGCCATGGTTTGTTTTGGAGCCCATCCATTTTTTTTTTTTTTTTCACTTCATGCAGAGATACACATAATGGCAATGAAGCTGCCTCATCCTCAGGATTAAATTATGTCTGGAAGAAAGAAATTCCTAATAGAGGGCTTCATATGCAAAACATTACTGAAAAATAGGTTATAAATTTGGAGTCCCTCTAAATACAGAAGAGGGAAAACTTCGAGTATGGTTTCCTAATTATATTAATGAAATCACAGTGATTTTCATATAGAAGAAAGCAGTGAATTCATGTGCACACTGAGGTAATCAAAGGAGGCAACTTCTGGTCATTTTATACTATGGTTACTGGAATGGTGGGTAATTAGATAATCCACAGAAGTTGAAAGAGGAGCAAGAGTATCCACAACCAGAGAGAAGAGGTTGTGACCACAAATGTATACGGAAGTTTGATTAAGAATTGGAATGAGAACAATAGGTTAAAAAGCCAACTTCTACACTCAGATAATATTTTGACATTAGTTTCCTTTCGTCACTTGCACAAGAAAGCAAAATGTCAAGAATTTTTTTGTCTTATAAAAGGTGCAACCACTTATGCTGTTTATACTTTTGCATTGTCTTCCAGCAAGGAGGAAATTCTGTGTGGTATCACATTCATTTAATTCTCTTTATCTGCCATGTTAAACCAGTAGGATAAAAGGTTTAATATTTATAACAAAGCACTACGGAAACTTTCACGATGATTCTGTTAGCATAATTATAAAAATTTGTGAAGCTGTGATTATTGAAGAACACTGTGACAACCTGTGTGTTTTAAATGAACAAAGGATGAAATGGTTTTGTAGAACACTCAGATGCATCAGGAGTTATAACCAGTAAAGGCTTCTCTATCATATTTGAGCCAGATTTCTTTATTAAGGAGAATAGCAGACTTCTTATTGGCCCTGGCTTTCTTGCCTGTATTCCACTTCCCTCTCTTTCTTCACATGAAGCAACAGAAAAGGTTTAGTTGAGTTAGTCCATACTTGTGATGTAAGGTCAACACAATCTGGAGGAGGAGCTGGGACATCATTATTGTTTAGATAGCACTGGTTCCTCACAGATACAAGCGAGCACAAGTTTTATGCTCCTATATCTCTAACTACATTCTTCCTATGTGAGTCACTGTAAGGAGTCTTGTGAGGACCCAAAGCTCTCTGCAAGGCCTTGTATCTACTGGTTGCACTTTTGTTTAAGTCCTAGGGAGTTTAAGAACATGAGCTTCCTGCTGGGAACAAAAGAGGTTTCCAAATGAGGAAGGAAAAATTTTGTGCAGGGACACTGGAGACTTCGCAGTGCACAACGATTTCAGCAGGATGAACTACAGAGAACTGGTGCCTAGCAACATGATAGCTTTCTCCAGGTGGGCATTATCTATCCTCTTAGCTAATGCTTTCCAAGGAATTTGAAGAGCTTCCTATTAAAGATCTCTAGAGCAATAAAAGAATTACAATGTCTCAGAGTATGCTATTTCAGGGAGAAGGAGGGAGCCAGAAAGTCTACATGATCAATATGAAGACAATCATATAAATTTCTGAGCTGTGGACATTTAAGCAGCAACAAGAGAAAGAAGGAGGTGTACAAATCCCCTGTTGTGAACACTTGTTTAAAACATATTTTATTCTTGTATCATATCAGAGAAGATGGCCTGAGATTCCCATAGTTAATGGGAGCAGCTATTTAATCTGCTGCTCCACTGAGAACAGTGGCCACTTACACGCAAAGAGAAAAGATATTAATGCTTTGTAAGAAGCATTGTATTCTCTAACAAAGTGTATGAGAATCACTGGATATATATGAACATATATTTTACTGAAAAGAGGATGGACTTACATAAAACTACACCTTTATTGCATTTAGTTCAGTGTTATGAACTTTATGTGCTCTGTGCCTGACTCAGGATGCAGTCTCCTTGAGAGAGGAGACCCTGGTGTTCTCCCTCTGTGTTGGTACAGAGCCCAGCACTCCGAGACACCTGATAAACATGATTGCCAATAATATAATCACTCAAGGCAATGCCTTGACAGAAGTTTAATTCTTGTAGTGTCTTTACCCCAGGAAATTTAATATAGCTTTGGGCATAAGTACATCAGTGAAAGTCAGGTAGGAAAAGAGCTTGTTTTATATATTAGTCAAAGGGCAAACATAACTGCTCAGTTTACAAAACTGCTAATTTATCTTCACCCCACATATCATAAGAAGGATTGATTTTGCAATGCTACTTACCTGAATCAATGATTGCTTAAAAAATTACTCATGTGTTTCTCACTGCCTCTTGTTATTGACTCTAGCTCTAGTTAGCTTTAAATGTGCTGCTATTTCCTGGTTCTTTCCTCCATTAATATTACCTTCTCAATCCACGCTAGGAATATAGTTTCTAAAGATATATTGTTTTCAGTCCTTGAAGATGGTAATGCTGTGATGGCTTTATGATAAGTGATTGCTGCTAATTACTTTAGAACTACTATTTTATCAACTTTATCCAGATGAAGTGGGTATTTTGTGGCCTTTTTCCCCCTCTCTTGTAAATAACTTTGTTATTTTTAGCCATTAAAAAAAAATTAAAGAATATTTTTTATTGTACATTTATTTTGACAATTGTAAGACACTGTTCTGCCTATATGTGTCACAAAAGGATTGGTTGATTTTAGTTACATATTAAAAAAAACCAACTTTACTGTTCAGAACACCCATTTTAATTACTCAATTGATTTCAATAAACTACACCATACACATTTGAAAACTTCCTCTAACAGTTTCTTATGCTAAATCCCAAATCATCTAATATTAAATTTTCAATTAAATAAATTGCAGAGTTTATAATATTTGTAAGAAAATTGCTGGTGCTTAAAAATATAAGCACATTTTGATGAAGCTGAAATGATGACACTTTGGCTTGTATCACAGCACTCTGGTTTTTGCACAAAACATAACAGCCAACAGGATGCAGCCGATCATCTGCAATTTTGTCTGAGTGTTGGATACACATGAATCAGTCTCATCTGTGGTGCTTTTTAAAATTTACTTCCAGTTATTGTGAGTGACTGTAAAGACAAACAACTTTGCTCAGGATACAAATAATGTGATTTGCATTCAAATAAAATGTTAAGTGTTAGATCTAGGATGCTCAACATATTATTTCATTTTTATGTCATTGATACACCACAAAAATTGAAATGTGGGACTCAGTGCTTTAGGATTTGAAGGTAGCCAAAGAAATAAATGAGTTCAAAGTGGATTAGAGAATAGCCTGACTGATGGATGCTTTGGATGGAGTCCTGGCTCAGAAAATCTTTAAACTGCTGACTGCAAAAAGTCATGAAGGCATATCAGAGATAGGATCATTCCTTCCCTGTTTCCGTAGTCTTTCCTGTATGTCTGGTTAATGTAGACAGCACAATGAATAAGGCAGATCACTGAACTGAGCTGATACTGCTGTTCTTATGTTCTAAAGCTGGCAGGTAGCAAAATTATACCAGATAATTTTAAAAATCAGGTCACTTCATGAGGGATAAGAATTCTTCCAGTGAGGAGAAAATCCCTTTCATCTACCTAGTTGTGAAGAACAGGCACTGCTCTACTGTCTGTTTATGCAAAGGTCCAGATCCTCAATAAAACTAATCTGTGCAGGTAACCCAGATCAGCACCAGCTTCTTTTACTCCTACACTGCCCAGGAATATCATCCCCACTTCATTATAGCCATCATTCTTCAATTTTAGCTTTTTTCCCTCCAATAAAGAACATAAGTTTTAGACCTACTGTTTGTACATTAAATACTTTGATTTATTATAGCTGAAAGGGATTTTATAAAAACAAATTTACTTTCATAGAGATTTCTTTTTCTCTATGAATTCAATGGCCTTTTGAGGCAGTCATTTTAGCAGTTCTCAGGGTACTGTCCTGTTTCCTGCTTGTTTGTGGGCTTTTTTCATACAACAGCAGAAGAGACAAGAAACGTCTGTCAAATAAGGAGAGCTTAGGTATAAAGGAACCACTTGTTAAGGTACTGAAAATGTGTAAATCTGATAGTAGTGAAACAACTAGTCAGTGAAACAACTAGCTGGGTGGCTGGCCTTGGAAAATTATTTTATTTTCCTATCTGTATTTGTCTCCCCGTAATAATGGCACACACACCATTCTCACCAAACACAGACTTGAAGAGACTCAAAAAATTATAAATCTATGCGTATTTGGAGTAACTGGATTGTAAGTTGAATGTATCTTTCTTTTTTCCTAGGAACTTTTTCTCAAAGAAAAGGAAAAAAGTTTAGTGGGATGTCTTTGAAATATCTATTTAAGGGAAAGGTCAAATATAAAGCAAACAACAACCTACTCTTCCAGACTCAACAGGTGTTTGTATGTGGACATTGTGTTTTATCTTTCTATCAATATCTGTCACTCAGCAGAATAATGCAAGAAGGGGAAGAGAAATATAGAGATTTTTTTAAAAATCTAAATAGGCTAAAAAATGTTGCCATAGAGACCAATTCAGATACTGTAAAAATAGCTTCATGTATTGTTGGTATTGTCCTTCTGATTTCTGGTGTTCTACCTGACTGAAGACACCTCAGCAAGACGCCCAGAGTCGTCAAAGGCAAAGTAACAAATCCATGAAGGATCTCCCAGGTTATTTTGAGTCTGTGGTTATCTGCAAATTTGGGTTTAATTACTTGATTAAAAATCTAGTAACATAGCTCCTGGAAGCCAGGCCAAGAAATTTGGCTCTTTATAGCTGTTTGGTTTCATAGGAGCTTCCTGGCAATTCTATAAATTCTCTTCTTTTAGAATGAAAAAGAAAAACTGTAAATCACTCCTCTGTCCATTCATAATCACTGGAGTATTTTTTAGGAACAAAGCTCCTGTGCTACTGTTTCAAGATTATTCTGTGTATATGCTTATATTTTGGGGTTCTGTTTTATTTTTGTGAGTTTAAAAAATAAGTAGAACTCTTGAAATTGCTGGCTGGTGATATATATCTCTCATAGTCTTATTACATATTTGTAGCCAGTAAAAACTATTTGGAAGTTTGGGGGTTTTGTGTTTTCTTTTTTTCCTTTTTTTTTTTTTTCTTTTAAGCAAAAGAACAAATTGGTGATCAGAACATTAATCTAGGATTAACTTTCTGTTAACAGAAATATTTGGTTTCCCACTCAATTTTAATACAAGTATCATTGCCTGATCTTTTATGCGCTAGACACATTTCTTAGAATTCTACTTTTATAATATATTTATTTTCATTTAATTTTTAAAATAAGAAGCTTTTAAGACAGGAATGCCTTGGTCACTGAAATAGACATCTTCAGAAAAAAGAACTTGTATAAAAATAAAAAGGAGTAGGGATGTACATGTCTGTAATAAAAACATACAACTGAGACTAGTAGCTGCACTCTTGTGGCTTAACCCCATTAAACATGACCAAGTGAGCCTTGCACTTGTTTAGTTTATCACAGTCATTGGACTGGTTCACCTTGTTGTAATCCCATTTTCTTGTCCCTGTTTTGAAATTCATATGACAGACATACTTATACATCACTTCTTCCAGAAGTAAGGGATCTGAGATATTTTCTTTGCTGTGTTAGCAAAGCTGCTAGAATTAATGGAATTATATCTGCTAAAATACGTTGACAAACTTTAATGAAATAATCTTCCTAGAGCAACTGAAACTGAAGGGTCCAGATCTTTGCTCTCTGTGTGCCTTTTTGTAGTGGCAAGGGAGTTGTTCACCATAGGAAATTTTAAAGCCATAATACTGACAGACATTTCGTTCTCTTTGCCTGTGGGATTGAAGTTTGGAGAAGGAAGGTTTGCAAGGCTCATCTGGCCCCTGCAGCTGGGCCTGGGTTAGAATTCCCTGCTAGGTACAGATGGGTTTGAGTGAAAAGGTCACCCCGATCCACAGCTTTTGCCCATACTGTCTGGGCAACAGATTTGTTTTGACTGATATTTCTGGTGTTAGGAAATGTCAATTTGACCAGTAAAAATAAGTTGTGTATATATATCAGCAGGTGAAGCAAGGGGCTGGGCAGTGGTCTGTGCAGTTTTTCAGAAGAGAAGACTCTAAAGTCCAGAAGGATGAGGACAGTGATCAGAAAGAATATCCCCATTTGAAAATTTTTTCAGCTGAAGCTCAAATATTAGGCACAGTAACACAAGGAGTAGAAGGAATCATACTATCTACAGGAGGAATAAAGAAAAGAAACTTTGTAACGTTGCTGAAAGGGTGAATTAACAAGGAAAGAGGAAACTTCTGGCAGAAACTCAGAACCATCTCTCTACAGTAATAATTAAAAATGTCTGTGTGATAAAGGCCACTGTGAGGGCCTTGCTCCATTTAGAGACTTCAGCCGCATCAGGGTCTTCTAGCATAGTTGGCAATATCAGGCAATATTCTGATCTATGCCAATGGCTAGGTGACATTGCTGAACACTCTATATGTCCCTTCACAGAGTGTCAGTGGAAGAAAAGGATATAACAAAACACAAGGGACTTTTCATATTAATAGGCCAGGCAGAAAGAATGTTAATTTGATAATGCCAAATTTACTCAAAGATTCCAGGAGTAAGAGAGAGGGGGAAAAAAAGAAACAGCTTTTAGTTGCTGCAGTTCAGTCTTGCTGAACCCTGCAAAAACAGAATGTTAAAAGCAGACACTAATAAAAGACAAGATAGCTGGTAGCATCAGAGATGCTAGTTTGCCAACACAGCTTTATTTAGACCCAGATCTCACACCAGTAAAAGTGAGGCCTCACGAAGCCTTAAAAAATAGCAGCACAGTTTACATGTTAGCAGCAAAAGAGGAATTTCATCAGGCAGTATTGAGGAAAAGAGAAAGTCACAACTGTGAAGAATTAACAGAAGCCTATCATGGAAGCTGTGCATTTGTAAGGACACATAGACAAGAACATGTGCTGTCTGTAGCTCACTGGGCATTAAATTGAATGTCAGTGACCAAAGAGTTACCACAGTCAGATGTTAGTGAAGGTTTCTGGCAAATCCACCTAGCTAAAGAATCTGTTTTATTGTACATCTGCATCAAAACCCTTGTCAGGCTGCTGTATATCTAATGGGTGTTGGTCATGGACTTTCAGCACCTGAGCACCCCTACAAAAATCAGATTGTCAGACTAACTCCCAGTGTCTTTCCACTCTCCTTAAGCAGAACTGGTTGTGGCTCAGAGATGGTTTCATCTGGAGTTCTAAATATCTAAATACATGACTAGAATGTGTACATTTACAGTGGAGATGTTAAAAAATATGGTCGATTGATAAATGCAGATTTGAGGTCCAAGAAATGGATATCTCTCTGAATGGGATTACAAATTGGGAAATTCATAAGCATGACATAAATAAAATGGAAATTACGATTTTTTTGACAATCCTTTACTACTAAGGGTGTTTCTAATTCAAGACAATACCTGGCTATGATGAATAAATGGAGAAACTTTTACAAACTATTTTTAATTTTTACACTGACAGAGTCACATACATGACTTTAAAAATACAAAATAAAAGAACCATTTTAACAGTATCTCTTCTTACAGAGTCATTCTATAACAACAGCAATGATGGGCACAGATTCTTGTGATCAGCATACCACAGTCAAACAACAAGTAACTGGAAGAAGACCAGGCAAGAGTTATGGTAATGTGAAAACCCCCTACAGAAATTGACTAAAAACTTGAAGTGGAAAAGGAGACATTAGCAGCCAGTTTTGTCCCCCTTGCATTTTAACATTGAAAAAAACATTAGCACTCAGTGGAATTCTCAGGTTTCAAATTCTTGTATTACACTCTACATTAGACTTCAAAATTTTGACTGATTTTTCTTTAGTACTGAATACAAAGGCAAAAACACTCATGGCAATGGCCACTATTCACTGCTTAAATTAGGCAGCTACCAACACAAGAAGAAAAGGCTTTGAAGAAAGATTTTCAGGTCTACATTGACCTTGTCTTGGAAAAATATCAGGATCTGACAGTTAATTTCAGCAAATTGGAGAAATAATTATATAGAGAAAAATAAAGAGAAATAATAACTAATGGACTACATCTGCCAGAATCCTGCCACATTCTGCCCAGGAGGAAAGTGTTGGTGAAGTCAGCATTTAACAAACTTACTATCGTATTAGAAGGGCTGAACTGATTTGCACACAACTGATAGACAAATTTGGAAGAGGTAGCGCTGTCTAATCCATATTGTAATTCAGGAAGAGATCTCTTCCAAAATTTGAGTGACACCAGGACACAAGCAAAGTCAGTGTACCAAGAATGATAATCTATGTAGTAGCTTGTTCTAATTGAGTTCAGACATTAGGATAATAAGATGATGGAAGTAAGCAAACAAAAAATATACATTATCAGATTCTAGAAAACTCTTTGACAAGGGCTGTGTAGTGTTTTAGTGTTGTTATTTTAGATTTCGTTTTGGGGTTTGTTGTTTTGTTTGGGAGTTTGTTTTCTTTTGTTTGTTTTGTTTGTTTGTTTTTTTCCCCCTAAGAAGATATATTAAAATTTCTATAGCAGTGACTTTGCTACATGTATCAGCTTGATTATTGTTTCAAGACCTCACCACACGCATTTAAACTACATCAATATTTTCAAAATGCAGACCATGTCTATACTAGCAAGCTAAGAAGGGATAAGATGTGGGTTCAGACACCTGATAGGTGACTATCCATATTGCTGGAATGCTAGCATGATCATTGCCATGGTCTGTGCCAAGCAACAACACTCTACGCAACACTCATCACACTCCACTGGAAAGCACAGGCCAAAAGGCTGTATGGTTGCAACTGCTTCTGGAAGGCAAGAGTTTGCACATATTGCCCTCAGGGCCAGAAAACATTTCTGTTAATTAGAGATGTACAGACAAAGCCACAGTCTCTGAAGTCCTTGTAACAAAGCACGGATCTTATTTTCTCTTTCTGAAAACATTTGATTAATACTTCCCTTACTGTCTCAAAGCTTGATTTAGAATCCAAAATTTTCAGAAGGTTTTCTATTATTTCTGTTTTTCTCAAAAATATCTAGGTACCTATTATATGAAATATTACCGATAGCCCCTCTCACTCCCTGCATTTGTGAAGCAGGAAAAATAGTAATTCCCTCCACAGGCACTGTCAGGACAAATACAGTCCCAGACACTGAATTATGAGAACCACATAAACTTTTATTGAGTCAGAGGATTGCAGGGAATTTTAAGTAAAAACCAAACTAAATATATTTATTAATTATCACTAATATATTAATGGAAAATGTTACAAAAAGAGACAGCTTGTTTTGTCCTTTTTCTCAGACAAACTGTCAGGAAATAATGTATTTCTATATTTCACTTACATAATTTATTAGATTGTTTTTATAGTAAAAGTCTTTTATTCTTTTTCAGTTTTTCCAGATTCAGCAATACTAACATTTTGCCCTTCTATAGTTCATGTTGTATCTGTGTGTAGCTCAACTAAAGCTGTAATATTTTCAAATATTCTACTATTTGAACTTCTCTGGCCATTGCATGCCTTAGTGCTTATTCATGAAGAGAAAGCATAAGCACTAAGTGCCTTTGTATTTATATGTATATAAAGTCTTGCTTAATATGAGTGCAAAGTGGGACTAAATACTGTTGTTCTGGTTTTGTGGCACTTAGACTCTCTTTGCACAGGAATAAATGGTTATGTCGAGTCTTTGACAATAAAGAGTCAAGCCCTTTTTTTAAGTCTTCCAAATAACTCTGTGTCAAATTTTTCACAGTGCAGTACTTTCAGCTAAAATGTTTTGGATGTCCACAATGTATCTGGCAGATCTCTGCAGTTTAACAAGACCTTTTGACACCCCTGCACAGTTGTGTGAGATTACTACAGAATTAAATAGTGGTTGGGAATATAGCAAACCTCACAGTCCAAATTCTTTCAGTTTATTACTGTTCACAACTTCTGACTCTATGCAAAATGTATTAAAGTACTAGTACAGAGCAATTAAACTGGAATATTATGCAAAAACACTTTCACCTTTCCTATTAAACTCTCAGGGATCAACTATTCCCTTACTTCACTTTAGATAGAACAAAAAACTTATACGAAAGCAGGAAAAATTAGATCATCTAATAGAAAAAGGCTTTGGGTAATGTATGGGCATTTGCATTCCATGGACAATTACAGAAGCATCAATATTCGAAACCAGACATTGTTTCTACAGGTGATGATTCAACACTAATAAAGTCATTCTAGGCACAAAGTGATGGCTAAGATGATGTCAAACAAAAAACTGAAGAACAATTATTAAAGCCTTATTTAAGCTGTTGCATGTAAAATGGTCTTAAATTCTGCAGTATTCTCCTAGTTTGAAGGCTGTTCTCCATATTTCAAAGGAATGACCCGCATCAGCAGAAACACAAAAAAACCAAGAGGGCAAGCAAGTCGTGATGAGAAGACCAAGGCTGTATCTATAGGATGAACTTCTCATTGATGCAGCTCTGTGCACCTCTAGATGCCTAACCACCTTTAATAATTTGTCCTCACTTCAGAAAAATCTCTCCTGAATTACACACCCAAATTCTCCTCTTCCTAGAGGGTATGGGTCTTTGTGTTTTCTACAAACCCGTTTCTCCATACTGGTCAGGGACCACAGTTTTGTCAGTTGGCTGTTACACAAGACAAACAGGAACATTGTTTCTTCTTCTCCCAAATCAGTTAGTTGTGCTGGTCAAGCAACTTCCCATTTCAAATTACATTACTGTCTGTTAATGAAAAATTTTACTGTCCAGTAACGGAAAACATATCCCCTTTGTTACAAATGAGGGCCAAGATGGCTTACTCAACACTTAAAGGAAAACTAATCAAAGTCACTTGGCTATTATTGTTATTATTATTGGGAATGTTAGGCAAATACAGTTTCACTGCTGCTTCACCCGATATTTGTGTTTCTTATGTCTAGAATTTTATATTCTCTATTCTCCACTGCATAAAGGAAAATACAGGCTTGCCTTGAAGACAATAAAAATTGATGTCTGGCTTTGGACACTTCTGATACTTGTATGTTCTCAGGGGTTTAATAATGACTTAAAGCTTGAATATAATTCTATGTGGCTTTTACATCAACATTGACTTTTTAAAATTGAATTTATGCTTTGTTGCTGTATTTTTAATTACCTTTACTTTAACCTCTCTAGGTTTTATTTAACTTTTACTGTTCGATCCTTTCCTTTGTTTCTGTTACAGGTATCGGTCTTCTCTGAATAGATTCTTCAGTATTGCCACTCTCCTTTTTTCCTGTATTATCCTTTCAGCCTTGTTTGCTCCGGGCATACTTTTCTGTCATAAAAACACAACCTCTGAATTCCTTGTGGAAATATCAGGTTCTCAATCAGTGAGGGAAACAGAGAAGAAAGGGTGTATTTGGATACTTGTCTAAAGCTTCATTCTGGGAAGATGGATTTGTGATTTATGTCTTATATAAAAAAACTATATTTTATCACCCAGGGGACATGATCATAAGCAATCCAGTCCTGTAATTATTAAAGAAGGACAATACCCTGTCACTCTAATATTTGTCAAAAAAAAAGCTAAGGCTTGCAAATTCTGCTGCTAGGTGCTTCTTGTTCTATGTGTTATTTTATTTTCTCCACAAACCAAGTTTCATGAATGATGGATAATACATCTTTGCACTGGGTGCCAAGTCAGCTAGTCAATGTGTTGCTACTTTTTTTGCTTTAATGGTCCACCCATTTTACTTTACCTTGTCTTCCCCACTTACACTTGAAATGCATGAGTTTCTCTCCTCCATTCTCACTGAATAATGCTGACATCATGCCATGTTAGACTCCTTTCAATTATTATGATAACTTTGCAACTTAGGTAAGAGTTTAGGTAGGAATTTAGACTGGTTCTTTTCATTTGGTTTTGGTTGCTTCCTAAGTATTGGACTGCCTTGTGGCTTAAACGCTAATATATGTGATGTGCTTACATTGATAAAAAATAGAAAGAAACCATAATGGTGCCATGACCTTGCCTCACACTTAGACAACTGGCATAGGATATTAGAAAACTGCACAGATAAATGGATTTTTGTCTAACAAATTAACTACACTGTTCTAGGTTTCTCTTTATTATAGTTGTGCAGATTAATTGATAAATCTACACAAATGCAAGAATCAGATCTTATTTTTTTTCCAAAAGAAATCCTTTTAGGACTCTTTAGATATACAGAATTATAATAAAATGCACAAAGATCTTCTTGGGTTTAAAAATGCAATAAATTTAAAGCTTATTTCTTTAAAAAGTTAAAGTTAGTAAGTTTGCTTATTGATCAGAATAGTCTTTTTAATACAACAAAGTGTACACAACACTTTGTAACGAGATCTTTAGGAAATGATGTAACTCAGATGCTGTAAGATAAATGGGCAAATGAAAAGTGAAAAAACTAATACATTATATCATGCTCTGTGCATAGTGACTCAGCTAAGCAAATGTGGACAGACAGAAGACTCTCTTTTTAAATTTTTATACCTAAAGGTGGGGAAATAGTGTTCAGAGTTACTTCTACAAGAAAGATAAATACTATTTCACAATTCTTATAAATTTCATGTTGTAAGGCCAGTACTCCTACCATTCAACTGATTAATCTAAGAAGTACTTCACATGATCAAACTTCAGAGGCAGCTATGATACAGTCATTAAAGTATTAATTGAATACGTCTTTTTCAAGCATATAGAACACAAATATTGCTGCTCCCTCATCTTCCCCTCCCTTCCCTGCCAGAGGACTCACATTCAGTACTTAATCTATGAATGGTGAGTGTGGGGTTTATTTTTCCCTCACCATATGAAACCTGAGCTAGCAAGACCAGCCTGGAAAATCTTTCTGTATCACCATTTCCAAAAGACCATATTTTAAGCACTGAGTTTACCAGTTTTAGCCTACATGTTACCCAGCTGCCCTGAGAGACCTAATCACCTGACCAGGGGCTGGAGCTGAGGTCACCTCCAGGAGATTTAAACTGCTCCAAGGGGTGCAGTGACCTGGAGCGCAACCAACAGGAATGGGCAAACAGGGATGTGGCAAGGCAGTTTGAGCAGGAAGGGTGAGCAGGAAGGGCACAGCCACCCTCCCAGCTCTCTCTGGTAGCTTGCAAGGTAGGTGTGTGACTGTGGGTTTTGGTTTTGTTTGGTTTTGTTTGTTCGTTTTTTTCCTGCAACTCAACTTGACCCGACCCATCAATGGTTGCCAAACAAGTGAAAGCTGTTGCTGCTGCTCCCAAGGCAGTGTGCTAACCCAGACAGAATGCCCCAGAAAGGACGCAGCTACTCAGGTCTCTGGCTGCACAGAGTGTCTGAGCCTGGTGTCAGTACCAGAGGACAGTGTGAGAGATGCCTGCGTATGATGTGAGCAGGTGAATGATTTGTGTGCTTAGTGGTAGAGCTCAAGGAAGAAGTGGAGAGGCTAAGAAGTATTAGGGAGAGTGAAAGGGAAATAAACTGGTGGAGTCATACCCTTTCTACCCCAAAAGAAGTTCAGCACGAAATGTTGAAGCCCTGCCCCTCCTGCCATCAGGCAGATGGAGCAAACCAAGTAGATGGGGGGGAATAGAAACAGGTCCCTGATTGAAAAGGTAAAGGAATCCCCTCCCGACCCACATCATCTCCCACGGTTCCCTTAAAGAACAGGTATGAGGCCCTGGACCCAGAGAGTCAGGCAGAGGGCCATCAAGAAGGGGATCTGTTTGGAGGCTCTCCTGGTTGCACCCTATCTACTAGATGGATTACAACCACAGCTATAAAGGAAAAAAGAAGGGTAGTCGTAATCGGTGACTTACTTCTGAGGGGAACTGAAGGCCCTATATGCTGACTGGACCCATCCCACAGGGAGTCTGCTGCCTTTCCGGGGCCTGGATAAGGGATATTAGTAGGAGACTCACTGAGCTAATCCAGTCCTCTATTATCCATTACTGTTGGCAGTGATGACATCAGTGAAAGAGGTATCAGGGTAATTAAAAAGGACTTCAAGGTGCTGGGTTGATTAGTTAATGGGGCAGGAGTTTAGTTCATTAGTTAATGGGATCCATCCTGGGGTGATGAGGGAGCTGGTGGAAGAGCTTGCCAAGCTGCTCTCCGTCATTTACCAACAGTCCTGGCTCTCTTGAGGAGGGCCCAGACCACTGGAAACTGGTGAATGTCACGCCAATCAGGGCTGCAAGGAGGACCTGGGAAACTACAGGCCTGTCAGCCTGACCTCAGTGCCTGGTGATGTTAGGGAGCAGATCATCCTAAGTGCAATCACAAATCACCTACAGGATGGACAAGGGATCAGACCCAGCCAGC
>JAWWES010000115.1:86698672-86725476 GCA_035583135.1 Lophotriccus pileatus
GAGGTTTTTAAGATGAGACTGGATGTGGCACTGAGTGCCATGGTCTAGTAACCACAGCAGTGTTGGATCAAGGGTTGAACTTGATGATCTCAGGGGTCTTTTCCAACCCGGTTGATTCTATGATTCTATGAATTTTCATTATGACAGAAATACAAGGGATATTACTTGCACAACATGTGTGGGCAAGCAGAGAGAGTCTGATTTTTGAAATGGAAAAGCTTATACAACATTGTCAAGATAAGGACAAAGAGTGTTATAAACAGGGATTTGTAGGTATGAGAGAGAACTCAATATTCTCAGTATTGGCAGATGCTTCTCTTTGAGTGCCTGTCATTAGCCTGTAAGTGTGTGAAGATAAACTGTCATCCTCTGCTTTTGGAAGGATGAATTTGCTATATGAAAGAAACACACCCAAGCTGATAGTGGGATCTCATCAGTAAGCTGTATAATGTATAAATAAGATAATTTTGATTTAAAGAAGAATCTTAGTGTTTCAAGAAATTGTCAGTGCCTGGTGTTAGGTCAGAGAGACTTGCTGCAGTTTCCTCTGCAAGACTCAGCATGCATGGGAATTCTCTTCTGTTACAGTAAGTCTTCTTTGCCAATTGATCAAAGAGAAAATTGAGAGAAAGAGAGAGGCTGTAAAAAAATTTGCCAGCAGTTGATGGAGTGAAACTGAGTGTAGCTGATAGACTACCAGTAGATCTTATGCATTTTTCCCTTAAACCAAGACACTATTAATGATTCTGGCATAACAGGAAAGAGTTTCAAAATTTCTTTTACTAGCAGACTTAGCCAGCAACTTTAAAAAGCTAGTGCTTCAGAATGAGTATCCTTTGGGTCTGGGGAGGTTCTCTCTTCCCTGGAGGCTCCATGGGGCAGGTTCTCTCAGACTAACTTATCCATAGTCTGCAGCTATGTGTCTTCAATGAATATTTCACACCTGAGTCTTTTTTCAAAAGGAAAGACTGAAAAGTGGCATTTTTGGAATGAAGCTTGAAAAGGTACTCTGTTACAGCAGGGTAGTAGGATGTATACTAGCAATAAATCTCTGAATCATAAAATAGGCATTTCCACTGAGTTCTGTATGGTGTCTCTACACTCACCAGGGCAGCTCACTAAATGAGTTTCCCCTGTTTGACTTGACAAAGGGTGAAGGTAGGGAAAAAGCAGAGTGAGAAAAGCTGGTGATGTACTAAAGTCTTGCTCATTGCGTCATCCACGTTTCATGGAATGGGAGAGGAAAGTATCTCCTGTCACTGTAATGCTGAATTAAACAAAGAAGCCTTTCTGCCTGCACAGAGAATGAAAACTGTCATTGCACAAGTCCATTCTGAAATATTATCATATCTGGTTTTGAATTTGCTATGTTCAGGCCTTCCATTTTTCTCAGTTAATTGGGTAAAATTTAATAACTTTTCTCCATGATTGTGTTAGCCTATATGTTGGAAGGGAAGAATGCAAATGAATGCATAGTGTCATCTCAATCAATTGCTGGAGACTGAAGAAAGCTTTTAAGACATGTAGAAGATACTGGAGACTGTCCTGGAAAGAACATTTTGCCATTGATCTGATTTAGTCATAAACAGTTGGGAAGATTTGCAGTAAAGGCAATATTCTTCCTACAATTTCAGCAGTTATGCTCATACTTATCTTCAAGGTAATTTGAGAAAAAAATTGACATTTATGGAAAATACTCAGGCAGTAACTGAGTAATTTTGATTTTGAGAAACAGATATTTTCAGAGTTTCCCCCTTTAAATGTCAGAATGTTTTAATCTTCATTATTTTTATACCTGGAGAAGATATTGGAAACCTCAGAGAAAACCATGATTGATATTTTTGCTCATCAACTTAGAGTGCAGGGAAACTTGAAATCAATGTAGAAATATAAACCAGGAGATGCAATACTGTGCTATCTACAAGACAATTTTCTAGTTTTACTTCTCTCTTACCAACCTGAATGATTTAAAACAAATTTTTAGTGCAACTTTACTTGTTAATTGCTCTTGTAAGAGGGTGACTGTTTTATTCTGATTTGACTCTTTGGAGACTACCTCAGCTACTGACTGAGCCTCACTGGCTCACCTTGGCAGGGAACTTGTTAATTCTCTCCAGAGGAAGTAGGAAAGGCAATTTTTCTCAGATATATGAGAATGCAGCCAAAGAAAGGGAGATGGAATGAGCTGGAGTTCATTGTTCATTTCTGATTAATTTCATGCTAATATACAAATTTCCAGGAAGGGATGAATTCTTCTCCAGAACCACCCATGTTGACACTTCAAGGACCTTCTGTTCAGAATCTGAAATTATCACTGCCTTTAATATCTTTTTTTATTATTATTTTTAAAGACTTTTATTTTCCAAATAGATTAATTGTCTTCTCTAAGATTTTAACTCTGCAGTTTCCATCAGTACTCAGAGGCAGCAGAAAGTCATCAATTACCCTAAAACACACTGTTGATTGTTTAAAACTCAAACTCAAAATAAGATGATAAGGACCCTCTGATACACTAACCAGTTGCATGCCACTTGTACCTGCACACTTTTGTTGCTCTCCTTGTCACCATATTTTCAAAATATGAACGGTGGTTTAATCTTACGGCCAATGTGTTACCCTGACCCATGCCCTCTGCACCTTTATGTAATTGCAGACTTTGTAAATGTTTCCCCACAGTCTTTCAGGAAGGTGGAAAACCACTATGTGTTTTCTCTCTTTTTCAGGATTCTGTCTTGCTTTAAGAAGCACTGACCAGTCTGGCCTCAGCCTACGTATCTATCTTGAAGTCAGTGGAGTTATTTTTTTTTCACACAAATTGAAACTCTAGCACTGTGTTTTAATTCCACTGGTCACTAGACTTCTGTGAATATTTAGTAGCCTTTACAGTATTACACATCTAGTTAGGAAATCTCAGATGTTCCACAGGGGAGGTCTTCACATGTGGTGACAGTGTATAGAGCACAATTTGGGAAGTGCCATGCAACAAATGCACACACACAAACAATCTCTTCACTGTAATATGTTTGGTGTTGCTCTACACACGGTGGTTGTTGGAATATGCTATGAATTCGTGTATTCCCAACAGGGGCAAGGGAGGAATGCAGAATGATATCTCCCTTTTTTATTGCTATAGTCTCAGCTGGTCCAGCTGTTGGCTTTGAGATTGGTCTGATTAATAAACTGAGATTGGTCTATTAATACACTGGGCTGAGAAGATCATATTGAAGATCCTCCAAGGGCTGCTTGAAATAGCCTTCTGGCCATTTTATCTCTGCAGCTTGATGTTAAAGGACTGCACCATTTAAAACAAACAAACACACAAACAAACAAACCCCCACAAAATACAAGCTACCACACTCAGTTACTAACCTAAAATTGTTAAATCTAAAGCAAATTATGTAGACTGACAGGATGTTCTTTGTCAGATGAAATGATGTAAACCAGGTCTGACACTACTATAAATTGGCCTGATGCTGGCAAAGTCACAGGAAGTTGGCCTGCTTATTCCAATAATCTACTTGGCTCAGTGCCTTGTGGTCTTTCCTCATGGGGCACTAAAAATTCTCCATTATAAAGAACAGTGATCGTATACAAAAGTTGAAAATGTGTATTTCTGGAAATATGTTGTCACCAAATGGTGCAGAAAACAGAAAAAATATTTACATTGGTTGGTAGTAGTTGGTGAAATCAAACACACAGTAAGAGTCAAGGCAATTAAGAGAAGCTTTCAGTGGATTAAAATGTTGTCACAGGATAATGGTCTCCCACTGATAGATAGATTATGAGGGTATTTGCTTTCAAAATAAGAAACATTAAACTAGCAAAATACTTAAACCATCAATTAGTTTATTTTGTACTGAGGAATGAATCAATTAAAAAGGAAAGAGAACAAATTAATTGGTGGTGAGTTGATGGAGTTTTAACAGTTAAATACCAATTTTTAAGCTAAAATATCATATTTTGTTTGCTTAGAACTCAAATCTTGCACACAGCCATGGCAAGGCAAGATGAAAGCCAAGGACAGAAATGAACATGTGTGTCTTGCTCCCTTCACAAAGGGGGAGGACTGACCTGGAGCTGGAGAGGGCTCTCTAATTATGATTTTAGAGCAGGTAGAAATGCTAAGGTTGCAGTGGTGAGCTGCAAACCACTCCTCAATGCTTTCTCATTTTCCAGTCTAGGCATTGTTGACTCAGCACACTGATATCTGCGCACACATTTTTTCAAGACTCACAACTTTTTGTACATTTTGAACAGTGGATTCTAGCCGTCATATGTCAGGGCACAGATGGCATTACCTTTTATGGCTTTTTTGACTAAAAACTTCCATATTACTGGGTTAACACCTAAACTCTTGCTGTGGATCTGGGCCTGAGATAACATAACTGTCTCAAATACTGCTTTATCCATGTAAAAGATAGGGAATTGTAGACAGCCATTGAATTAACTCAGTACAAATTAATGCAGATAACATGAGAAAACATATCATGCACAGGGCATTTTATTTGTCTGGTAATGTCTTCAATGTTGCTGTGCAAGACAAGAGTGTTAAAAAGTCATATTTTTAGAAAGAGTATAGTAGTTAGAGTTCATTTATATAAAAATATATATCTGCCACAAAAAAGGCTCATTTATACATGGTGAATAACCTGACAGAAATTTAAAAAAAAAATTTTTGTTTTCTTGATAACTCAAATAATTTTTTCTAATATAATATACACTGTAA
This sequence comes from Lophotriccus pileatus, assembly GCA_035583135.1. Classification (NCBI taxonomy): domain Eukaryota; kingdom Metazoa; phylum Chordata; class Aves; order Passeriformes; family Tyrannidae; genus Lophotriccus; species Lophotriccus pileatus. Next base: position 86,703,399 of record JAWWES010000115.1, read on the forward strand.
AAAGTTTAAAATACACTTTTTAAAGCTCTACAAAGATCTTTCTCCTCTATGTCTCCACATGCATTCAAGAATAGAACTATGAATAAAGTTCATAATAAAGTTAAGTTTCAAGTCAGCAAAAATTGAAACTCTCTAGAGTCTATTCTCTGTGCTGCTACTGCATTAACAATGGTATGCTCATTTAGCCTTTAACAGACGATTGTACTTGACATTATGTACGGAAAGCTCTAATCATGAAAGCTTGAGTAATCTAAAACCCATCCCTGACAAGATTTCACTGCTGGAAGTCTAATTTCAAAATGTCAGCCAAGGCTGAGGAGCCACATATTGCATGCTCGTTAAATGTAATAAATCCATCACAAACTTTTCAAAATCTGTTATAATCTTGCCTACAACCCTGGAATGAGTGTGAGACCATACAAAAATGGAAAAATTTTGCCTTTCATGCTATGTGATCTATGAAAATGAGGCTAAACAAGGCTAACAGCTTTCATCCGCTTAATTGTACAGTCTATAGCCAAGCTTTATCTTTCCGTGAAATAAATGATACTTCTAAACAATTTAAGTGATTGGAAATCTATAAAGACTCTGGCTTAGAACGCAACTGTGAGAGCTCACATTTTCTATTTCTTCATCTCATAGTATATCGTAAGTACATCACAAGAGAAAGAGTACAGTGACAAAAATTGAGAAAGAATCTGAATGTGGACAGCTTTACCCTGAATTATTTTTCATTTAAATGACACTTGACCCTGTGCTTAAGAATCCAAACAAATCTGACATATATGTTAAGTGTACCATTTCAACAGTCATATTTTGTTACAAAATCTGTATGGAAACTAGTGTTAGAAAATAACACTGATAAGCACACAGCCCAGTTGGCATGAAAAATGGAGCACCTACGGTTAGTTCCTCCATGTGCCAGGGAGCAGTGCTGTGCACCAGTCCCAAGGCATCCCTGGATGCACTATTCCATCCCTGGGAGCAGTGGGGGGGTGGTATACAAGGGTCATATTCCCACTATCTGCTGTGTACAAATCTTTGACCAAGGACCAGCCTAACTGCTGCTGAAGGAGTGTAGCTGATGCGTATTTAGGTAAGCTTGAAAATTCTCTAAACATATGATTACACTCTATTACAATCATCAGCACAATCCTGTTACGGAAAGATAATTAATATCAACACTTTCACGCATAAGCGCTTGGTAGGTTATAATCTTCGTTTAAGAAGGTGTTACTGACAGACAGTTTGGTTTCACACAGGATCAGAAGTGGAAAACAGTTTTAAAAATTTAAATTATATCAAGACAGCATTTGAATTCCACAGATGTTTCTTTGTATGAATTAGTCCCGAGTTTCACCTTCCACTGGTTTCAGAAAAGCAGAAGCCTCCTGACCACATTTTAACCTGAATATCTGTAGTACAGAACTTGACAGTGAGAACTTATGAATTTATCTCTTCTCTACCCACAGCCTAGCTCCCAGAGGGAAAAAATGCAGTGTTAGGTATTTTTTGTTAGGAGATTTGCTCTGTCACTGTAGCTTAGATATCCTCTCAGAACACAGAACAGATTAGGCCTTTCAGAACTCGTACGTGGGGGGATATCTGGTTTCTATATCATACATGGGTTTGGAGACAAACAAAATGCTGAGCAAATTTACAGAGAGGGTACATTCTGCAGCAAGTCTGAAATTGTATCGTGGAAATCTTGAGATCCAAAAAAATATGTATTTTTTAAGTTTTTAATTAAAAGTATCTGGATTTAATTTCTGAATATATGTCAGTAACTTCAAGTGCTTCAGTCCTTCCACAAAGGGTAAAGCCATGAAGCTACTGGAGTTGGCACAGAATTCTCACTGACTTCATTAAATCTAGACTACTGCATTTTGAATGATGCTTCACACTTATCATTGGGCATATACCCCATGGAAATGTGCTTAATGGTTAAAATGCAAACAATTTTAAAGCCAGTTGTCTATACATCTGTAATATCTTCAACTGCTGTAAGTTAAGCTGCCACAATGTAAGTGGAGTTGATGATTAGTATGCTTGCATATTAGTATTTTCAAGAAAAGGGTAAGTTATTAATGCTGTCTTATTAACAAAAATCCCTGGTTAAATGCTAACCATCATCCTAAGTTCTCTAGTTAGATTAAGAAATTAATCAATTCTTTCTACCCTAAAGGTAGAGAAGGCACTGAAAATCAGGTGAAGTTCTGATTCTATATTACACGGACTTGTGCTTATACACAGCAAGATCAGTAACAGAAGAACTGCAAAGTTAAAGTTAAATCAGTTTTTTATTATTACATTGCAAATTTCTACTAGTGTTTCTCCTGCTGAGATGGAGGAATCTAGAGGCATAAAGAAAATGGCACAGTCCAACCCATCAGTTTTTCTGAAACACTTGGAACAGCGACTGTCCCACGGGAGGCAGTAGGCAAATCAACCCCACTAGCTGCTTAAAAATGTGAACATGGAAACCTTGTCAGTATCGTGATTGCTCACAGAAAAACTTAATAGAAAGAGTAATAAATTCAGCTGGATATAATGTCATGACTACTTAACATAAGACACAACTCGATTCTCAGCTCACTGAAAAGAAACTGTATCATTACACAAAATAAGATCCAATTCAAGCTGCTTGCTCATGAACCTGTAACACATTCACAGCTTCTTACTGACATAAAAACTGCTGATACTTCTAACAAAGACTAAAATTCCATGAATGTGAGACAAATGATACAGGAAATCACATGATGCATAGAACTAGATGTCAAATATGTAGAAAAATATCCAGTGTGCTGTTACAGTAAAGACTTCACCTGCCACTGTCACCCTCTTTAAAAGGCTATACATTAGTTTGAACTCCGGAATATTTCTGAATTAAGGAAGGCTTATCATTAATTGAATTCTTCAATTCAATTGATATTAACTTACTTCAAATGAGATTAAAGGAAAATACAAATATGTTATGCATCGATATGGATTAGATTACTGCAATATTAAACCAAAATGTTTGATTGGATTTTTTTTTCCAAAGAATACTTCAATTGTAATAATTTTCAAACATATCTAAAAAAAAAGGCACAAAAAAAAACCTCCAGCAAAAAAACCATATTACTTTTGATTGAGCAGCATATATTGTGGGTTTCCCATGCCCTTGTGTTCAGATATTTTTGTGAATGTCTTTCTAGCACACTGCCTCTGTGTTCATCTTTGCATATACTGAAAATGCATTAATAAGATGTTGCATGATGACTCCAGGATTCTGAGCCTGATACATGTAACCACTAATGAAGTGTATTCTACTCTCATACATACTTGTAGATCCCATCATAATCCAAGGAAGTTGTGTACTTTAAAAAACTAACGTGTGACAGATTTCTATTTGGAAAATCCTACACTTATCAGGAACACACTTATGCAGACATGCACACTCACACACATACATGCACAAATGAAGTTCTTTAGAATTTATTTCAAACTGCTCTGGACTTTTATATTTTCAAGCAATGTACTGAATGTTCTCTGAAAATATATTAAAAAAAGAGACTTTTTTTTAAAGGAATAATGGAAATACAAAACATTTATCCTTTTGCAAGTAATATACAAGACATTTCCATAAGGGCGTTTAGTATGTGAACCATGAATTGTTCAGGAACAATTGTTTAAAAACTAATTGGCTCATGTAGCTAGGTGATAATGGTTACTTTAGCCTTTCAGCATGCCACAATCATTGGAAAAAAAAAAACAAAACAAGGCCTCTCTAAAAAGGAATTGTCTCACAGGTTCCAGAGCTTTGGTGGGGCAAGATTCACTTCAGAATTAGGGCCTAATTCAATTGTAGGCGCTATCATTTATCAACTGCAGTTCATTACATAACCTGCTTAGTACAGCCAGGTAGCAAATTATTAGATTTTTTTTCATTTCAAATCCACTCTGCATCTTATATTGAGTTGATATATTCAAAACTGTCCCATAAGAAAAGATGGCTCAAACAGAAAAAACCAAAAAAAGATGGGGATTGCTGTTTGTGTGGCAAACAAGGGCACCCAAATAGAAATTTTATATGATCTGCCACAACTAGTTTTTCATAACTTTATTTAAAAGTATTTCAAATGTATGGCATGCTGTTGTTTCGTCAGGCTTAGTCAGTACAAAATGGTGTTCCTTGGATAGGTTCTACGTGCAACACCTTAGTCCTGTCCCAGCAATTTTTGTGAAACTCCAGGGCCTATCTTCAGTCTGGCTCCAACATACTGATGAATAAATAGCCATAATTTCTGAAGCACTGCAGGGTTTTAAGCTTAGTTTCAAAGCTCTGCTGGATTTCATGCTGCACAGCCCCCACTGTAATCTGGGGACACTGTGCAGTTTAGAAAGCACTGTATGGAAAATCTGCCCCTAAATGAGAGTTGGGAGGGAACGAATCCCATATTCGGAATTACAAAAACCAAAGGAACAGCACACATTCTATTACTCTGACAAGAAGCCAGAAGAAATGAAGAAGGATATATCTGCTAGTGTATTCAAGCTACTTTATGCTGAGCCCTTGATACAAAGCAATTGTAAACTAACTGCTTAAACAGTCAGCAGAGAGCTTGGGGCCTGTTTGCGTTTAGAAAGGAATGCAAAGGAGCTGTATTAGACTTCAGGATTGATTTTCACTGTTTTTCACTTTACTTAGGGACTCACATGTGCTGATTGTGATGCTTTTCAAGCAGTTCTGCTGTTACACTTTTCCTGCCACTTTGCAAGGGTTTACTGGCTGCAGGTACAAGCTGACACCCAGCCCTGTTTAATGTTCTTCAACCAGCCCATAGTTTAACATGGATTTTAAAAGGCAGATTTTAGTACACACAGATACAGGAAAGTGGCATGATGTTCTGAGCATCAGTATAGTGTTCTTCTCAGTCTCTGACAGCATAGAGATAAAAAAGGAGGCATAAGATCAGCCTGGAAAGTGGGTGTGTAGTAATCTGTTTATTTATTTACTGAACTCAATTTTCTCTGTTTAAAATGTTTCATTCTTTTAACAGATACAAAAACCAACCCCACAATTTATAAAGGTAGATTTGATTTTTAAAAGGTAATATTAGCCATGAATTAAGCAAAAAATGCCTGGCCTACTTTAGAACAGAGTACCTCAAGACACAAGTACAGCAAGGGAAATAGTGACATTCAGCCTGCTAAATAAGAAAAAAAAAGCTACATAGTGTGATTTCCTATAATAGATTAAAGCCACACAGGAACAGGACAATTGCATGACAGAATTGATGGTTTTGTGAGGGGACTTCAGACCAGGCTCTCAGATCTTTGGGCTATTTTGTACCTGTGCATGAGGCACAGGTACACAGTTTCTCAGTCCTACTCTGTGCCATGGGGCTGTCAGAGTGTCAAGGATGCATTAGATTGCTGTCTGGCTTAGGATATAAGCCCCTAGCTAGGGCTACTGAATTTTGAGTGGCAGCCTCTTCAGTTGATTCCACAATATGCAAAATATACTATATACAACATCATTGCACATTATAATTCTATAATAAATATATAGTAATATAATCTCTGCTCCCCACTGTCTTTTAAACTATAGTTCAATAGCAGAAAGAACAAAACATTTCTGAGAAGCACAGCAATGGAGAACTGCTTTCACACAATTTATGTCCCACTGGCACATGATAAGAGTCTTACTGAGCTATCACATCTCATAACCACACTTTCCTTTATTTCTCATTTTTCTATCTATGAGGCAGAGCTACTGCATTCAGTTGTTATAACTGAGCTTGAAATGTTCAGCTTATCCTTGCTGAGAAAAGGAATTTGATAATTTGAAGGGAACAACAGAAGAGAGGATAGCCATTACTCTAAAGAGATTATCTGTTGAGAAGCTTGACAGTCGAGTGAAAAAGTGGACAAGACATGTAGAGGGACAAAGCAAGCAGGAAGATCTCTGTCTCTCAGAAAATTAAAGAGAGACAGATGAGGGGGTTGGAAAAAGAACAGAGAAGAAACTTTCCTTCTTCTAACATGTAAATCCTTGAGGAACTTGTTTCTGTCAGAGTCCAGGTTAGAGAAATAGGCAAGCCCTCTGACAGTCCAGGAATGTGATGGGCTCCTCTATAAGAAATGATCTGGAAACAAAACCTGCCCAGCTGGCCAGAGCCACTAAAGTCTGGAATACTGTAGTTCGATGCTGCCTCTCTTTCTAATGAGTTTCAGTGTCTTATCACCATTGGAAAATTGTTCTCCAGTGAAATACAAATACTGAGGAAAACTTGTATGATCAGAAGTTAAAGCTGGTATCCTGTGAGCTGTTCTGCTATTTGAAAATGGAGAAGCCCTGTGTAGTACTCCCTGAATTCCCAAATACTGGCTTTGGTCATAATCTTGGATGACAAAGAAACAAAGAAACAGTATTGGGGTAGCCAAACAAAGGAAAGAGTGAGGAAAGCCAGAGCAAAAGTAGATCACAAATCATAAAAGCAAGGCAAGCGATGAATGAAGAAAGAAGATAAAAGAAATGAAGAAAAGAAAAAGAAAGGAGGACTGATGAAATCAGAGACTATGTGATGATAATTTTTCTTTTTTAATCTTCAATATAAAAACAGATTAGTTTTTTTCCACGTGCAGACCTGAAAGGAAAATATCCAGTCATGATAAACATTTCTTGCAAGGAGGATATAGAAAAGGAAAGTGCAGACTTCAAAACTAGGACCTCTAGGACCTTTCCCTCCCCATGCCGTACAGCAGGCGCTGTGTAAAGTGATGCTTGGCTCCTGCCTCAAGATAGCCTGGCTGAAAAATTCTCTTTCCTCCTCTCTGACAACCAGTGACAGACATCATACCTTTGTCGCTCAAGAAGCTCAAGAAACACCTTATTCCTGCTCAACAATCATAAAATCATAGAATTGTTAAGGTTGGAAAAGACCTGAGATCATCAAGTCCAATTGTCAACCTAGCACCACCACCACACTCAACTGTATTTTTCACAGTAACTAGGAAGTGAAATAATTTTACTGTGACACTCTTCTCCATAAAGCCAGCAGCATCACAGCTCTGTTTACACAAGGGCTCTTGCCCTTGGAGCAAGAGTTGATGTTCAGGAGGAGAGGAATTGGGTGGCTGTCTTGTCTACTCAGCAAGTTGATCTGCTGTTCTTCATTCAAACTCTCTATGGCCTGGAAGGCACTGCATATAATTAAAGACAGAATAACTGTATTGCTAGTAACATATTATGTTAGTTTTTAGTGTTTTTTTCTTCCTGATTAGAAATAATTAACATATATAAACATTCTTTCTCTGAAGTGCTTTGAGCTGTTTTGATTTTGTTGTTTTGAAAAGTAACAAAGTAAATAACCATAAAAGTATTCAGCAAAATGCAATGTGTCCCATAATGCTCAAAGAAGCATAGATGCTTACTCCACAGCTTCAGATGGAAAGCAAATGCTTCTGTATTGTTTTCAGTGTGTGTGACTTCAAATTTTTCCTAAGTAACATAATTATCATTGACTGAGCCTAGACATTTTATTATATAAAATTATGACTTATTAAATAATGCATTAGTAGCCTTTTAAAGGAAATAAAATCCCTTCAGTTATTTTAAATCATTAATCACATGACTAACCACATGATTAACCACTGGCTCTATGTCTTGTATTAAAAATTTAATGTATATAGGATGCAAGCAGTTCCCATCTAAAACAGTATATACAAACAGACTATCTGCAGAAAAAAAATAGTACTTCAGTGGGAAGGGGTGCATTTTTATCTGGCACAGAATTATTCAAATTCATGTGGAATGCACTAAAATTACTGAACATCTAAGATCAGGGAGTGTCTTAGGGAAAGTAAAAAATGTGCTCGACTCATGATGACCACACACATAGCCTTCCAATTTGTTACTCATAACTTCTACCTTGTAAATGCTCAAGAAAGTTGTTTCTATCAGATTCCAGGTTGGAGCAATGGACAAACTCTCTAATGGTCCATGAACATGGTAGGCTCCTCAGTATGAAATGACCTTGAAATAAAACATGCCCAGTTGGCCACAGCCACTAAAGATTTGAATACTGTAGTTGGATGCTGCCTCTCTTATAAGTTCCGGTGTCTTGCCATCATCAGAAAATTGCTCACTATGAAATTCAAATGCTAAAAAATCCTACATGATCAGAAGTTAAAGCTTACATTCTGTAAACTATCTTCTCTATTTGAAAATGGAGAAGGTCCTTGTAGAAGCCCCTGAATTCCCAACTTGCCTTCAACATAATACTGTTATTTGTACTGTTATGAGTGCTCTACACACAGTAGAAGTTGTGACCTTTTGTCTCTGCTGTTTCACTGGTACACCAGCTTTTGAGGCCTAAATATTTAATACTCTGATCTGATCAACATGTGGAGTGCTCGGTGGGTGACACTTCCAGACCAGTTGGAAGCTTCTGCTAATAGAAAAAATAAATTAATTCTCGGGTTCCACTCATGTGTGACTGTAATCAATATGAGCAAAGTTTGTCCCCTTCACAGCACTACTGCTTCTAGTACAGCTTTTCCCTGTAGGTGACACTACCCTCACTGTTCAGTGGAAACAGAGCATCTTTTTTTGCTTTGTTTTATTTGACAGAGTTTCATGTCCTGCTTTCTTCATAACATCTACTGCTTCTATGTAACAATCAACATTTCTAAGGTTAAAATGCTCAGAATTGGAGGGAGAACAGTTTTAGTACAGCTGAAGGTGTCATCTCTCATTTTTTCTACAGGAGAGCTGGCACATCTCAGTGTGCTGGCATTGAGAAGAGAATGCAAGTCTGATACATTTATTCAAGATTTTTACTATGGGTGGGTCAAGTATGAAATAAGTTGAGGTTCCGGCTGGAGGGAAAAATAAAAATGTTTATATCAGTTAATAAATCAAACTGAAAATTTGTTGATGTTGGAAATACTCCCAGAGCCTTAATGATAGGGTTATTTTTATCAACAACAACAATAATTAATAATTAATGCTATATGTCTCTAAGATGCTTCTTGGTAACTTGGCAACTAAAATTAGTAAGTATAAAATGGTACATTTTAAATTATATACTTAGCATGGATGTCTTCTCTTACAAAATCTTCCAGACTATATCCATCTCCATCACACTCTAGATGACATGATATAGCCAAATTACCTTTGGAAAGTTTATCTGTATTCTCTCTTCTCCTCTGCAGGGAATTCCCTTAGTGGGTACTCTGTGACCTGCACAGATCAGATAACTACCTGCAAAGCCAACCACTGAATTCAGTGCCATCTTCTGAACACACAGCAGCACCTCTAATCCAACTGGTAGTTACAGGTTTAAAACATTGTAGGAAAGCAGCCTTCCCTTCCAGATGGCATAATTTATTTTATTTTTTATTTTATTATTTTACTGTATATAAAAACAGGGTAATGTTTTATTATAGATCTATTCTTATATTTTAGAAGCTACAGAAAGCAAAAGCCTCTAGTAGACCATGGAGAGACAACCCAACTGTCACAGGGGAATATTGTGCATATGAGCCTAACAAGAATTTTGGAGAAGAAGGAAGCTGGGGACTGCACTGGAGGGCTACTTGTTTTGTACATTCATAATCATCCATTTTTTATTCCCTTTTTATCAACACCATTTAGAAAAATTCCTTCCAGAAGTTTAATCTTTCATGGTGCACTAGCAAATTTCTGCTCACCATTTTCTAAAGAAGACAAGTGAATCCAAGTGACCTAAACCAGTCCTTCTAGATGACAGGATGTCAAGTTTAAATATAGAGAACAGAAGGACCATGAGATGAGATTAGCAAAGCCCATATAAGTTCTTATTATTTAACACTAATACAGTGTAACACTGACAGATACCAAGGTCCAGTTGCACTGGGTGCAGCATACACATATCTTGAATGGCAATCCTGCAAAGTGCTCCTTTGACAAAGAAACATCAACGTGCTTCTTCAGCCCTGCTTTGCTTATCATACCTATCCACTGAAGTACTGAAACTTCAATGAACTGAGGCCTCCAGAGACTCCAACACACAATGAAGTCATCATGGCACAATGACTGTCAGATGAGCTGTATCAATAACTTGTGTGCATGCTCCTAGCCATGGCAACTGCAAGGCAATGCAATTTGGCTTAGTTCTGATTCAATTCAGGCTTTGCATTTTCTACTGGCAAAAAGTGTGCACCGGGATTAATGCCACAACTCAGAGTTTCGAAAGCTTCCAATTTGTAATTGACAGAAAATTTCCTACAATTAAAAAGACATGTTTGATTGTTTAATGGCTAATGTTTAAGTAGGACAGATATGTTCTTTAGATATTTATGGAATGTGATTGAGTACTCTCACTGAAGTCTAAAAATCTGACTAGAATATATTTTTACTGGTGTTAGGTATTATTGATGAATCTTCTTTCCAGAAGGAAGAATCCTTTAGAAATGAATGGAAGAAGGCACTTGATCAGGTTTAACTCTTACATGTTTATTTCTGCAGTGATTTTACTGGTTGTCATTTCTGAATACCTACAAGAGTACTTGAGTCTAGCAACAGTTCTTGTCCATCATTAATGCTGCCTTTATACCAAGGTCTAACTATGATTCCTAGCAAAACCATTTTTCTTCCATTGTAGTACAACTGCAGTGTCTTGTTGGATCATTCAGTTCAGTAGAATGTTATTACTATTCTGTATTTACTTTAAAAGATAAGTAGTGCCAAAATTAAGGTTTTATAGCAATAATTAAATTGCTAAAATTCAAGCCTGAATTCTGATTGACTTGGCATAAGAGGATATACAGCAAAAAACAGAGACTTAAAAGCCCTCTTAAATATAAGAAGTGTAAAATCTCAATGCAAATAACAACAGCTTTATAATTAATCCCATCTTTTTAAAACCTGGGTTTCAATAGCTGCAGGTTCTGACACGTCAGGCTTTGTTGTCCCACATGACTCAGCTAAGCTTGTTAAGGAAGCCATTCTCATTTTAAGCCTTCACCTAACTTTAAGTGGTATTTTAAGAATAATAAATCCATCTAGTTTTCCAGTTTAAAGACATTATTTAGCAAATATGTGATAGGCTGAAGATGCGACTTTTTATGAAATGAAAAACACAGAGCACAAATTATATGCCATGCTACTAATTAGAGACAGATATGTAATCACTTACTAATGGAACAATATTTTGTGCCAACCTTATTCATACTTCCTTCCAACTGCTGGACTCCTTGTGCTAGATACATTTCAGTTTTCTTCAGGAGAGAGAGATACCAATATGTTTTTCCATCCTGTTTTTAAACCCAGAAATCTACTGCAAACTGAACTTTCTTGACATTACAGATTTCTATCACTTTTAACAGCTTGAGGCTTTTTTGTTACAAACATGTACACTTCCCTGCAGGGTTCTGGAAATCTCACAATTACATTCATTAAAAATGTCCATGATTATAGCCAAATGCATGCTTTGTAAATTTACCTTTACAGGGTTTTTTCAACAATTATTCTGAATATAATTTTCTATTAAATTCCACATAATACCTACTTATTCATCCACAATGTCAGTTTTATATGAATTTTTACAAAGCCATCAAAAGACAAAAATATTAGAACACAATTACTATCAATTTTTCAATACCAGGCTTAATGTGTATGGTGTGACTCAGTGAGACTCAACAAAATAAGCATGTATGTCCAAGAAAACAAGTATAAAAAGGTCATGTTTCAGCAGCAGTTTAAAATAAGAGGCAGTACATGCCTTTTACATTAGCACCAAGAGGATCTCTGGGTGCATAATTTTGGGTTCCTAAGTATACCTAGGAGTCCCTTTATTTGACAAGCTGAGCACATCTCCCATGATGAAGTCCTGCTGTGATCCAGAGACTCCAACAACATTGTTTTTTCTCATGATGTCAGAAATATGCTCAGATCACACTTGCTGATTGCTGACTTGATTGAGTTCAGCCCACAGTGACAATATACAAGAATAAACAAGTCTGGACATAGGCACTGGATTCCAGACACCTGAGAAAGATTATCACTTTATAGAAAGTTTATTTTGATCATGACTTAAAATCAATCACAAATTAAACAAACAATCTACAGACTATGTTAACTCACACTTATCAAGGGCAGAGCCTCTTGTACTTCTGGAGTGGCTGTTTTTGGCTGCCGCTCAAACAGCATCCTGGACTAGTTTGATTTAATCTAGCAAAACATGATTCATTTTCTTTTTTTTTTCTTTTTTTTTTTTCTCAGCTGCTGAAAAAGCAAGAGGGACTCCAGCATAAAGAGTGAACTGATTCACTAGCAAGCTCTGTTTTCAGAACTGAGTGGACTTCAGCCATAGGTAACAAACACTCACCCCATGATTTACTTTCATACTGACTGTTGAAGTACAGCTGAGCCTGATTCTCCCACCTTCTGTGTGACACTATTTCTAAAGGAAATGTAGGGGTGGAGAATACTTTCATGTATAAGAATCACAGGAATGAGCCCCATAGCTTTCACAGAGTGAAATGTGTAGTGTTAAGGGAAAAAATGCTCATTTTACAGCTTCTGATCAGACCAATCTGAGAATCAGTCCAATCCAACAGAGAAATTTCCTGATGAAATACTCTCAGTTGACTTGACTGCAAGATATAGGGGCCTAAAAACTGTGACCTAGGAAAAGGCAAGGGAAGAAATGCAAAACTGTACAAATGAACTTCATAGAGCATGTCAAGGTTAAAGCATACCATATGTTCCTGAAAAGATGCAGACACAACAGGGAGTTGTAGGAAAATACAAATAAAATCCAGTATAATACGTAGATAATTTTTGCACCAAATTTACACTATTGTTTGTTAAGTGATAGTCCTTTAAAAGAGATTTTGCTTTCTATCATGTTTCATTTTGTTATACAGAAAGGGTAATGATGTATTGATTATTGTACTATGGCATAAGATTTACATTCCATTTATCTCAGAGTTGTAATTTTTAATGTTTGGGTTGTTTTTTGTTTGTTTGTTTGTTTGTTTTTGATTTTTTTTTTTACCAGATACCTATAAAAAAATCTTACTGTGTTTCCGTATCTGTTTTGGTTTATGGGACAAAGGGGTTCTATGCCTACATTCTTTGAAATGGTAATTCACATATGAAAATCCACAGGAAATTCAACTTTTAAATTAGAATGAAAATAACCAAGTAAATTAATGTTGGTTTTGGTGTTTATGTTATCTTTATTACTTAAACCCTTTAGTCTTGTGAAGTCAATTGCTATGGTAACTTCATTTAAAAATCCTTTTTCTATTGTTGCTTAGAAATGTTTATTGTTTCCTCTTTCTTAAAAATAAGATGCAAGTGAAAGATACGAACATTTAGCTGTTTGTAGATCAATCTATTTCCCATTGACTGCTTTTCTATTTCCACTGAAATTCAACAAATAAGCAAAAGAGAAATAGAAAAGAGGTGTGAAGCCCAAAAATAGATGCTTGAGTCACCAACAGATTGTCTGAAATTACTCAAACAGGTGTTTGTGAGAGAATGAGCTATTTTCCCCTAGGGCTGTGGGGGTGAATTCTAGAAGAGAAAAAAACTACTCTAAACAAGTCCTGAAGAGCAAAGAGGAAATCCCCCACAATTTTGGGAAGAGTAGGACAGCAGAGGATTACCTCAGGAAAGTCTAAGCTAACAGCAACTAAGAGCAACCTGTCAGTGCCTATAGAGAGGTCATTGTCAAGATGAAGCCAGGTTCTTCACAGTGATGTGTAGTGAGATGACAAAAGACAATGGGTATCAACTGAACCAAAAGGAGGTACAGACCAGATATATGGAAACACATTTTGACCACGAGGACAGTCAAGCAGTGGACCAAATTTCCCAAGGAAGCTGTGCAGTTTCCATACCTGGAGGTTTTCAAGACTTGGCTATATAAAGCCCTGAACCACCCATTTTGACCGAACACCTGACCCTACCTTGAGAATGGGCCTGGACAGATCTGCCAACCTGAATTCCATGATTCTAAAATAGTTCACAAAGCTCTTTAAAAGATCCAGGGGATTGGAGGCACAGAAAACATGCTCCTTATATCTAACCAATTTCTTTCCTGTAACCCACTTACAATGAAAATGTCTGTTTTGGTTAGATATAGCAAAATGAATGATAAAGTTGATCCACTTTGAAACACAGTCTGGCAGGCACTTCTGAGAAGAATGTTACCTTCTCCTCTGAGGCAGGTAACAGTAACATGAATGACCACGTTTACCGATCTTGGGTAAGAAAGATCTGCTCCCAGAAGTTCTTTTGAGAACCTAAAAGCAAGTAGTTAATGCAGCTGATGTTAACAGGTTTTGTCAGAATTTAGCACGGTAAAACAGTGTTGCTTAAACAGGCCTATTCCTGTAATAGTTATTTGGATAAGTGTGCTCTTCTTTTGATTGTTTCTGAATTTCCAAACACAGAGCAGACAGATGTGTGTGGTGCAGTGCAGTGCACTCTCACTGCTGACCTATTTATTGTTATGTTTCTGGGATGACTAACCCATATCAGACACTCTCTGGGTCAGCTGTTCAAAAACCTGTTACACAAAGTAAAAGATGACAATCAGCAGAGTAGGTGTTAATTTGGAAGTTGGATACTGGCAAAAATGGAAGGATATATTTTCCTGGGCTTCAGCTTCTTAAATGGAGGATATTTCCTTGAACTTCTCCAGAAAGACTTGAAATATGGAGTGCTATTGCCTGACATACTGAATTCCCTACTCCCTCATTGATTTTCTAACACAACCTTAATGCTGTGTTAGCATCATTTCTCTGTTCATTCCATCTGCTCTTAGGTCTCCCCCGCTGTTTCCTAGGAGATATATTGCCATGATGCCTGCATCTGTAAGGCAGTGGCAGATATGGGGCAAGAGCCACATGGTTAGAGGCAGCATTAGTATCACCTGAACATTTGCAGATTTCTCAGGGGATCCCACCACCCACTGTCTCTCAAAACCTGAGGGAGCTCTAGTTACGCAGTCAGCTACTTCAGAGTGCTATGGGAATGGGATGCTGTGGCTTCTCAGCTTCTTTCAACTTCTATTTGCTTCTTTCAGCCTAACACCTCTATTAAAAAAATACTAAAAGTGGGTTATTTTTGTCCAGTCAGTCTATTTCATGAACATTCTAATCTTAGCATCTACAAGTTTTTTGGGGTTGTTGCTTGTTTACAATGCATTTATCAAGGCTAGTGATAGGTTATGTTATGTGCTTTAGGTGGTCAGGACATGCCTTTTTCACATCCTTTCAGGTATGACCTAAGAGATGAATTTCAAAATACAATAGCAAGAATAATAAACCAAATATTGCAATTAAAGAGGGATGACACAGAATATCAGGATTACTAAATTTTGCCTTTACATCTTCCCTGTTCTTTCCTTGATAGGCACAAGAAACCTGACTATGGCTAACAAAATGTACTGAGCCTGATGATATTTTAAAAAATACAACTGTTTCTCCCAAGCGACCACAACTTCAGCAGTAAATTCTTAAGTACAGTCAGAAACAGATTATATAGAAAATAATTAACTTTTTCCCATATGTGTAATGAATTCTATAGTTTCCTTTAAATTGTATTAATCTTTTTTTTCTTCATACAAAAAACCAGATATACTGGAACTGTTTATATCAAATAGCTAATGTGTTTTTTTAAAGCAAACCAGGGTATTTTCTGAATGTATGCAAAATGAGAGTTTATGAAAAAATCCATGTAATATTAATCAATAACTTATGGGGGTAGATAATCTATTCATTAAATGGGATCAGAAGCACAGTAAAAGTTTATAGCTTAAGCATTAAAGGTCCACATATAGAAGAAATACAATCATTCTTGAAGGCAATAGGAACATTAGGAAACATAGCAAGAGTTATGATACAGTGAATGCTACAAATCACTGATAGGTATTTCCTCAAAAAAACCGTGTCAGTCTCTTCAAAGTAAATATGCAATGTTTTTACAGATGTCAGGGATATCTCATAGTATTTGTGAAATAACAGATATTCGAGCAGTTATGTTATAAATAATAAGTTTTACCCTTCCTTAATTAAGGAGACTTAATTTCAGCCTTAGAACTAAATTCAGTTGTTAAAGTGTAGCAATTGCATATCCTCAAATTTAAAAACAATTATGTGGCTAACATTTAAGAAAACAAGTCACAGAAAAAAATACTAAAGTAAATTAATATGCTTCTCGTGCACAGTATAACACCAACTATATTTAAACAAGATACACAATTAATTTCATAATATTTTTGTAAATTCAGCCTTCAGTGACCTGTATTTCAAAACAGGATCTGAAAAAAACAGAAATCTCTTACACAGTCTGAATCATTAGGAAAGCTTTGAATAAAGTTCTGTGTTTTGAAAGGTTTGGGAAACCATAATGAAAAAATCAGAACATTTCTCAGCTGTGTCCTTCAATAAAATGCACAACATGTTTGGCTAATAAGGAATAAAGGACCAGAGCTTTTCTGTTGACAAAAGGCTTTTTTGCTATCCCAATCCAAATCTTCCAAGAATAATTTTGCTTCCCTCCATGACTGCCATCATGAGCTACTCCAAAACAAGCTAAAAAGCTCCATGACCTAGATATCTGATCTACTGTTGGTATCCTCAAGTTACTGAAACTGGAGAAAAAAAGCAACTCTTAAAAAGGGAATACTAGAAATGGGAAAACCATGGTAGTCTGAAAGAATGTTAATTCCTTCTACATGCCCTTGGTAAATGTTTTGTCCATTTCTGCCCATGGGAGGTTTTTTTTTTTTTTTTAACTGAAAAAAGCCAGAACTTAGCTGAACCAAAGGGAATGCAATATTCAAGCTCACTTCGCCTTCACTAAAAGAAGCTTTTGTAAAAACATGAATGATATATTCAGCTTTCATTATAAAATAGAAGTAGTTGGTGAAGTATTTAATACAGGCAAAGAAAACCACAAACTGCAAACAGACCAAAATATGCTGTTTGTTATAAATACATCTTTGATATTCTCAAAGAGAATATACTGAAATAGAGAGCTAGGGACAATTTAAACTCAGAGTCAAACTAAAGCACAGAAAAAAAGAGATATGCGTCAGTATTTTGAATATTTACAGCTTAGTGTGGACATTAACTAAGTGTCCCAATAGTCTGAGAATAGTATGAGCATAAAAATGAGAATGGAACAGAGCAAACAAACTCAAACTTGGCATATCATATTTATCAAATATTCTCCAATATATTTAAAAAAAGGAGCTCATCTTCTTGCCATAAAAAATTACTTTAGCCTTTATTCAGCAATTTGAATATTACATTGTCTTAATAAAATATTCTCAAAATGTCTTCCAGAATTTTCAAACACTAAAAACCCACAGGGTTTGACTTCTAGTAAATAATAAAATCTCAGAAGAAAATCTAAAATGTTTTTAATCTTAAACTACAGGTCATGACCTGATTTTCTTTCTAAAGTTTCCATTTATAGATTTAATTTTCCAGCTCAGCAAAATAGAAACATAATTTTTCTTACAGATGTCAGTATTGCAATCTAGAACTATGGATTAAAAATCAAACATTGGCTTCTTTGGGTGATATATGATCTTGAAAATAAAAAATTCAGAACTTGAACATCTGATGCCTAAACATATCCCTACTTACAATGAAGTCATACCCGGAACTGATTGCTTTAATTTGAGTAAGTTTGCACTAAACAGTGGCTTTAGCTGGAAATTTTGTTGATGGTGAATTCACAGGCCAGACTCTTGGAGCTACAATATATTCACATATCAGTCAACACTGTGATAAAAATACTTCTGGTCTGTTACAAGGAATGTCGTCCTCGATATAAAAAATGTATCCTACCCTTGATCCATTAGAGGTGCTCCCTGACTAGAAGGCCCTGGGTGGTAGATGTATCAAAAGCAAGATGTGGACTCAAAAAGAAGACAAGTGTAGTAAAAAGTGGTATTTGACAATAAATTTTCAGGCTGTATATTAAAAATCTAAACTTTGTGACGTGTTGGGCTTTTTCCTGTCAATTACTTCCATTGAACATCTGCATTTTTTAGGATCTGCTGGCCTCAGAAATGTGTCAACGTAATATCTCTTTGCTTTCAAGAGTTCAGGAAGCAGAAGTGAGAGAAATTAAGATTAATGGACGGAACTGGATTAAGAGCATATTTTGGTTCAAAGTTCCTTGCATCAAGCATCAGAAAAAGGCTGCCAGCAGACCCAGGGAGTGTGTTTTTCAACGTGGTTGTTCTGATACCCCCAAGCTCTGATTCTACAGTGGCAATGTACACAGGAACCTTCAGCTACTGAACCATACCTTTTCTTGAAATACATAATAAAATAGTATATATGACTGTGCGTGTCAGTGCTGATTCCAGGGAGGGTTAATCTTCTGCACCCTGGTACACTGAAGTTGCTAGCACATTTTTGACTATTTTTCCCCCTGACTAAAATCTGTGAGAGTTACCTGGGTTTCTTCTGCAAATCCATATTTTGTTCATTTGTATCTTTACTGTAAGGTGATAGATAAGGCCACACAAAAGAAAGAAAAAGGCTCCTGATGGTTTCCTGGAAACCTCCACCCCCCTGCACCCAGGGAGACATTCCCAGATACTGATAAAAGGATTAAGACGAAGAAAGGAGTGATATGGAGATAACACGGCCTTTTTCCTGAGCATCCTGGCTGCCAGAACTGGGGAAGTGGATTCCTGGGCCTATTTCATCTATCACCCCAAAATTAGTTCATTGACTATAGACACTCAAACTGCCTAAAGCAAAAGGTATAAAAAGAGATTGGACATATGCAAAAATCGTTGAGAAGTTCCATCAGTTCTGAAGAGGTAACCGATGGGCTGCCTTTTCTCCCTCCACCTTCTCAGGATGCTGTGAATTGACCAATTGCTTAATACATACATACTAATTTTACTTTTGCTCTGTACTACTCTAACATTTTTTACTTATTCATTGTTAGTTCTTTTGCTTTAGGGTGGGTGCTTAAGTTTTTGCTTTGTTCATTCTTTATAACATATCTTACTTACTTGTAAGTTCCTTTTGCTGTAGTGTGTGTGCCTATGCTTTGACTTATTATTATTATTACATAGTTTTATTATTACTACATAGTTTAGGTGTGATTTTTTTGCAGTTAGACCCTATTCCAGGCACAGCAAACCCCATAAATTGTCACGAATTTGCATTAATTAACTTGTTACTTCATGAACTGTTAGAATAAAAAGGTATCAAACATCCTGTCCATCTCAGCAAATCTTTTAAGCAAAGGGTATCATTAGGTGAGATGCTAACAGAATTTTTTGGACATTAAAAGGCTTTGATTTCCTGAAGGGGGGGGACACTGATAGAGAAAAAATAAATTAATACAAGTTGGAGAGAAAATTCTTCTTTTCTGTCGCTTTTCACGTGACGTTCTACATACTTTCAAAACTTAAAAGGCATATTGATATCCTAATTTTAATAATTTTGTTAAATTACGTATTAGAAATGAATATATTTTGTTTGGGTATGTTTTATGAAGTACAGCTATGCAACTTGCATTGAATTTATGAGAATTTTGGCAGCTAAACTTCTAAGAACTTATTTGAAAAGAAAAAATTATTAATTACGGGTGTGTTGTAGAAACACCAGTTATCCCATAGCAGATGATGGATGTGTTTCATTCAATACTGGAAAAAATTAAGATAAGCAGTGCATTAAGTAGTTTAACACAGTGGGAAAAAAACAACTTTACAAATACTTGCTTACTTCAAAACTTAACAGCATTGTATCACATATTGTCTAATTAACCAATTACATATTATTTTCTACAATCCTGTAATTATAGTTGCTTTTAAGCAACCATTTATTGTCGCTTCTGAAAGTTGCCCATCATCACTAAGCACTGGGTGATTCCTCAAAACACTGTCAATCCTGCTCTACAGGAAAGGGACAAATGACAACTACGTTCAGAGAACAGATTAGCATCAAATCAGCAATATATCAGTAAGGTATGCAGGTTTATTACTTTCTTACAGCTACACCAGTCAGAGATCTAACAGTTCTGTGGCTTGTTATGATGTCTGTTTCTGCACATTTTCAAGAATCATACTCTAACTTCTAAGCAATTCCTATTTGCCTTTTGAGTACCAGTGTATTAATAAAAAGACAAAAACACTGTAGCACAATCCTATTACAACTATTATAATGAACCAGAATTTGTGCTTTTGATGTTGAGCCTTTGAACTTTTTTGCTTTGAAATTTAGTTATAAAACACAAGTCTACCACAGAGAACACAGCTTATCCAGAGGGAACAATACCAAAAGGGATTTTTGGATGGGAAAAAAGGACTATGAAAGACAGTAAATATTTTCCCTTGTCTGTTAATATTTTACTAAAACCACCAAGTCCTATGAGTATAGGACTAAATGTATGTAATTATTTTAAGCGAAACACAAATAAAACAAAGATACCAGTCTACAAATGCAAATTCAGTAAATCCATCATCATACCTTGTTATGTGTCTGAGTTTGTCCAACCAGGATAAGAATATTTGATGAGATAATAGACAGGCAGAAATTGATTAGAATTATTGACCTCTCAGATCTGATGTACCTGTTTAAATAAACAAAGAGAGGGTACAACTTTTCTAAAAGGAAAACAACTAGTAAGTTACACAAAACTTTGATGCAGTTCTTGCAGAGGTGCCTCTCATTCAAGTGCTCAGAAAGCACCAGAGACCTATCACATTACAACCATTGGAACTATGATATTTTGATACATATTCTGCAATTTACTCTTAGCAACTTGGTATATTTTAAAAATTATCAATGATTCTTTCAGAAATTGCTGGCAACACTCTTCTAACACCATACTGATAGTAATGGACTTGCATGCATTCATGTCAGGAATGTTTTATGCTCTCTGCTCATCCCTGGGAATATCCACAGCTGGCACAGACCACTCATAATTACTAACCTCAGCAAAAATATGGTGATTTAAATAAACAGAAGATTTGGTCCATGATGCATAAATAAGGTGAAGGTTTGTTGATGATACTATGGCAGTGCATTTTGAAACACATTATTGGGATAACGATAACATTACTCTTGTTGTTCCAAGAGATTTACAAAATAATTTTTAGGAAGAAACAATAGTACTGTAATATCTTCATAAGACTGAATGACAAAATAAATAGCTAAGTTTGTACAGAAGGATCAAATTATAGCAGTGAGCATCACAGTCTCTCTTGCAAACATATCATATTCATTTTACACGTATGTTTAGGATGAAAAAATCATATCATCTTATCACATATTTCCTTACAAAATGCCTTATTCTGTATACAGCCCTTTATATGCTACAGAAGAGAAAGAGAATGACCATGGTTTCCAGTGAAGTACCTTTCTGACCTGATTTTTAGGGCTGTTAACAGTAAATGTTGACTACTAAAATAAAGTTAAGTGGTCTCAGTTCCCGTGAAGACCATGCCGTGTCTTTATATATTTTATGACCTATTCTATATGCTGCTCACTGGAGTTCAGTTAATATTCCTGTCTCCTTGTGAGCTGTACACCTATAGTTGATACTCTAGTCATAGAAAAGGCTGCTGAGCCCACAGGAAATGCTGAGTTTTGGACATGAAATTAATTGTAGCCCTTTTGCTGATATATCCAGTTATACAAGTGATTATATTTTTTAAGTTAAAGACAGAACAACTCTGATACCACAATCCACATCTTTCCTTTAAAATATAGCAACATTCTTAAGGCTAGTTCTACGTGTTTGCAAACAAATACAGAAAGTCCAGTGCCTTTGTTCATGCTGCAACTTTTTAACTTGTTAAGTATCAATTCACCTGGACCAGTTTCCAACACTGAGTATCCATGGACTACAAAAAGGACCTTAGTAATTGAGTAAATACAGTGCAGGAGCTTTCAGCATTGACTTAAGTTAGGAATGTTTTAGTTTTTCTGCCAGCCCACTACTGAGGGAAGGGAAGGGAAGGGAAAAGGGACAAGGGAAAAGGGGACGGGGAAGGGAAAAGGGAGGGGAAAAGGGAGGGGAAAAGGGACGGAAAAAGGGAAGTGGGGGGGG
>JAWWES010000115.1:86725576-86792690 GCA_035583135.1 Lophotriccus pileatus
TCCCCCCCGCTCACCCACCGAGAGCTCCGCGGCCTTGCGGAAGGAACAGGAGGAGGAGGAGGAAGGGGAGGAGAAAGGGGAGGAGGGAGGGGAGGAGAATGGGAAGGAGGGGAGGAAAGAGGGAGGGGAAAAGGGAAGGGAAAAGGGAAGGAAAAATGGAAGGGGAGGGACAGTTGAATATTTGATTGATACTGATTTTATTTTTCAGTTTAATTTTTCAGTTGAGGGGATCAAATCAATGAACCATAAAAGAATCCCATACAGGCCTTTTATGGATCAGAATACATCTAACTATGGTTCTTTACTATGTTCCCTCAAGAAACACGTTGAAGACATATTTTAATGATTCAAATGACATACCACTCAGTTGTCACAGTACTTTAAAAATATCTCACTGATAGAACATTGAGATCTATATGAGTTGTCCCGTCTTAACTTGGATGCAGAACCCACACTAAATCCACAACACACAACATTTTATCTCTGCTTAGAAGTTAATGGAATCATAGAATCATAGAAAGGCTTGGATTGGAAGGGAACCTAAAATCATCTAGTTACAACCTGTTATCATGGGCAGGGACATATTCCATCAGACCAGGTTGCTCAAAGCTCCATCCAACCTGACCTTAAACACTTTCAGGAATGGGGCATCCACAACTTCTTTGGGCAATCTGTTTCAATGCCTCACTACCCTCAAAGAAAAATATTTCTTCCTTATGTCTAATTTAAATAATGGAGAAGACCAGTTCCACTGAGCATGACAGTATTTCTATCCAAGTGCTATATATATCAGGGAGGGCAAAAATAACACTATAGTTCTTCAGATGGGAATTATATCCTGAAATACGCTCATTCTTAGTTTTGACAGATAAGAGCTGATAATTTTTATACTCTTTCTATCATAACTTATGTAAGAGATATTCTTATTTATTATATATATTTCTAACCCTTGAGTCTCTGTGGTACATATGAGAGTAAAAGAGAAAATGGTGTAAAATTATCACGCAGAATTCTATTGGTTGATTTTATATCACTGTAAAAATTATTATTTTAACCCTGTATTTCTTATTACTTGCATAAGAACATTTTTACTATTATTATTGAAAACAGTTAAATGAGAATCCATGTTCACTTTTAAAAAATATTTATCACTTTGCATGACTTTTCAACTTAATTTTGTGTTTCTTCTGCACTAAGACATCATGCTATTTCTCATGACTTCTCAAAATAATTTACTCCATAAATATTTATTGCACTTTTAAATCAATATAATATTTTAATATTGTAAAATCAGGATGGAAAGGAAGTCTATTACTGGAATGTACCACCCCACTAATTACTAGTATTTAATTTTGTGGTCTTTATTCAAACTTATAACTGATCTGAATAAATTCAAAACCAGTTGACTAAACCACCATAAATCTTCAATACCTGATGTGCCACTTTGATATGTTTATTTTATCAGTTAAAAGTTTTGTTTAAAAATGTAAATGGAGGAAAAGTAGTTAAAGGTACAGGCCAGAAGCATCACATGAAATATATCATATATAAGAACCTTGCTGTTATTTATCTATGAATAATCCACCAAAAGAGCAATACCATTCACATCAAAGAGGAGAAAGAGAAGAATGGGCTATACATCACCAGTAGGCCAAGACAGTAAAACTGATCAATCACATCAACAAATTCAGGCATCAAAACATGCACTGCATTTTGCTTTTATTTTTTTTTAATCTTCTAAACAATAAATGTTGCCTCTAATGCTCTCTCTAAATTGCAATTCAACTAAATATACCTATATATTTACATTTCTCAATCCATTACATACCTCCATAATGCTGCATAGACAACTGCTAGGGTGATCAAAGCCAAGCATGAAAGACCACTGCCTACTATTAAGGTCACTGAGGGTGTACCAGATGATTCCATGATCTGTAGGTTACAACAGACAACCATGAAGAACAAATATCCTCCAGCAATTAAAAAAACAATTCAAAATCAAAAAAGCAACAAAAAAAATTATAAGAGCAGCCACATTGTCACAGACAGTTTCAGTAATATTACTTATGAAGCAGAAATCAACTTAGTTCCAAAACTGATCCATGCATAACTCTGAGATCTGCTTAATACATTCCTCAGAGGCCTTTGAGCTTTAAAATGCCTTGTAATACCTGCATGATACTTTAAAAAATAAAGCAGTAACATTACAATGTAACAGGAGACGATGGCAGTAGTACAAGTTTAAATGACTCCCCAGTTAACATTAATTAAAAGATACATTTCTCTTGAGAAGTAGCAATATTTAGGATTATGCATTAAACAAACAGCTTGGTTTCACTGTAATATATTAAAAATCATCCAGTAATTTGTCCCAGAATTTGATTCATGCTTGTTGCAGAATTACCAAACTTTCTGACTTTTAATAACTTTGACTTCAATCCACTATTCTCACATGCTTAATTTCCTTGGGCCCCAGATTGCCTAGAAGGAATGGCAGGATATCTATGGCAACAGTATCATAAGTCTTCCATTAAAAAAGCCTCAAAATCAGAATTATTTCATTTGTGCTCTGTGTACTAACACAAAATGAAAAAAAAAAATGACCTTGAAAACAAAATAGCTTTCCCTTCTAAAAAAGAAACTATTATCCTCAGATTTCAGATCAGGTTTTTCCTCTGTAGGTATACGTGCTCATGTCCTGAAATAGACATGGGTTTTGCTAATACATATGGAAAAAATGTAGATCTAAAAGTTTGAAAGGATATCATGCCTGGTTTACCAAAATGCTTTTTAAAGCTTTGAGGATGTATTGCAAATTACATTTATCAAGATATCTTTTGTCACCCGAATAGGAGATAAGACAGGTGTACTTTTAGGCCAGATCTCAGGCAGAAAGTAGTATTTTATTTCAACCACTTTGTTCCAAACTGATTTACTTTGTATTAAAAAGATTCTGATTGTACGCTTCCAAAACCAGGAAAATGAAATTATGCCTAGGCAGGATAATTTCACAAATATTTGCTTTTTAGCTATTTTTACTTTCACTAATACTGGGAGTGTCTGCTTATACACTTAATGTCCCCCTTTCTCATGAAAACTTGATTATTTTTCTTGCATCATATCAACAGACTACATAGAAAATCTGTGCTGAAAATGTCCAATGCAGATCTGCAATCTGTTTAACTACAGTATCTAGGGGTTTTCTACCAAGAGCAATAATAAAGCCCTGTACATTCCCTTAATTGTTCAATACAAAAGTTTTCTACACATTTGCACCACAATTATAAGGCTTTTTCTGAAATATTTATGGAGTTCGAGAGCATGCAAATTTCACGAGGAATTAGTTATATCACAGGATCTGAAATTCATTTATCTGAGACACTATAGACACCGGGAGACTAACATTTGCCTACCTGCAATATTAAACAATTCCTCAATGCAACGTCTGCAATATACCTGAGAGGAAAGCTGGACCAGCTCCCCTTCCCCCCCTGCAGCCCCCCTCCCCCAGCACTGCCTTTTGCATTAAAACTGGGGTTTTTTCCCCCCTTTGTTACTTACTATTTCTCTAGGTTGCTGAGCCAAAATGGCGAAGGTAGAGAGACGATCACATAAGCATTTCGTATGGGATGCATCGGTAAGCACAGTTTTACATCCCTGGGTGGACCAGGTTCCCAAAGAGTCGTTCCTGCAAAGGAGAGAGAGAGGAGGGGGTGGGGGGAAACGGGGGTAATTACGCCTGACGGCCGATTCGGTGAGGAGACAATGCAGTTCAGGCGCGGGGGGCGAGCGGCGGAGTTCCGGACAGCGGCGCGGTACTTGTTGTGGGGCAGCGCCGGGCCGGGCGGGGCGCGGAGCTGTCCGGCCCCGCGGTGCTGAGCGCCGGCCGCGCTGCGCTGCGCCGAGCCCCGCCAGCCGCGCCAGCAGCCGCCCCCTGCGCTGCCAGCCACCTCCGAGCCTCACCAGAGCACTGCGAAAAACTCATGGGGGGAAGAGGGGGAGGCTTTTCCTCTCTCTCTCTCTCTCTCTCCGTTTTTTTTTTTTTTTTTCCTTTCCCTTTTCCTACAGGCTCTGTTTCTGGCCCTTTTGTAAGAAATGTGATGTTCGGTAGTTGCCCTGTCTTTTTTGGTCCCTCCCCCCCCTTCCTTCCCCGGTGTGTGTGGCTAGGTTAAAAGCATGTGGTTCTCAAACGTCTGTCTGGGTTATGTCAGTTGGACCGCGAGATGCCGGTCTTCTGTTCTGACTGCTATTTTTGCTGAGGATTTTTTTTCCTTTTTTTTTTTGGTTGTTGTTTTTAGCGACCAGCCTTAGAAATTTCACCCTGGAAACGGCAGCATCAGATGCCTCCAACTCTTGCCTTAGCTCCAGCAGAGGGGTGGATTTCAGTACAGCAGCACACATCACCAAAGAGACACACGAGTTCGCCCTCCAGACATCACTCAGTCAACTCGCCTTTCCCCTGCTCCCTCCCCCTTCTCGATTCTTTTTCTTGGGGTTGCAGCACCACTCTAACCCCAAGCCAAAGCAATCATTTGCTGGCACCTTTCACCAACCACCCTTAAACAAAACAAGATGATTAACACAGCCCCCGAATTCAATTAGACATTCAATATGCTAATACAAGGTCTGAAACCCACCCCAGCAGAACAATAAAAATGGTATCAACCCACGTTTTCTTTGTGCGAGCAAGGAGAAGGAGAGGGAGAGACAAAAAATCATCTCTCCTTTTTCCTGAACTGCAGTGGCAGGGGGAGGGGGGAGGGAATAATTTCTACAGGAAAAACGGGTTGGTTTCAACTAAAGCAAACATATTATCTTTACATATGTTATGTTTAGAAAACAACTGGGTTTCTTTATTCTTTTTCCTCCTCCTTCCATGTCCAAGGAGCAACTGCAATGACTCTGCTGCCAGCAGCAGCATGTGTGCTGTCAATTCCTGTCCATTTCACCTCAGGTCACTAAATGGTTTGAAAAAAAAAAGGAAAAATGAAGGGGGGAAGAAACAAGGTGGGGGAATAATAATTTCCGGTCCCTGTGACCACCCTTGTTTCACCTCTTCTGCCTTGACAATACACCTGTGTAAGTGATTCTATATGCCAGGGCCCTCATGCAAAAGCAATTTGTTATCCCAAGCCTGCTCTCAGAGTGCAGTTCACCCCAGGCCACCTCTGCATTTTGTGCCACTAGTTTTTGAACACACCAGATGTAACCCCTACACACTATTGTCTTAGAAACAGAATCCCGTAATAAATGAAACAAACAGTGACTGAGGGAAACAACTGAGAGAAGATCACCAATTCTTCAAACCACTAAAGTGGTTTATTAGCTTTCCTTCACAAATTGTGTCTTTCAGAGGGCTACAGGCTAAATCAACATCCACTTTGAAAAATATAGTTACATATTCTAATGCAGAAGTGTTATCTTCTGGATAACTTAAACAATTTAGTTTATTAGCGTTCCTGTCTCTTCTCTTATTGTGACATATAGTTAAGGCCAAATGAAATGCATTTATCTGTGCTGATTAAATATTAAGGATTGATAGCTTAATTGACATATTTTAAAACAAAAGGATGGTATTAGTCATCCTGAGAATAAGATTTAATAAATTGAATTCAGCCTATGCTGAAAAGCACTGGATGCAGAATATGTCCAGTTAGCACTAAATCCTTACAGATGGTGTCCAATGCATAAGAATTAGACAAGTCCTAATTATAAAAGGTACACAATCACAGACACCAGTTTAGTCTAAAACAAAACATCTGTTACAATTATAATTATATTTAAATTAGTATAAACCATGGGTAGTCCAGCAAGTTTAGGGGGGCCTATTGTGTTCTTCAAGTCACTTGCACAAATACAAAATTCCAATCTTACAGTAGCTGAGCCATAAATACATGTGTAAATACATATGTATTTTGCAAAACATTTTCAGTATTACTGAAAATTTTAGTACTGAAATGAAGAAAGTATTTTAAGTGGATTCAACAATAAGGCAACGATTGACATGGCAGGATCAGAGTCAGTCTAATATGGACACTTTTTAGATGTTATTGTTCATTTGTTTCAGCGATACACTTCAATTTCTCACTTAACAGCACTGTGTTTGAATATGCAGCAGATGAAAATTCAGTGATTAAATATGTTCTTTCTCTCTTTTCTAACTAATTCAATTTAAAAGAAAAACCACAAAACCTCATTAATAAATATATGTGTAGCCTGTTGAAATTACGACTGACAGAAGCTGCACAGAATGCTATACAAAGTCCGTGAAGGAGATGGAGTAATGAGGAGAACAAGAAGAAAAGGGTAACTGCAATTTGTTGCATGATGCCACCAGAACAGTATGATTACCAGTTCGCTCCGAGATGCTGGTAATTTTGACTTGTTGACATAAAGTAAGTATTTGGTTTTAGGTATAAAGTAAATAAGGAATAGAATTACTGAGTTTAAACTGTTATACTTAGTACATCTCAATGCTACACTTTTTATGAAGTCCCATTTACATTCGGTCTCTTGTGTAACGCAACTCTTCTGGGCCAGCCAGAATTTATCTCATATTTAGAAGTTTTATTCCTTTTTGGTGCAGTTTTCTTTGACTAGATGTCGAACATGTAGGGTTATCATATGAATATGCAAAAGGGCACCTATTATTCCTGTGGATCTTTCTTGTTATGCAGAAAGCTATAAAGGAGTGACAGGTACTATTAACACATGTTCTATTTATATCAAGGGAAATTATTGCATTGAAAATATGTATCAAATATAGATGTAAGCTCATGCCCATTATTGGCAATTTTTGTACTTTTCTACTGAGCTACGGATGATTTAATCAACCTGGCAAAATTCCCATGATAGAAGCAAAGGAATTCCCAAGAAGCATAGATTGCAGATCTTGTGTCATCCTGCAGCTTAGGGAAGCAGGGGAAGTTGGGGAAAAATCCTAAATAGGATGTAATTTGGGCCCTTGGTTCTATGACTAATATGGCATATGCACCAAAAAACCCCTCAGCTCCAGTATTTACCTGTAAGTGTATCCTTCTCAGGGTAGTCTTACAGCTAGAAGTGTCTTTTCAATAACCTTCCAGAGTTTAATACACAATTCTTAGTTATAAACAAGACTGGGA
This sequence comes from Lophotriccus pileatus, assembly GCA_035583135.1. NCBI lineage: Eukaryota > Metazoa > Chordata > Aves > Passeriformes > Tyrannidae > Lophotriccus > Lophotriccus pileatus. Next base: position 86,732,701 of record JAWWES010000115.1, read on the forward strand.
ACATTCTATGTAACAAAAATGATAGCCAAACTGTATACAGAAAATTTTAATCATGTATGATGTAGAAGAAAAAATGAGGATTTTACTCTTTGATAATGTTATATGCAATATTGCATTATAAATTAATTATGCTCACCACTGAAAATGATAACATGACTATCTCAGATATTGCAAATGAAATGTAGTTTATGGGACAGGAACACCTTTGTAGACTAAAAAATTCCTTCACAGACACAATTGCCAATCTGGCAAAGACTGACAATCAGGCCAGATTTGATGTTCTAGCAACTCTGTTTCCCTTATTTTGCAGTATTTTTCTTGGTCTCATGACATGGTTTGCAATTGGCCATTTATTTCTAAAAAAAAAACCCTAATAATAAACATATCTTAGTAATTGCACTGTTTTGTTTACTTTAACATATTGATATATAAAAATCAGTTATGACTTTGTTATCAAACCCACTCAATAAAGGACTTCATCTCACACTGTACACTTTCTACCTGATTAGTTTATTTTGAAGTAATGTTTTTCAAATTAAAGATTTTATTTTTTTAAGGGGGATTTTGTGTGACAAAGAAGAAGGAAGCTAACACTATTAACTTATTTTTTTCCCGTGTAGGCAACTAGTGATCGAAGAGTTGCCTGGGTTTTGATCATCAGAAGCAAAGAGTATCATCTTGCTCTACATATATGATGGTAGCTCACTTGAGTAATTTCTTTGATGATTGATATCTACGGTTAAAGTAGGATAAGAAAGCTTTTTAATCATTAAGTTACATTACTTAAATATCAGCAAGAAGCTGTTATTTAAGTATTTAATTACAGCTTTGGAGAAAGCAAACTTCACCGAAGTTAAGCATATATAATATCATTTTTGCTGGGATGATTTTAATTCTGTTTAATTCCTGAATATGTATTTTTTTTATACAATGTTTTTCTGTTCAATTAGGTGGGGTTGTTTCTTTAGGACAGATTTTGGTATTCCAGCTCTACTCTCAGTAAAGAATGACATATAATGATGAGAAGCACATGGAAAATGCAGATATCAGAATTCTTTAGCCTAGCAAAAGGTAAGAAAGAAGCTCATGGCCCTTACAAGTAGTAGAGTATAGACATCACTGTGCCTGTTCAGGTGTGCTAGCTGGCACATTAGTGAAGATAAAGTCCTTCCAACACCTGCTTACTTCTTTACACCTGGACCTAAAATCCCAGGGAAGTCAGAGGGAAGGCTCAACTGCAGGATTCTCCTCTCAGTTGTGCATGTCCATATACCTGAGACATGACCTAATACTTAGTATGCATAATTTCTTTTGTGATCAGTCTTACTCCTTTCAACAATCTGATTTATCCCCATAGTTTTTTCCTAAAATAAGAAAAAAAAAGAAAAAGGAAAAAAGGGAAAAAAAAGCACAAAGAAAAGGTGGATACAAGCACACTTTCCTTAATAATGTCAAACATAGAGCTGCATTTTAAAAATATTGTTTACCCTGAAATTGTTAATATGATTAACAATACGTCATTATGACCATGGGCTTTCTTTCCCCTCACATAATTAGAAAATCCAATATATTAAATAATGGAAATGAAAAGAAAAAATTGGAAAAAGATAACTGCCTTATGACTACATGTCTAAAATACTGCAAATTTCCCAAAAAGGATGTTTGAATTAGTGTGGTATCATGAAAAAAGCTGGGTAATGAATATCTTACAAGTGGATCTCCAACTACAAAACTTTATTTTCCTAAAGACTGAGGCCACTTTTCCAGTTCAGGCATTGAATTGTTTATTTGTCCTCAATGACATATCTGTGAATTCCCTGTTTTGCCAAAGAAAGTAGAAATCTTTGAAAATTTAATTTTCTTGCTGATCTTTATATCAAAAATAAATCCTATATGAATAATTCTTTTGTAAAACAAATGTGCATCTGGGATGGAAACCAAGTTTTATTTTAATATGATTTAAACCAGATGAGATATTAAACCCTAAAAAGTAGGATTTGTAACAGAGTCATTGTAGTTATAAGCATGCTTTGTTAGATTAACTTTCTAATAATGTACAATTCACAGCAAAATCCATGGGAAGGATCAAAAATTGCCTTGGTTACCTGTTTAGCTGCTATATATAAATCATTTCTGAAAAGGGGAGATATATGGAAGTGAGTATTAATGCTTGTGGTAATATTTTATTACTCTTTATACTTCCCAGTCCATACAGTTTAGGATCTATCACACAGGATCTATGAACTGTGCTGTAATCAACAGTTACCCTTCTAATAGCATCCTGCAAGTGTATCAATGTGTAAAATGGAAGGAAATTCAAAAGAAATCTTATGTCAAAACCAGGATGAAAAAATACTTCAAGTTTCCTGCCTCCCACTGTATAGTTCCTGATTACTGGTCCTCTAATACTGCTACTATGTAGACTTATCATTATTAGAGGTATGGGATTCATCCATGTTTTTGAACAGCATCAGACAAATGACAATCGTTCAGCTCTGTTTCTGTATCATAACAAGCCTAATGGATCAACATTTGAACAACAGCATTCTTCTGCCTTTCTCAAAATTAGAGCAAAAAATCTCTTAAGATGGGAATTGGTACACTAAAAATTGGAGGAAAACCAATCACTTTCCATAGCTTTGCCTGTGTCTGACTCTGTAGATGCTCTCAGAGAAGCAGCATAGAAGTACTGGGCATTCCTCCTGAGTACACACTGCCAAAGGATGTTGGCGTCTGTTGAGAATTTATAAGAACTGTGTCTTTTTATCTCATGGACCTCCAGAATGAATGGAGCAGTCAAGGGGCCACACTTCCCTTCCAGGATATCTTGTCCTAACGTGATTTCCTAGAAACTACAGGAAGCAAAGTTCTTATTGAACTCAACCAGACTTACTGTGTCAAATTGGCAAACCACACTATTTCTGAATCTGTGTTCATGAAAGTTCCTACTGAACTTGATCACACTTACAGTGTTTAAGCAGTAAACCATATTATTTCTGAATCTGTTCATGAAAGTTCTTATTAACTCTGACCAAATTTCTGGCGTTGAACTGGTAAACCACACAATTTGTGAATCTGATTGAGAATGAGACTACTGCTGCATCTGGGATTTTAGGGAATACACTGGACTTACAGTGTGGAATTCGTTATAGGCAGAAATTAAGCTTAGCTGCACCCAGCCCCTCTGATCTCTGAGGACTAGCTGGAAAGCAAAAGGTTTTATTTTCTTTCTATACTCTTAATGCAGCACACCCCTCACAAAATCAGTAAAATCTTTCATGTTATTTTGTTTAGACTATAAATATATATGTAGATTTATGATGAACTGAGGAAAAATTGTCATGCAGTGTTTTCCAATTGATCAACCTACAAAATCTTTCACACTGTACTATTACTCACAGGGCCTCCTAGCAAAAAGAAACCTTGTAAATTATATATTGCCAGGGGCTGGGAAAGATTAGGGGCTCAGAAGTTTATCCTGGAAATTCAGGATGTTAAAGCCTGGGTGAGGGTTGTAGCTATTGTTAATATTTCTTTCAAATGACAAGCAATAAAGCATAGTATCGTTAGTTCAAGTTTCAAGGCCAGCTATGACCAGTAGGGAAAAGAATAAGTGTGAAACAAAATTGAGGGGAAGAAAAGCCGCTGGGCTTCCACCAATGTTACTGTTACAACATCCTATGCTATCCTAGATTGAAAAGACAGATAAAACTAAAACCAGTATATGTCCAGCCTCCTCTGAGTGTGCTTTGGATTAGGCTCAAGAGATACCAATTATAATGAAGGAAAAAAGTTAAGACAAAAAATGAGAATGGCAGAAGCAGATATGTTTAGTGGTCAGGCACTGAAATGCATTGCTCTGATGATCCATGAGAAAGCTGAGCTCTCCTTCAGAGCTAGATGTTCAGACTGCCTTTCAAAATCTGGAGTTGGGTTCCCCTTGCAGATGGACAGTGGAGAGTCTCCCTTTTATCTAACAGCTCAATGGTTCTGAGACAGAAGAGATGAATTCCATTTCCTGCTCTGCATGAGGAGTGTTGAATAGGTACAAATTTGCAGCAGATGACCTAAAGCCAAACTATAGTACATTCTGGTTTGAGAGTACCCTCACCCCTTCTTGTTGAAGCAGAATGATGCAGAACTACACAGGTAAAGCAAAGCACAGATTTTGTAGCCACACTGCAAGTAGACACGGATTGGCAACTGCATTTCAGTTCCTGCTTCTTTCAGTGTTACTTACTCTGCAGATTGAGCATTCAAACATCAGTATTACAACATCAGTATTACATGTTGTCTGAAAATCTTCAGATTTCATACTTGTTCCCTCATATCTCAGCTGCATGAATAGGAACCCTCCTAATTGTCAGCATCTCCTCCCTTGTATCTTATGATACCACCTGCTGTTCTTACACAATCCTACTATGTATCCTACAATGATTACCCATGGGTTCTCTGAAGAACATGCTGTGGAGTTATGGCAGTTGGAGTTAAATTGTCTCAGTGTACAATTTTAAAGAAACAAGTAAAGACCTTTTCCTGTCCCCTCGCACTTTGAAAACAAACTTAACTCGAGCCAGACTGACATAAAACAAACAATCAATTAAAGAAATTAGGCCACAGTTACAAATGTGCATAAGACAAAAATAATAAAAAAAAGAAATAAAATAAGACAAAAATAAAAAAATGGCAATAAAATAAATCTGTCATTTGCTCTACTGACATGGGGATTATGTCAGCAGTATGTCTCCTCTTTTATCCATTTGTTATTCAGCAAGATTTCCTAAACATTCAGTTTATAAAGAGTTCTGTTTTCTCTATATGTTAGGGCTCAGGTTATGTCCTTTTTCTTGTGTAAGACACTTGCTTTTTATAAGGAACCGTTTTTTGTAAGTCCTTCCCAGGAGCCTAAACAGATCTAATCTGTTTTTCTTCAAATGCATTGATTTCCTTCTTATTTGGGAGATAATCTGACCACCTCTTTTAATTAAAAGAAGTATTCTATTTCTTTGTTAGAGATGTCTCTTTGTTAGATCAGATTTTATCTTGTGTACCTGACTGGCCAATTAACAGCTGCTTCAATAAGAGTAATCCTTATCTCCCTATTCTCTCTTTGGTGAATCAGCTTGCATCCTGACTGAACCTGCACCAAATCTTTTATTGGTTATCAGGCCACACATTAAAAACACATTTGATACAAATACCTCAATGGGACAAAGGCATGTAGCTTGCTATTGGTTTTTGACTGAGATCAGACACATAATAATTAGCCATTTTGAGGTGAGGGTTGTAGTCACTGATGCTTAACATCTTCAGCTGGGTATCTTTTCTTTGCTAAAAACCTTAACTACGACATGCAGAACGGAGTAGCCTTTCCCTTTCAGACAATCAATACTTAGTTATGATATGAAAGAATAGGATTAATGGTGAATAGAGGGAATTAGAGAAGCCTCCTTACTCCAAAATGCCCTACAGCCTGGAGATTTCATTCTTACAGCATGGAGATTCATTCCTCCTGAAAAGGTTCTTAATCTTGCAGTGATGAGACCTCATCTTGAGTAAGTGTCTCCTGTCCTGGGTGAACTTTGTAGCTATTGAACTATTGGACAAAAACCCCTGTAGTATAGGTCTTCATACATGTGCTGTCCACATTTTACGTGTCAGCCAATTCACAAGAACCTCTGGATTTAGGATTCTCTGGAGTTGTATAGAGACTAGTATAGAGGTCAGTCCTTTAAGTGGCAGGTATCTCCCTAATTCATATAATAAATGAAACTTAATTAAAATGTGGCAATGCAACAAATCTGAGCATGCAGTTGAGATGCAGTGACTTTGTATATCCCCAGCTAGTAAGGAATGTAATGCAATAAAGCTAAATAAAAAGCTTTCTCACAGTTTTTATTATCTGGTTAAAAAACAAATCCAAACAACCCAGATGTTGCTAAAGCTGATAGATGTAAGGTGTACATTGAAAAGTCTATCATACAGAGAGCTAACTTCTATGACACTATAAGATAATGCATCTTTCTTGTCTTCACAATTTTCACTTTTATTTTAAGATGTAGGAAAATTGCTGTGGTTACAGAGTCAAATGAAGTCAAATACAGATTTAGGAAATGGAGGTTCTCTTGTTTAAAGGAAAAGAAGATGCAAGAGACACCTCCTTAACGTATACTTTAGACTCTTCTAAGCTGGTCTTACCCCTGACATTCTTGTCTTTCAGTAAGGTTTATTACCTTAAGACTTATTAATGTGTCTGCTCAGCTCCCAGTCTCAAAATGGTTTGAATGTAGTCTCTGTGTGAGCTACTGCTAATCTGAATCTTCCCGATTGTATTTACCAACCAACTACCCAGTAAGGTAAATTATAGCTAACTGGCATAGTTTTTAATACCACTTCACACCTGTGTGATGGTAGTGTTGCCTTAAAAAAAAGTCAGCTGATGCTGATAATCTGGACATAACTAAAGTTTTCCGCTGTGGTTTTGATGAGGTGTGCCTACTACAGTGGCTGGAAGAAGGCCTTGTGCATCACACTGCACAAAACGTGAAAGCAGATGCTTCCATATTTCTTCTGGAAAATGCTGAGGAAAGAATGCTGAAGAAAGTCTGCACTGTGCCATGTCTGAACTGTGAACTTCATGTTTCAGGAATTGTGCCGACTCAATAGTAAAAGGGCATGTCTTGCAGTGGAGGCTCTGTGCTCCACAAAGCCCAGGGGATTCCGTGGACATGCTTCAATTTGATCTGCCCATCTACAATATGCCTGATACATTCACAATGCAACACACAATTTGCATTTGTAATGATCATATATCTAGAACTGCCAGCAAAATTTGCTGCATTGAACAGTGGCAACACAGGATTTAAACCCTCTTACTCCTCTGGGAAATCCATTTCTGCTAGTCTCACACCAACTATATTGTGTGTTTAGATAAATGTGACTGCTGGCATTAAAAACTGAATAAATTGGTTAAGAGGTCAGACAAGTGCTTTTATTTCACAGTCTAAAAAAGGGGGATAGAAAAGGTGTTGAGGAGTATATGCCTTAACTAGACACAAAAGAAAAAGTCTGTCTGAACAACAATTACCAGCCTATCCACTTTCCTCCATCTCCTGACAAAATTTTTGTTTCTCTGTATCTTCTTATGGGAAACAGCACAAGAATCCCCAGCACTCCGCAGGTGCAATGATTGTAGCAATGGGCTTGTCTTCTGTCAAGTGACAAAGTTGGTATACTCTTCAGGCTTCAGGTATGACGAAAAGGGACTGATAAAAGTGTCCCACAATAATCAATGTTAATACACTCATGATCTACCCACATTATACAGCTTTCAGCTGAAAGCCTTAAAACAGAGACAGACAGTGTCATTCTGAATCTCAACATAAGGCACAGATCATCCCTAGGACTGAAAGCCAAAACAAAAATGTGAAGGTAGAGCACTTCTAGGTTCAAAAGAAAATGCTACCAAATACAGGGCTATACTAATTTCCTTCTAGCTCTACATGGAGGTCTCATACACTATATTTGATGCTTACACTATATCAGATCATTTAGCATATGGAAAATTGGCATGAAAGTCATATCACAAGATGTCTGTCTGTCTGTCTGTCTGTGGTGTGTCACATAGATGTGGCATGCTTTAGTTGAAAACTCCGAATCTGAAATGCCTTTCACTTCAGTCAGACATAGTATTGCAAGCAAAAACTGCTACAGCATCTTACATTTTGAAGTAATTTGCTTTCTGTTATGTTCTCATGCTATTTGATGTTTTAAAAGTGCAATAAATAAAGAATACAATTAATTTAGATTACACTACTTGATCTGAATTATATACAGACTACTTAGTACATGAAGCTTATTAGCTAGAATATATCTCCTAGAAATTACATAACGAGAGCAATTGCAATAATTGTCTGTGCATATACAGTATTCAGGAAATGTCATGAATCCACTTCATGTCAGCGCTTGCTGTATATTGATTGGACCTGTCAACTTCAATGGAGTATCCTCAGTATAACTCACATCAGAACCTGGCACTATATTTTGATCTCTCAGACAGCTAAATGGTATCTAAAATTACATATAAGCAAACATCTTTCTATTGACTATGCATTGGAGAAAAGTTATGTGTATATTTTAATTCAAAGATGCTCGAGCATGTCAAGCACATGATGTGTTCTTCAGTTATATTAGTTTTCTGCAGGGCTTTGGAAATAGCAAAAGAGAAAATATGACTATGACACTAAAAAAGTCTGCGGTATGCCCACATTTTGAATGCAGCATGCAGTTCAGATCTCTTCCTAACAAACAGATCTAGTGGAACTAGAGGAATCTCTGGGAGACATGGGACAGCTTCTATAAGGTAAGTCCCTAGAGTCTGGGTAAGAGGTGGTCAAGGGAGGTCTGATAATGTCTGTAAGATTGCCATGGTGAAAATGAGCCAGAAGTGATTGTTATTCTTTGTCATATAAGATCTAAAGGCATTAAATGAAATTATTAGGCTGTATATTTAAAACAAACAATAGGAAGCATTTTTTTTTTTCTCACAGGGCATAGTTAAACTGTAGAAATCATCACCACAGGAGGTTATAAATGACAGAAGATTATGCGAACTGAACGAGTGATTAGATAAATCCACAGATAAAAAGATCTTTTAAGGCTACAGCACACAAAGATAAAAAATCTGACCGTACATCACAAACCTGTTGGAATTTAGGAAGCATACCAGGCGAATATCTACTAAATAAGTACCTTGCTATTAAGCACTCTTCTAGGCATTTGTTAACAGGCTCTGTGGCAGGCAGGATGTTGGGGAGAGAGTAATCTTTTGGCTGTTCAGCCCAGCTTATACTTTATTTTTTGTTCCTGGTTTAAAGGATTTGTTTTCAAATGAATTACATTTCAATTTTCTGGTTGTTTCACACTACATATGTGTTGCTGAGGTGACCATCTCCAGCGCTGAGGAGCGCTCTGGCGCAGTGCACAGTGGGGTTTCCCAAACCAGGGGAATCTCAGGGGAGCAAAGAGCGCTCCCAGGAACCCCCAGCTTGTGTGGCATTGGCTGATGAGACCTGGGCAGGGCCAGAAGCAAAGGCAGCCAAGCTCCCCACACCTATGAAAGAATCCCTTAGGGAACGCTATCAGCCAGGGCATGGCATGGCAGTTAGTGCAGAAGGGCGTGCAGGAAGGGCACTGAAGCCCTGCAAGCTCAGCCAGGAGGCAATGGCATTCACCTGTCAGAAAGCCACAGTTTCTCTAAGCTCTGCACCCAGCATGATTGATGCAGCTGCCAAGACAGTGCTCTGGGTGGAATGTGCTGACACCGAGGTGAAAAAGCTGCAGGGTGTGCTCTGTGGAAAGGAGGAGTGAGCACACCTGTGGGAGGTGTGCCCAGGTAGAGTAACTCCTCTGCTTTGTGATAGAGCTCCAGGACGAGGTGAGTAGGTTGAGGAGCATCCGGTGCCAGGAAAGAGTGAGTGAGACAACTGGAATTCCACCCTATTTTCCCTGGGACAGGCCCAACAGGCAGACAGGATGCATGATACGGAGGATTTCATGTCCTCTCTTCCCCTAGCAGAACACAGTGACTTAAGGGATAGGGCGCAATGGCAATAAGTTCCTGTCTAGTACAGGAGGCACATCTCCTCTGTGACTTTCCAGGTGCCCTGGCATAATAGGTATGAGGCTATGCAAGGAAATGTTACAGATGTAGGAGCAGACCACAACCATGTGCCAAAAAACAAACTGGAGGGGAAGAAGACTGGTCTGTCTGAACAGAGAGCTTTGGCTGGAACGCAGAGTAAAAAAGAAAATGTATCACCTTTAAAAGAAGAGGCGGGCAACTCAGGATGACTACAAGGATGTCATGAAGTTACACAGGGAGAAAATTAGAAGGGCCAAAGCCCAAGTAGAATTTAATCTGGCTTCTGCTGCAAAATACAATAAAAAAAGTTTCTGTAGGTACATTAGCAACAAGGAGGATCTCAATTCTTCACTGATGCAGAGGGAAACAGAATAACAAGGGGGAAATATCCCAGCCAAACCCAGGACATGTACTGAAATGCCTTCTTTGTCTCAGTCTTCAATAGTATGACCAGTTGTTCTTCAGGCACCCAGACTCCTGACCTGTGAGACAGGGACAGGGAACAGAATGAAGCTCCCATAATACAAACAGAAATGGTCAGTGATCTGCTACACCACTTAGATACACACAGGTCTATGGGGTCAGATGGGACGCACCGAGGAGTACTGAGGGAGCAGGTGGAAGTGTTCACTGAGCTACTTCCAATCATTTACCAGCAGTCCTAGCTCACCAGGGAGGTCCCAGCTGACTGGAAGTTGGCAAATGAGACATCCAGTTACAAGGAGTACCAGAAAGACGATCCAGAGAACTACAGGCCTGTCAGCCTGGCCTTGGTGCTGGGGAAGGAGATCATCCTGATGCTGGGAGTAGATCATCCTGAGTACCATCACATGGCATGTATAGGGCAACCAGGGGATCAGGCCCAGCCAACATGGGTTTAGGAAAGGCAGGTCCTGCTTAACCAAGCTGTTCTCCTTTTGTGACCAGGTGGTCACAAAAGCGGATGAGGTAAAAGCTGTCTGTGTAGTCTTCCTGGACCTTAGTAAGGCCTTGGTCACTGTCTCCCACAGGACTCTCCTGCACTTGGGTCACAACAACACTATTCAGTGCTGTAGGCTTGGGGTAGAATGGCTGGAAAGCTGCTCAGCAGAAAGCCAGCAGTGTGCCCAGGTGGACAAGAAGACCATTGGTATCCTGGCCTGTATCAGAAACAGTGTCCAACAGGTCCAGGGCAGTGATTGTCCCCTTGTACTTGGCACTGGTGAGGCCAAACCTCAAAAGCCATGTTCAGTTTTGTACCACTCACTACAAGAAAAACATTGAAGTGTTGGAGTGTGACCAGAGAAGGGCAATGGGGCTTGTGAAAGGTTTGGAGCTCAAGTCTTCCAGGAAGCAGCTGAGGGAGCTGGAGTTTTTTAGCCTGGAGAAAAGAAGGCTCAGGGAAGACTTTATTCCCCTCTACAAAACCCTGAAAGGAGGTTGCAGAGAGGTGGGAGTCAGTCTCTTTTCCCTAGTAAGAAGTGAAAAGCAAGAGGAAATGGCTTCAAGTTGAACGAGGGGAGGTTTAGATTTGACATTTGGGAAAGATTAGGCTTGACAAACACTGGAACAGGCTGCCCAAGAAAGTGATGGACTTGCCCTCCCTGGAGGTATTTAAAAGATTTGTAAATGTGGCATTTAGGGACTGGTTTAGTGGTGGACTTGGCAATGCTGTGTTAACAGTTGAACTCTATGATCTTAGAGGTCTTTTCCAAGCTTACAAATTCTATGATTCTATCATTCTATATGCATATTAAGCCCAAAACATAGTGCTGAGACAGCAGTATCTCAGCTGAGCCTCTATATAATGTTGAAGTGCAATGACATCCTAAACTTACAAATTTAATTTTTGGCATCACATAAGTGGACATTGACCAGAATGAAATCTTTATTGCTTTGAATTAATGTTTTATCTTGCATGAGAGAGAATTTCTTATGTCCTAAATTTTATAGCGTAGAATTGGGATTTTACAAGTGTATTCACATAGTGAAATATATGACAGTATTCTATTGAGATATGTATGTGTATATACATCTTAGACATCAATAGTAGATCTTGTAATAGTGATAGTTGTTATTTTATCTCATATGATTTTGATACACTTCATAAGGATTACTTTTAGATTTACCCCAACAATGGCTTCACACTTTTTATGCTGTACACAATCCTAACTGTTAATATTATTTAAGCAGCAAAATATTTGCTGCTTTTCTTCACAACATATCTCTCTATAAAATTATACATCCTGACCCTTAAAATGGTCAAGTTTTAATCCCAAGCCAGTAACATCTGCTCTGTATTTAAAAATGTCACTGCTTTTAAGTCCAATACCTAGCAGTCCTGCAGGGCTGGAGGCAATAACTTGTAAAGGGACAAATTCTCAGCTTTGCAATTGGACTCACAGACCTTGCATCTAACCCTGCAGGGCTGTCAGCTATCAAACTTTGAAGTCATGACATTTTAAAGAAAATGTACGGAGGAGTTATTTTATAGGAACAGAAAACCGTATTTAGCTTACTTCAGAAAATTTGTATTGCTCTTTCTTGCCCTATGCTTTCAAATCTAGTTTTACAGCTGAATACATATGAAAATAGTACTGGTAAATGCTTTAAAGAGTAACTTGTTCTAAAGGTTAGATAATATAAACTCATGCAAATATATATGCGCTTTTGGAAAAACGGAGGAATGAAACACTCAAGGTCAGAAATACAGAAACAATGACCTCAGCTGCAACTTTTCTTGTATTTTAATGTCTAATATATTTTTATCTTTCTGGCCATCTCATATTAAAACTAATTAAAATGATTTCAGCATTAGTTGAATTAAACCATCCTTCAATTTTGGTGATATGTTAATTAATACCAATGTGTAGTACAATGCAAACCGAAATTTCCTGCAGATTTCAATTACAAAAACACTCACACCAGTACTTTAATTCTTGACGAGATGTTAAAAAAGTCTGCTTCAAAAAACTGTTAACTCATTCGCTTTAAAACTGCAAATATTTGACAGCTCCATAATTCTGAGTTTCACAATTTTCCAAGTGTGAGCTGTGTTAAATATGAAAAAAAAATAATAAAAATTAACAGATTTTAAACAGAATTAATTCCACTTCAACTGCTTGTTTTCTTCAAAGTCTGGGTTATTTTTAACTTCAGCAATTTTAACTCTGGAATATCTTTCTATGACAAAGTCATTTTAAAATTCAGATTTTTAGTGTAGGAAATAGGATTCAGAAATGCCATAATCCATTGCTTCCATTGTTCACCATGGTTCAACATAATATTTCATTATGTCTATAACTTCATGTAGCAGCGATTCCAGCAGATTTACTCATATACACAAGGACAGTCACATGATCAACTTTCTTGTGAAATCACAGTCATTTCCATCTCAGAATCACAAAATATCAGTGAATTAAAGTTCCAAATAGGTCTTTAAGGATCACTGGTCACATATTCTGGATGGCAAAATACTATGCTGCTCTTCTAGATAATCAAAGCAGATTTGTCTTTAATTTTAATCCTAATCATCTTTAAAAAAATTAAATTCAAATAACGGAACTTTATAGTGTCAGTATAATTTCTATTAATAATATAAATTATTATTCATTATTAAACTCAGAATAAAGCCAATACTGTAAACAGATTTATGTTACTTCAATAGCTTTTTGCAACAATTTGCAGAATTAGGAATCAATTCCAATTTGATTACAAATAATAATCATAATCATAGAAACAGGCTTCTCTATCAAAACATGTTTTAGAGGCCCCTCTGCACATGTAATGTAATTCCTTTCACTTATCAGCCTCTCCTCTCCAATTTCTAAAAGAAAAATGACTGAAAATACATCTTGCCATTTCTATGATCTCGAACTATTTGGCTTGATGTTTCTCAAGTGCTACAGTTTCTAAGAGAAGTCACCTGAAGTCCAGAGTACCTGTACAAGGTCGTAAGTACGACTTGTGCTGAATATCCAGGAAAAGACTCCCTTTTATTTATTTGTTGACAGTATCAATAGGCAATTAAATATTTTCTAATAGTTTTAAAAAATGTTTCTTTGTTAAGCCAAGTTCATGTAACACTGTCCCACTAAATTTTCACTCATTACCATTCAGTGTCATCAGGAAAGGTACATTTATTGGGAGAAATCTTGGTACAAGTCCTGGCAGAAGTCATCAGATTGCAAGAAAGATCATGCTGCTGTACTTTCTACCTGTGTACTGTAGTTGTTCCATGAGTGAAACCATGTGAAACACTTGAAATGTTTCACTGCCCACATGAAACTGTTTGACGGGAGACAGTTCCACAGAAGTACCTATTAGAAGAATGAAAGCTTACATCTGAGAGAAAATACTATTGATGCAGTGGCCCTTGTACTACCTATACTGTAAAAGTGAGAATTGTGGCATGAAAGGGAGGACTTATTGGCAGGGCATTGCTGGGGATACAAGGATGGCAATGCAGCTCAAGAAGGACCATGGCTTGGCGCAGCCAGGAGGAAAAGAAACACTGCAGTACTTGAGATGGGTGTCAGGAAAACGGGAAGCTTATTGCATAATGCCTCCATGCATATTGTGCATATTCTGTCCAAGAAATTCTTTTATGTCTGCACATAGCAGATGGCACTTTAATTAAAAGTTCTGTAAACTTTCCCAAAACATCTTTGTGATTTCTGTGTTCAGCATGTTTATGTACCTCCCCCAGAAAATTAACAGGTTTTCAAATATTTGACTCTCATTTAACACTGTTGTATGTGAACTTCTGCTCCACAATGAAGGACAAACCCAGCACTACCTGCATGATGTTAATATATGTTTTGCCTGAGCCTGTAGTAACTGTGGTGTGTACAAAGTGTGATGGCAAAAGTGAGGAATGGGATAAGAACATGAGGGAAAATTGTCTTGGACATGAGGAATAAATATTTAGGGGTTTTTGATAAATAAGGTTTCTGCTTGCAATTTTATTACAAGCTTATGTTGCAGAAAGTCATATTGATTCATATACTGCATTAGAAAATATTTTAAAAGAGCTGTGAACAGGATTTGATCTTTTGATCCCAAATTGTGGAAAACAGGTGAGTTTGTAAGTACAATACTTTTCTCAAAATGCTTAATTTTAGATTTAAAAGTAAACTCATGGAATCTTTTAATCAACTTTGTAAAAATTACTTTAGAAATAAATGTAAAGCCTAAAAAACCAGCTGCAACATTAGACTTTATTGATGCTTTAAAAAATAGTCTGCCAGTAAATCTCGTGTTTTCCTCTTGAAATTTACTTGTTTACATAGTATTTTTTTTCCTTAAATTGACAAAGGAAACTTTGACAATACACATTACTGTTCATACAACTGAGAATCTGAGCATTCATACAGTTGTGTATGCAACGTTATACATGTAGATAGTCCCATTTTTAAGTACTTAAGTCCATGAAGAATCTGGTCCTAATGCTACCATGTATATAATAAAAGGGTGAAGCGCAAAATAAAAATAAAAATAAAAAGCTGAAAAGCAAATGACAACAGCAACCTGCTTGTAGGTTATTAATTCTGTGGATATCTTCATAGAATTTAAGTAAGAATTATCTGAATATGTTAGTGTGGACAGCACAGAAGTCTGCTTCTTTATCTGTGCTCATGTTTAGAGATTTCCTATGAAATTACTGCCAAAACTACAAAGGTCACACTGAAGTTTTGTGAAGGTCTTTCTGGATATGTTGTCTCTGTGTCCATGAGGCAACATATCAAACACTGCCATTAACGCATGTACTGTAAGCACTGCTTTACATGACAAGTAAGTCATCACAATAACGAAGGGAAGAGGCCTCCAGCTATCTTTTGACTCCTACATTTTTCCTTTTACCAGCTTTGGGTCCTTTCACAAATGCACATCATGCTTTATATGCCACAGGACTAGAGTAATTGTTTTAACTACTCATTTTTTTATTTTGAGTAAGTGAAAGAAGGTTGCTTCTTAAAAGAAAAGACAGTATATAAAATTACCAAAGCTATCTTTTGGAAAAATAAACTCTGCACTGCATCCCAAAGGAATTATGTGAAAAGCTCATGCAAACAGAATGTGCATATTCTTATGACTCCAGCTATGAAGTTACAGCCACATACGGTATTTCATTTTGTATTCACTATCAGCCACAATTGCTCCTCTTTCCAGGTAATCTTTCATCTCTGCAGTTCCTCTTTGGAATCTCATTAAATTAATAGGTCACTAAAATATTGTTTGATCATATTTCTCAACCACCTTTGTCAGCTTATGAGTCAACTCTGCAACATATGAAAGTCACATCATTTTTTGCAGTCACTTCCTCTAACATATTTTAAATATTTAATGCTAAGAAAAGATTTATTCCTTCCCACCTTCTCTTCTGCATCACAAGGTAGTTGGTATTTTAATTCAAGACTAATATGAGAAGTAACTAGCTACACAGATTTCAAACTTATCTGACTGACAGATGTACAAAATCAAACATACAACAGATAGGATGGTTGGAGGACATGCAGAAGAAATTAACTTTTGGACAACTAAGGGCAGCCTGAACTTGATTACTGATATCTTATGATACCAAAATAGACCTAGCTAAATACCTGGCATTTGATTATATATTGTTGACGAACTTTGTGATCTGATGTTTAGACTTCATATCTTCTACTCTGTTTAGTGTCCTAAGAAAATTGAGACATAAATATTCCTCTTCCTTTGCAAGTCAAATAAAAAAATCTGTGTCTCAAGAATACTTTGATATTTTAATCCTCTACTGAAACCAGGCATAAGGACAATTTCCAATTTAACACGCAATGTTTCATGAAAAAGCAAAGCACCTGGAGAGAGCACAGAAGTAACAGAAAAGATCAAAGATCCAGAAAACACAACCTATGAGAAAGGCTTTAAGAACTGGCATATTTCACTGAAGGAAAAGAGAACCTGAGAAGAAACATGACAACAGTTTTCTTGTGTATAAGAGGTTGCCAGGAAGAGGAAACATTGACCTGGTCTTTTCCACCAGAGATAGGAAAAAAAATGCTGAGCTTAGACTGAAGCAGGAGCTACCGGGGAAAACTTCCCAGCTACAGAGACAGTGAAGCCTTGATCATACTGCCTTGGGCAGAATCTTCATCATCTCAGGTTTTTAAGAGCAGAACTTACAGAACAGTCTGCTGGGAATGGGGTGAGAGGCAAGGGTAAGTGATCTCTTGAGTAACCTCCTTCACTATGGGCTACGGGCAGTTGATTTCTTCTAAAGGGAGTTGCATTTGCTGAGCACTCCTGAAAGCACTGAAGTGCCTTTCACCACCAATGACTGTAATAGGACAGTGCTTCATCTGGCACATTTGAGTACAAAATTGGGAACTGGACAAGGTAAAAGCTTGACAGTTTATCCGCATGACTTAGAAAGCTGCATGACTTTTTTATTTTTCTTCTTTTTTTTTTTTTTTTTTTTTTTTTAATTGTGGTATGCTTGTTTCAGAACTTGTACAGATGTGACCTAACATATTTCAGTACTGAGCAGAACTGTTTTGCAAATGCAAATGTAAGATCCAAAGCCAGCTGAAGTAAGCAGAAGATTCTCAGCTGGCTTTGATGGCTTTGGAGGAGCACGTGAGCGTTCAAGGTCGTACGTGTGCTTCTGTGTGTGTCTGCTAGTAGAAGAAGAATGAGATATTTGTACAGCCACTTAGCCTGACTTTGAAGTGTTGGCTTTTTGTAATTGACTCAGGGGTGTATTTAAACTGCCTAACTTAGGAATTGAAACTACTGTCCAGGCTCAGGACAGAAGTAGTGAAATTGCCTAATCTCTGTGGTGGACAGGCTCCCCATATGCCAGTGAAGAAACTTAATCTCTATGCTTGTATGAAACACTTAATATAATGTGAATATGTACTTTACAATCAAATTGAACATGTTTTTAAGCATTTGGCTTATCTTAAGCATTTGAATACTGCTTCAACAGCAACATAATATAGAACATAACACAGAATATCATGACTCACAAAAAAAGGAAGAAAAGTTTAAACATTTAAAAGGTCATATTTCATTTTTAGATGATGCAGAAGCTATTTTATATGTTCATAGCAGTCAATTGGAAGCAGTTGAATTTTCTTAGTAATTTGTGAAGCTAATTAGTTGACACACTGATAAATCCAAGCTATGAAGCACACTGTAGTCAAATCAATGATAATAAGAAATAGATTTGGTGATTTTTTTTCCAGTGTTTTATTGTTCTATATAGGGACAAAATAATATTGCATGAAATTGATTTTCTGTGGAAACATTCCCTTGTTAAGTATTGAATTCATCATATGGAAAAACAATGAGATTTGTAAAAGATACTAATAAATAGTTCAAACAAGCTTCTTTCCCCCCACTCACTGTTTAACTGAGTCATGAAGTGGATCAGTGATCCAAACCCTAATTTTCCTACACGATGACCTCCTGTGAGCTACAATGTTTTCTGTGAAATTATTTAGAGCTGACAAGTCATATCACCTCCCAGGAGGTGCATAAGGCCCTATATTGAACATTTTCTAATTCTGAAAAAAAATTTGCCAATAGGCTTTGATCATTCTGATGAGTCTATAACTGTCCTTCCCCATAAACCTCCTCTGTGACCTCTTTCCCCCCGCCCCCTTCACAGAGGCTTGGCTTCCTGTGCTCAGGGTCACTTCTGATCTGCCAGAACTGCATATCTTTTTATCTGACTGCTGGGGCAACACCTATGCCATAAGCAAAAATGGTGTGAAAAGCTGGTTCACTCATTGTCTCAGGGGTTCATTTATGCTCAGGCCCCTGCCCTTGGTCCATGTCCGTGCTATGGACATGCTGGGCTTGGCCTTGCACCACACTAGTCCCCACCTTGCCTTGCTGACTTGACTTCCCAGCCTGACCTCAGACCTATCCCATCACTACAGGCTGGCTGTTTAGTGATCAGTGCGTTATGACTGAACCTGCACCTTTCATCTGAGGTTTTGCTGTCAGCCTCCCACTCCTGATGCTCCCTGATGTCAAGATGCTGTACCATAATCCAAGTACATATGGACAGGGGACAATGATTGCAGGCCTCAGTGGAAGTTTTCTTACTTTTGTCTCAATCCACTGAGGATAATCAAAAGTTTCAGCACCTTTTGAAGAGGCTGTGATCCTTATTAACCATCTTTGGGAAAAACTGTATTACTTAGTACAATGAGCAAATGTACTGCAAATTAGTACAATGCATTGAACAGGGAAGGACCTTGAGATGTCTTTTGCAACGGTACTGCAAGAATGGCTTGAAATGTCCATTAACTAATTATATTAACCACAACTTTTTTTTTTTTTTTTTTTTTTCCTATTTCACAGGAGACATTTAAGTTCTATTCAGTTCTTTCATACTTTTTTTAAATCTTGCCCAAGCAGCAGGACTGGGTGCTGTCACTCTAGGCTGATAAAACATCCTTACGGATTTGTATACTAGCAGCATAATGATAATTTCCCAATGCATCTTATTCTGTAAGTAATTTAAAAATTTGTATTTGTTCTACTAAGCTTTTGTTTTCTTCATTTAAGAATAATCCTCTCTATTACTCGTATTTTACGCATCTATCCTGAACTCTGGTTTAAGGCAGGTCCATGAACACAGGGCTCTATCATGATCCTAAGTGCAGTCAATCCCACTGATAGCTGCAGCACTAGTAGAAAAGAACTGCTTTCTTAATGGAGGTGAGATGACTGTCAGAAAAATTCTCTTTTCTCCCTACTAAAACACGGTGGGATGCAATGTAGAGACTAGGCATCTCTGGGTTAGCCCTCTGAGAGTGTTTGGAGAGTACTTAGCACCCTCAGCTTGCTGTGGCAGATCTAAAGCTTTTTAGCTGAAGTGGGTCCTGGATGATCCAGCGCTGCATAGGTACTGTGTATTTATGTTGTGGTCCTGTCATATGTGCTGCTCTGCTTAGCACAGGAGGAAAAACAGACACAGAAAGTCATGAAGTTTTGGTTATGTGAGGGATCCTGCTGTGCCACTGCATATTTGCACTGGCATTGGCACAAGGGAAAAAACCCCACTTTTAAAACATCTACGTATATTATGAAGGGGAAAGAAATTTCTCAGTTTAGTGCTGTGTGAGGGGACTGAGCTACCCCATATCTCATCTCCCAGAGTGGTAAGTCTTGCAGCACCAGGCCGCAAATAAAGCCCCAGGCAAGTTTCAGGCTGAAATGAGCCACAGACAAAACACAAGAATTATAGAACCAGTAAGTAAAGGAGATTATGGTTGTCTGTAGAAACACAGGTATGCCCAATTCTAGCACTGTGAAACAATCTTGGACTGTGGCCCGCTTTCAGGACTATGTCAAAATTGCTGATACAGAAGATAACCAGAATGCAAACATGATGCAAATGTGCCCAGAATCAAAAGTGTTCCCCTCATTCTGTTCTCTTGGAAATAAATTTAACTATTATTTAATTTGATCCTTCTATCCCTATGAAATTTATTTCCTTTTTTTTTTTTTTTTTTCAGAATGATTCAACTCCAACAGCAGTTGGGTTTGTTTTTTTTTTTTTTTTTATAACACAAATTGATTTCAAATTCCCTAATTTTTATCTAAGTTCTCATGTAGGAAGGAGGTGTTTGAGTTTTGCTCAATTGGAACAAAGCTGGTGAAGAAAATT
Organism: Lophotriccus pileatus; assembly: GCA_035583135.1. Taxonomy (NCBI): domain Eukaryota; kingdom Metazoa; phylum Chordata; class Aves; order Passeriformes; family Tyrannidae; genus Lophotriccus; species Lophotriccus pileatus. Next base: position 86,752,986 of record JAWWES010000115.1, read on the forward strand.
TCAAATCTGCTTTGTAGTTCCTCCTAGCAGATAAAGAATGAAAAATGGCAAACTGTGGCAAGGATTTTCCTTTCCTTTCTCTTCAAGTTTACTGCCAACATTTGATATTACAAACCGTGAAATTTTGCCTTCTCCTCCTGAAACATGTCTGGGAATTACTTGTATTACACTTGAATGCTTCTAATAGATTTAACACCCTGCAGACAACTTTTAATCATCCATGTAGAGTTAGACTTGAGGCATTCCCAGGGCTCAATAATCAGCCCTTTTTTATCTATGATCAATATGTTACCACTGGATATTTATCAGTCATTATACTAATTACAGAATGGGAAAACACTTTCAGTTTTGGGCATACACTTAAATGAATTGATTGATTGCTACTGTTGTAAAAACTTGAAGGTAACCTGGGAATACTTTCTAGAAGCTGTGACAAATCACTTTGATCTCTTAGTAACAAAGTAACATGTTCACTGATGTTCCTGTTTTTCTGGCTAGAATTTGGTACTTTTTCTGTTCAAAATAGGAGATGATCATGTCCTCATCACTCTTCTACCTGTTTCTTGTACTCCAGCTGATAGTTAAACCAAACAGCGCTTCAAAAACAAGGATATATTCACTTTCAGGTCTCTTCAAATAGTTATCAATTTGATAGAATTAGACCTATTAATGTGATCAGCAGGATGAGGGCATGATGATCGTCACCCTGTACTCGGCACTGGTGAGGCCACACCTCAAATCCCAGGTTCAGTTTTGGGCCCCTCACTACAAGAAAAAACATCAAAGTGCTGGAGCATGTCCAGAGAAGGGCAACAAAGATGGTAAAGAGTCTTATGAGGAGTGGCTGAGGGAGCTGGGGTTGTTTAGCCTGGAGAAAAGGAGGCTCAAGGAAGATCTTAATTCTCTCTATAACTACAAGGAGAAGAGGGAATGACCTCAAGTTGCCCCAGGGGAGGTTTAGATTGGATATTACAAAAAGTTCCTTCACATAAAGGATTTTCAGACATTGGGACAGGCTGCCCAGGGAAGTGGTTGAGTCACCATCCCTTGAGGCATTTCAAAGATGTGTAGACATGGCATTTAGAGACATGGTTTAGCTGTGGGCTTGGCTATATTACATTAACAATTGGACCCAATGATCTTAGAGGTCCTTTCCAACCTAAAAGGTTCTATGGTTCTATGTGCTCTGCTAATATTCTAACTTTGCTTCATCAAAACTGGTTCTTTCTCATGTCAGTCATAGTAAAAATTGATATAGAACCCTGAAATTAATTTTAACTTTAATTTCTCCTATAACTAGATTTATTTGATTGGGGATTTTTTGCTATTTCTCTTGAACTGATTGTTGTTCTGTCTGTCTTCTAAAGGGCACTTGCTCTCTAGGACTAGTTTGTTTTCAGACCACAGTACGGTACCAAACTTTCATCATTACAGTCATCAGCAGTTGGGTTGACAATCCAAGCAGAATTTTTTCTAGTTAGCCTTCTACTTATAATAGCTGTTTTTGACAGAAGTAGACACTCAATTCTACACAGATTCTTTGTAAGAGGTGTTTTGAAGTGTTGTGTTATTTCTTGGTTCTATTTAATTCTATCCAAATGAGACTGTCTTACCTCCTGTGGCTTGATCAGTTACACAAAAACTTCTCTGCAGGTGTCACATAGGTTTCCCTTCTCAAAGAGAAGATTTTTTTAATCTATACCTGCTTTTCTTCAATAATCTGTTCTGTCAGTGTGGGCCTAAATCTCATTTATATGCTGATGACAAACAGATTGATGTTATAAAATTAGCCTTTAATATTCCTTCTGCTACATCTGTGCTGCCTGTTTGCCAAGCTTATGGTTTGGACATTTAGAAATTTTATACAATTTAATGTCTCAAAAATATACATAGCTTCAGGGGAATAGACAGCATTTTAAATAATCATTCTGTTGTAAATCTATCATTGTGGGTTCACTATAAAGAGTTCTGCAAAAGCAAGGACTGAGAATCCAGATCCCCTAGCACTAAAGTCACATGTGTATTTTTACACACCAAAAAGTGGTGGCACACATAAAGCAGTAGTGTTCCAAATCAGTATGGTACACACCCAGTAACAACAGTCAGAATAGCCCCTGGCAATTTTGAACTGGAGAATGAATTTAAATTCAGCAATTATTTTGGCACACTTTTCAGACTATCTTTTAATTTTATGTCATTGCAGATGGAGACTTCTGGAGAATGTTTTTTAGAAGTCAGTTGGAAACTTTCAGTGTTCTTAAAATGATCTTTATGAAACAATTAGATTAATGGCAGCTGATGGCATCAGGGCCAAACTCAGAAGTAATCATAGTGGGCATACCATGAAAACTGTGTCTCCAAAAGACAGGTTTCTGGTAGAGCTCTTTGAAGACCCTGCAGTAAAATCTGGAGCCAGGTTAATATTTTCTGGTTTTGTGTTTCATCTAAATGTGAAACACAAGGCAGAACTTTTGTCTGCTGAGTTTGGTGTCTTGAATGAACAGACACTTAGTTTGACAAAAAGTAGGGCAAACTTTTTCAAAGTAGGACGAAATTCAGTTCATATTTTAAAAAGTTGAACCAGCCAAAATCTGAGGAATTTTAGTCTAAAATTTGAAAATCAATTTTTCTGTCAATAGGGTCTGGAATTCAAGGCAGACTGAAAGTTTGCATAAAATTTACACAGTCTTGATTTCCATCTTTCTCTTTCTTAACATGTGAAATAAACATTAAAAAAAAAAAAGAAAATTCACAAAAGTAATCTCTTATCTCCAAATGAAAGGAGGTCAGCTGATTATAGGCTCTCATCTCACATGTCAGAACAAGAACAGACTGTTCAGATGATTGGCTATGAATAAATGCAACATATATTTTTCATGCAACAAGTTTCTATCATTCTCATATAAGGTTTACTGAATATGTAAGAAGATTCCCCCTTAGGGATTTTTAGACATGACTTTTTTAGGTATATTAGGTAATTTCCTCTGTCAGCATGACAGAGGCATTCTTTTCTTTTCTTACACTGAAGCTCAGTTTTTAAGACCTAAAATTCCTTAATATTAACCAAAATTGTGTGAAGTTTCTCTAGTTATGATGTTTTTGATTTCCTTTAAGCTCTATAAATTTGCATAGAAAAAGAAATTTTTCCAGACTACGAAAAGGAAAACTTCTATAAACATGTTTCAGGAGCAAATTTTATTCTTGCTTCTCCCACTGCTCATCTGATTAATTTTGTTCGTTTTCTTAATGCTCCTCTTTGTAACTGAGAATAGGGGAAAAAAAAAAAAAAAAACAGAAAATACAGGAAAAAAAAGTAATCCCTAAAATAACTATACTGCCTGCAGTAAGTAAAGCAGGCAGTAAATAAAGTGAGCAATGGGGTTTTTGACTATAGCTGGACTCTCCAGAAAAGAGAAATGGAACTAAAAAAGCTGGGAATTAATTAATTCTATCTGCTAACAGATGTGGTTCAAAAAACCAGTCATCTCCATTTCCAGGATAAACTGTGAGCATTTTGGAAGTTCCTTTGATGTAAAGAAACATCACTGGGTACTGAGTACATGAAAAAGTTCTACTCTTATGTAGTCAACCTAGATCATAAACTTTTCATGAAAACTGTAAAAACATTCCATTGCTTGGAATCATATGTTTGGAATTTATTCATAACAGGAGCCTCTACCATCTTTGGTATTGCAACAAATATCTTTACACTAATTTTTTGTTTTCCACAGTCTTAAGTTAGCCACAAGGAGTTCAGAGCTGCATGGAGTTTAGGCCTGAAAGGGGGGGCAGACAGCTGAGAAGGAGGCATTACTCCATTCTCTAAGATGAAAATATTTCACTACATTTGGATCAGTTATTCAGATTAAAACCCTGAACTTTCGGTGTTTATGTTAGCATAAACAAAGGTAATTAAAGGTAATGAAAAATACATATCAATGTAATGAAAATACATATCAATGTAAAAGACGCTTTAACAGAAGAATAAACAATAGCTTTGTTTCAAGTACTGCTTGTCAAGAAAAGACATAGAAATTCATTTTGAGGCAGGGTTAAATAAAATTCTATATCAGGATACATGCATATCTCCTCCATTTTGCTTCTATTTGCTTAGCTGTTAAACCTGAAGGGTTTTAATGTTATTCGTAACATATTGAGCCAGTTTCCCTGGTGTGCTTTGCTTTGTTTATTTGTACCTCTTCAGTTATGCACAGCAGGCATGAACTGAGTTTATTTAGCTGATTAAGGTGATTGGCATCAACGGAGCACCGTGAGACAGAATGTACCAGTAAATGTGGCCATTCTTTAAAAAATCAGTATCAAGTGTTTAACACCCTCTTAACTCTTTAGCAGGCTAAGGAAGAATACATTGTTCCTTATTTTAAATATAAAGAAGCTCACATGTCTCTTTGTGTTTTCTGTGAATGTGCTAATATGTTTGTAGTTGAATGAAATTTTGGGCAATTTGACATATTTATGGGGAAAATGTTATGTGTATGTATATCAAATTCAAATGCCAATACATCAATTCAACAAAGTATGCATATAGATTTCCTTTGTTTCCTCACATTTCTGAGCATTCAGATGGTTTACTACGGAATTATTTATGCATATGGATATGCATAAAACTTTGTCTTTGCATGGGATGCTACTCTACTCTCTCCTTTGCAAATGTCCAGAAAATTCTGGGTCAATGGTTTTACACAAAAAAGATGCATAATTGGGCTCAGCATCCAGCAGATCGTATCTGAATAGTAAATAAATTGTTTTCTATGACTTTATATTTGTTTTATGCATAAACACTAGTACACTATGTATTAGTCCTTCAAGCTCAGGATAGTTTACGGGTGGTCAGCAAAAATCATGCACATATATGACCAAGTCTTGCATTGTAAAGCCTTAAAAGGAAACCTGCAAAATATATTCTTCCTGATATACCAGATCAAAGGAAGAACTGGGGAAACAGCTGGTTCTCCAAACGCTGATCAGCTCCTGCCTCTGGCTACCACAGCAGATCATCAGATGGTTCTGTCAGTGAGAACTACAGCTGGGTTATTTTGTGGACCATATATAGAAAAACTTAATAATGGTCCAAGGTCTATACATATTGTTTTGTGATACAAAATGGAGAATGTCCCTTACAAAAAAATACTAAAGGATTCAGAGCAAAACTTAGATTTTCCCAAAAACACTTCGACGTTAACAATAATTAAACAGAAAGTTTTCAATATGACTGTGAAAAATTCAAGAGCAGTTCAGATTAGGTTTTTTTTAATTAAGTATTTAAATAAAACTAAACTGAAATTGTAGTCATATATCTGTAATCTAATTCAGAATTATTAAGGAGTTTCAACAGTTTTATAAGCTCTTCCCTTTGGAAAGATTAGGGTTTGGATCTAGAGTATACAGCAATTTAAAGTCATTGGAGTGCTTCAAAAATTGGAATTATAATTTGAAAGAATTAAGGTCTCCTAAAAATATGAAGCACACCAATAGATTTAAATTATTTTTCTCATTTGCAAGCCAGAACGCCTAGCATTTAAAAGAAAGACACTTAGAGCAAAAACTGAACTGCTGCAATAATTTCAAATCAGTAAGTATGGTGTAGAGTCATCCTGAGGCACTGAAGTGGTATACTTTCTTTTATGGAAGACTTTCAATCTTAAAAAAATAAGCAAGTCAAAGTGTTTCTTCTCTGCAAAACCAAAGACACCTTGAACTGATTTGAGATAAGCAACATACATAATACAAAAGAGCGCATAAACATTTCAGATGCAACTACACAAAAAACATCTGGGTATCTGTGAATACAGCTGATAGCTCAGTTTCCCATGATTTATAGGTTTGCCCAGTTATTGTCATTTGTATAATATATGAAATCAGTTCAGCAGATCAGCCTAGTTGGTGATTTTTTTTTCCTCTAAGAAAGAGTGTCTGTGTTTAATTTTACCTGCACATTTATACTTACTCGTATAAACGAAAGCACTTCTTATTTCAGTGTTGTGAGAGAAACAGAGTACAGAGCTCCTGTTCCTCATTGATAATACAAGGTACAAGAAACAAGTCCATATAGGTTTCAGTAACATTAAGTCAGTAATGTGATCACTGGTCAAAGAAAACTCATAGTGGAAACAAAAAGATAAAATAGTCCCAATACTGTAGTCTAAAATCTGATTTAGCTTCAGCGGCAAAGTGACAGCTCCATTTTGCCTCTGTGATCCTGCCCTATATCTGTTGGAATTAATTCTGGGTTAGCTTTTTTTTGAAAACATCATCTTTCAGTTAGCAATATTATATTTTCTATTTCATATTTTCTTATATTGCTATAATAAACTATATCATTCCTCATTAATTCATCTTTTACTCCCAACTTGAGGTTTTGTCTCTCTGTAGAACTGTCACTATTTCTCTAGTTTTGAAAACCATACTTGTTTGGCCTCATGGTCTCTCACCTCTTCTTATGCAAAAACCAACGATCATCCTCCCTGTTCCCTGACTAGCTTTAACAACACAGATTCCTTGATAATTTTTAAACTTCAGTTTCAGTCCTGACTTTGCTCTGAATATTTATTTTACAGGTTCTTTACGATCTATCATGTGACTCTATGATTATGGTTTTCTGGGTTGTTTTTTCCTTCCACTGTGTGTGATCTTTGTGTAGCTCTCAATATTATTGATCCTTCTTGAGTATCTCAAAAAGAAGGTCAATATCTACAGCTTTTTCATCTCTTTTGAGCCCCAGATAACTGTTCTTTAGGCAGTTTCTTTGGAGTTCCTTTTTTCTTTGCCCCATCAATTATGAAAATTTTGAAAGCTCTCCTCTTTTCTGACATATCTGCATATGAGTAGCTCTGAATATCACGTTCATTCAGGTCACACTGACTTTGCAGCTCTCTCAACTAAATTTCTTTTCCCTTTACTGATTGTGAGGGAAATATTTGGAAAGATTAACAGGGACAAAGCAGGTACCGTGGGCCACAGAACAGAATTGAGCTGAAGAAATTGATCACCAAGTGGAGTTAGTTTGTAGCTAAGTTTAATAAGTTGCTATTGAAATGAATGAACACATCACCAAAGTCACTAAAAATGAGGGAAAATTACGCAGATTTGCACAGCTGCGTACCTGGAAATAATTTTGCAAGTGTAGTCAACCCTTTTTTTGTGTCAGAGGTGGTAAAGCTTTTGTACAGATAAGAGAAGTAATTTTCCTAGGATCATTCAGTATTTCTGGGAATTTGAAGTATGTTCCCAGCCAGTTGACCTCTTTGCTTGGCAACTCTGCTACCAGTGTGATCCATCCATATTGCCTGGAAAAGTACAAGCTTCAGGGAAAGCAGAGTCAGGAATAACACACAGTGAGCAAGTATTCACTGCATCCAACTGTGAATTCCTGAGATGGTCAAAAACACTCCAGGGAAAGACCAAAACCAGACTGGTAATGCTGGCCTCAGTTTTCATGATGATGGGGAGAAGATTCAGAAAAAGACTGCAGAATATATTAATGAAGGACTTGGTAGGCACAATGTACTACTAATTTTTCACTTTTGAGAAACTCTACAGTTCACTAACAAAGTTACATTTTTTAAAAAGCATTAGATTGCTCTTATTATGTATGGTATTTTCACAATTGCAAAGGATTCAGAATCAGGCCAAAATTTACAATCATATGCCATTTTCTTCCTTTTCCTAATTCCAGTTTTTACCTACCATGGCTAAATGTGACCTTGCTTTTCTCTCTCTCTGCCATTTATTCAATGAACACTTCTTGTCCAGGCCTGTCCCTTCTACTTATCTCATCTCTGAGTAGGTGGTGAAACTTTCACTTCTACCCCACCAATCTGGAAATGTCTCTTCCTTTACTTTCAGTCACTTTCATTTCAAGGTTATGTGTCTCCCTCTATGACCCTTTGTATGACCTATACTAAGAAGCAAAGTGTATACTTTGAGTACCTCTTGATTTGAGTACCTCTTGAATATACTATAAAAGAAACTCTTGGTGCTTGAGAAAGAAAAATAGCTCTGTTTCCAAAATCATACAGTATAAGAGAGAAAGAGAAAATGTTACCTCTCTGGTTCAACATCTTAAAACAATTCAAATGATACAGTTTTAACTTTGCTTACAGCTTCTTGATTTAGGTGTTTAGCTAGCAGAGTCTGCTTTCCCACAGAAGTTCACACCTTATTTGAATGTTTTCTTTTCCTGAATACTTCCTGGTTAATTACATTATAAGACACTTCTCCCACAGAGACAGGCTCTCAGTCTTGTTGCCTCTAGCACACATTATGATGTATCTTGTCAGCGTTATGCTTGGTGATTTCTATGCTATGTCTGGAGTCAGTCCAGCCTATTGTCTTGCTCTGAGTCTGCTTTCAGCCTCATCCACCCCTTCTGCTCCTTTGCTCCTGTCTGTCTGCCACATGAGCTGTGCTTTTGTATCTACTGAGCTAAATATTGATGACTCACCTTTTCCCCCTGAGTTGTTTCTTCTTAGCTCCCACATAAAAAACACCCTTATTTTCTTTTTAATGCATGTTATTTCTGTATGCTTAAGATGGTTAAGATCTTTCTAAGAAGCCCAACACATGTAGTACAAATCTTGTACTGATACACATAATAATAATAATACAATGGAAGTAGTCAAAAATATAGGTACAGTTTCCTCGAAGAGTATAATTTCATGGAATTTTAGAAGTATATGCAGAGTTTGACTATGAAGACAAAATGTAGGCCTGACCCCTCTGAAGCTAGTGATAGTCACATTTGTATACCAGAATCATATCCTTGACTACAGGGAGTTAGGTACTCAGATGTTCACAAATTCTGTTTCTGTTGGCTTTTGAGGGACCCAAACCTTGTATTTCACAGGGTTGGAGATGCATTTGAAGACTTACAGATGCTGATTACTACGTTTTTTGTGCTCCTGTGCATTTGTCTAGCATTTCCAGGTGACCTAAACACAGTTCTGAAGAAATAAGCTAATAATAATTTAATTTTCTCCATTTTAAGTGCAGATATATAATCTGGATTTTCAAGAATTCTTTTGACTTAAATTTCTGAAGTGCAAACACAAATTCTGCCTTTCTCAAACTTGTAAGTTGAACTTACAAATGTACAGCAAGGCAACTGAAGAGCTGAAAAAAATCTACAGCAGTCTAAAGTAATCTTCTCATTTGTGTCCATAAATACCCATTTAGACTTACTGGTGTAATGAATCCATGTGCTGAAATGTGAGCAGTTCAGTACTCATAAAAATGAGAGTTAATTTTTAAAAATATGTTCTTCTGTGGTATATATATTTTTTACTGGTTTTGTTTTGTTTTGTTTTGTTTTGTTTCAATTAAGACTCCAGTTTTTGTTTAAAGGTAACTCAACGTAAGCATCTAACTTAGCAGGAGAAGATGTACAAAGCAGAAAATTATTTTGAATAATTTTTTTAATAATTACAATATTAACTTTTTTGTTGACTGGGGAAAAGTGTTATTCTTCCAGGCATTTTGTGTCAGGGAAATAGGTAATGAATCTCTCTGATCTATCTTTGGAGCACTCCAGATAACTGTGAACAGGGTGAATCAGATGTTAGACAGATCAATAGCTTAGAGGTGATGGAGTCGTTGGACTAGCTCAGTGCCAGCAGAAGAAAAGAAATGGTCACAGAAACTGTTTATGGTGAAATTAAAGTGATTTCCAAGTAAAATAATAAAGGAAAATTGAAACTGTCACTAAGGGTAGATTCTGTAGAACTACTATATACAGTCTGTCTCCAATGTATACTGGGTTCCTACTAAAGAGGCACAGTGATTTATACAAACAGGGTTGCGACTGAGGAACAGAAACAGTTGATCAAAATAAAAATATAGTAAACTGAGAGCATTTGGAAGAAAATAAAAAGTTCACAAGCTGTTCTTCATCTTTTTTCTATTAGTCCCTATATCTTTGTATTAACTATACTGAGGATTCCTGGATCATCTCCAGCTTGAGCATATTTTCTCATTAGTGAGCTGACCAAAATTATATCTAATAAAGTAAAAGTCTTAGAACACCAAGCATTATACAAACATTCAATTAACTTCAAGTATACTTTTCTCATGTGGCTATTACTATATTATCTGCACAGTTTTGTGAAACAAGCAGAGAGGTGGGCTGTGATTAATGATGCTTGGAGATAGGAATTTAAGATTAATATGAACATTTTTCTTCTTTCTTTTTATGCTGTAGTGCCAGTGAAAATATCCTGAAACTATTTACAAATGCAGGTTGAATTTGCTGAGCAGATCGGTCTGGAAAAAGTATTGCAGAGAAAATTCATAAAATAGTAGTCAGAGATGTAGTTCTCCTTTTTTCCTCTCCCCTGAGTTAAAGCACTGCCATAGGATACAGAAGGCTTTAGGTCCCATTTCTCTATATTTCTGTAGGAATCTGAATTCATATGCCCTACTTCTCAACAGAGTGCCTGACCCTTCTGAAGGGGAATTATGGAGCAAAACCTCTTAGTGCCTCAGGCTGAAGCAAAATACATCAGCAGTCAGGGAGATGGAGAACATGACTGTTTCACAGTCACTTTTACCTAGAATTTAGGAGGTAGGTAATTTCCCATGTTAGCGGGGGGAGGCTTATGGTCTGTTCTCATGTGAATTTTTAATCACAGGTATGAAACAGAACTGTACCAATACTGACTCTGAGATCATCTTCCCACTTCCATGCCATTCAGTTCAGTAAGAGTTGTTTATAGCTTCAAACACATCTTTTTGCCTTTTCCATTTACATAACTAGCTCTCTTTCTCTATCCTCAAAATGTATTCATAGTTCTAATTCAATTCACCATTGTGTAACTGTGACATAGAGCCTTTGGGAAGCACATTGCTGACTTTTATGAGATCACCCACAAAACAGCATGGTTATTTTAAATCCAAAGGTGCTTGTTACTTCACAGCAGCATACATTCCTTCATGCTTTTTTTTTTTTTTTTTTTACTGTGGAGAGATTTGTAGCTTTTTTTCCTACACAAGAAAGATAGTGAGAAAAAGAGTAAAACAATATAACAAAACAATCATGGACTAATATCTTGACTTTGGAGTTCAACACTTCTGTGTGAAACAGAACTGATATATGGTAGCTTAGCGATATGTCTACACAACGTTATGATGCATTGAACAGAAAGCTGTAATTGAGTATCATTTCACTGTGACTGGCTGCAATTTCATCCATTGACAAAGTGGCTCCTTCCGTTCTGGGAATCTGCAGAACTCAGACTCAGTGCCGCAGAACCTAACTTTCTGATATTGATGTACTCTCTACAGAGGATAAAAAGGTTTCCTTCACACAAAAGCAAAAAGAGCAAGTTGTTTCACTTCCTGCCCACAGGGAAATAGAACAGTTTAAAGATATCCATATCTAAAGATACAAACTTGTAATGACAAATTCACACAAGCTGTATTTTGTCCTGGAAATTAAAGTATACTGTACTTCATACTAAAGTATAAAGTATACAGAGAGATAAAGTATATCTCTCTGATGTCCCTATTCAGGGCTACAGAAGAACAAGTTAACAGAAAGCATGAGTCCGAAACAACTTTTCTACTCCTGTAAAACAGGAGGATCTTTGTCGTCTCATTTTACGGGAGTTACTGATTTAGTTAGAAACCTGCCTGGAGAGGTTTGAGGGAGAACACAAGTGTTTCAAAAGGCATTCTGACTGCTCCTTGTAGTTGGGATACCAAGGAAATGCTTAAAATATGTTAAGAACAGTTATGCAGCATCAAATGGTTATATTTGTTAATCCCTCATTTTTGGCAATTGTCTAGTTACCAAAAAGACATTACATGAATGTTGTATCAGTTTTGAAATTGATATTTACTCTGATAAATTCTTACTAGGTGCATTTTAAAGATTGACAGGATTCAGAATGATTTGTCTTGATTTTAGGTTAGCCTTCAGTAACTTGGTGAATATTTAAACCAGTGTCAGCCAAATTTAACATGATTTCAAAGGGAACTCACCATATTCTCTGCCAAAAAAACACTTACAGTTGAAGCAACTCATGATGTGTACATCTAGTGTAACTGTGCTCACAAATTTAACAGGGTGTAACATAGTCTCCTGCTTGCCCATATAATTGTGCACGTGGGTTGCTTTTCCCCTATAATAATCACATTTGCGTAAGTAGAGGACCTAGTTAGGCATTTCTTAGGCTACTTCATACCATGCTGTCCATTGTGGAGGTAAATCCCCGTTGTGTTGCTTCCTGAAATGCACAGGATACATAGGACTCGATAGCAGGAGTGCAGTCACTCTTACAGGTTTTGAGGAGATAGAGTTTAGAGCAATCTCTTCTTTGGGTCATTTGATTACTTTAGAGAACAGACTGGTTTCCATGCATCCCTGGATGCATGGAAAAAAAAGTTGCCTGGATCTGACATGTGGAAGTAAGTGTACTTTGCACTGCAGTGGTCTGGAGCCAAATGCAGTATCTTCATTCAAAAAGCTGAGGTTGCTCTTCAGCACTTTAAAAATGCAAATGTTCTCTACTCAGGGCGAACCACATGAGATTCACTCCACCTGCTTTGCACAGATCTGGCTCTTTATGCAGCTGGGCTTACAGATGTTCTCTATTGCTGAGACAAAGCAGCGCAGCCAGAGCATAATAATGAACTAAGTTCTGAAGCTACAATTATTTCATCGAGGTTAAAAAGTTACCTTTTATTCTTGATTGTTATTCTCTTGCTGGAAGAATGCACAGTATTGAGTACAACAGTCCCCTTATTAATTTTTTCAAAGCTGGAAAAACTGTGGAGGACCCATCTAACAACACAACCTGCTTCACTGGCTATCACTGTGAATGGAACAGGCCTTTGCTACACTGGTTGTATGCACAGGGTTAAATGGTTAAAAATTTTGTAGACCAGCTTCCCTCCCTCCAAATCAAATGACCACTTGGCTCAAAAACTAAACAATGAAAGAATCAGTTTTTTTACCAATACTTTCATATCATTAGGGTCAAGTAAGAGTCATTATTACTATAGTGGGAAACCCCCACTAGAGTCTGTTTATTTGTTTGTTATGAAGACAAAGTCATTTTGAAGGGAAAGAAAAAAGATAAAATAGTGCAGACAGGAATCACTCCGAAAGAAAACTTATACAAAATTGTAAGAACATGACACTACACACTGGAACAGAAAGCAGTCTAATTTAGCTCAGCATTGTTTCTGTTTGCAGGAGAGGACAGGAACAAGGCAAGCCTACAGTGATACATCTCTGGATATCCTTTGAGGTATCACGGACTTGGGAACTTCCTGACTTAGAGGTTCCTTATGGACCCACTATACTTAATAGCATTTATAGACCTGACATCGGTGAACGTGCCTAGGAGGTTTTGGAATTCATTTATAGTTTTGGCTCCCAGAACATCCAGCACATTCAGCTCCACAATTTAATTACATACTAAGTGAAAAAGTGCTTTGTTTATTTTAAACATCTAACCTGATAATTTCATTAAGTGCCCACTCATCTTCCATTATTGTTATGTTTTCTGCCTTTGCAGTATTTCTAGTTACTCACAGAGTTATGCTACAGAGCCACTGCCACCATCTCATTTGGCTAATTGACAACATAACTTTAATGTCATGTTCTTTCTATTCAGGCATGAAAGTTCATTTCATAGAGATCCTATGCTACATTTTGATACAAATTGAACCCACCCTATGTTATATTTTAAGGTAATAGCAAACCCCATGATTACATTACCTCATTAATTATCTTTCACTCATCAAATTTCTGACATATTTACTATACAGAAACTTCCAATTCAATTCTTGCACCTTACTTTTAAGATCCCCAACATATACAGAAAATGCTCAATATCCTACACATTACACTTACTATAGTAATATGTAAATGCTCTGGATGCTCTAATGCATTTTCATTTTGTGCAGAAATCAGTCCTCAGTGAAAACTCAAACAACTGTCTATGTGACTGATATAAATAATCTGATAACCTAATTTTACAGTGTACCTGTTCTAATCAGTATGGAGTACAAGAATGTATAAGCCTTAGTCTAAGGAACCTCCATGGGAGCTCTTCTATTGGACCATATTATCTTTAATCACACATGCTGCAGGATTACCTTCCTCAAAATGACTCTGTGACTCCTACCCTGGAATTGTCTCTTCCCTGATGTTCTTCACAGATTTACTGGCTTAATTCTTTGACTTATTTTTCTTGTGTCATGTTGCTGAGAACTGAATTGCCTGCCACCAGTACTGTAATATTTGTTCACTTTATTTAGAAATATGCACATGTACACAAGTACACATACAGAAACTTGCTACATCTTGAGAAAATATTTTTGTAGAGCAGTGAAAAACATTGCATTGCTGTGATCTCACATTAAGTTTATTATGAGCTGGTATTTTGCACACTGACACATGCCATAGAAGAGAATTTTAAAATGCTACTTTGATACTGTGGTTCACCTGATGAGCTTGCAAAGATAAGGACACTGACAGTAGTGGCCCACAAATAAATACTAGAACAGTCGAGAAGGGGAGACCAGAGAGGCTCAAAGAATTACATTTGTTTCAAGAACATATAATGCAAAAATACACAGAATAATTTTTTTTGTAGTAAGTTGGATTTCAAATTATATGGTCTATTTCCAATAAATAACAATTTCCAATTGTTATTTACCTGAAACAATTTACAGGTTATATTCCACTCTTCTCAGTGAAAGCATCAAATCCGTTTTGAAGGTGTCTGTGTGTTCTCCATCCCTTTCAAAGTATTTTCAGAACAACAGTCAGAAGCAAAAGAAATACAATAACGCCTTCAAACAGCTTTGGGAGAAAGGTATTAAGTTTATGTTGTTCTCTCCAGCAGCACCAAAAATAATATTTTTATTTTTTTTTTTTTTTTATGTTTCCTTAGTGGTTTCAACAGTTCTGAAAGACTATCTCTTGAAATGGAGACACAAGTGATTCTGTGTTTTTCTTTTACTGATGCCTTTTTTCCTCTCTGTATGTAAGATTTTACTTTTTTATGATCAATAACTACTTTTTTTCAATCATATTGAGATGCTTTGAAAGTCAAGTGCTCTGCTGGATGCTTCATTATTACATCCAGTATTTGATAGCTGGAAGCATTAAGCATGTAGAACAAGAAAGAAAAGTAATTTTCCAAAATTTTACAACATTCTCCTAGGAGAACAATTCTAAGAGTGCTCTAAGAAAGATGCAATCCAAGCTTTCAATTTATGGTGAGTTTATTAATGAAAATACTGATTTAGTTCCAATGAATTCTAACTGAGTAGGACCACAAGAACTGAACAGCAGTAATGTTGATTTCCATGTAACTCAACCACTTATAGCCAGAGAAAGGGCTGCTAGGCACAGTGTGATTGACTTAGAGGAAGAAAGTGCATATTAGGATGCTTATTAGGAAGAAATTAATATTCTTATGGCTTTTTCATGACAACAAGATATTCAGATATTCATCTTCTTTTTTCCTTGTATTTTTGGTTCCAGTCTTTCCACTTCAATAATTTTTACCAATGGGCTTTCCTCTGTCACATAAATGCGTCAAGGAAAATGTTTACCTTTGAAAAAAATCATGGAGGATTTTTTAGCTGAAAACTAAGAACAGAGTATTTTTCCCTATTTAAAATTTACATGGAACCATATCTGTTTATTATCCTAAAGCCATGTTGTCTTGTGAAAAGATGGAAATGATCACTTGCATTCATACATTAAATGATTCTTAGGTATTACCACTTGCAACTATACTTCAACAATTATAAGACTAACAAGGAAGATGAACATGAACTATGGTGTTAAATGAAAACAAAAAAACCATATAAATATGTTCTTGATTTTTTTGCTTTTGCCCAGTGTATCTAGCAGTTAAAATAAGGCTAATGTAAGAAAATCTTACAGCGTAAGGTGGACAAGAATGAGATGGTATATATGACCATTTATCTTCCTCCCTAATTTTTGCAACTCATGATTTGCATTTTGAGAATCCAAAAGTCCACTAGATAGTGCATGTAATTGAAAAAAAGAGGTAAGGAGTCAGATTCTATGAAGTATCAGATCTTAAATAATACTTAGGAGTGTCAGATGAAAAAACATGGTTCTCTTCATGATAAGTTCATGAAACTTGTTTTCCTTTTAGATAGCAGCATTTGGCTGCCTGAATAAGATGGATAGAAATATCTCTACACTCACAGGCCAGTAATGTCTCAATTTTTCTTTTGCCTTTTGTTTTTTTTTTTTTTCCTTAATAAAGTGGCAGCTTACTGTTCTTCATGATTTGGATTTTATAAAGTACTATTATAAAGCATTCTTTTTTTTTTACATGAGGCATTTACATTTATGGAACTTAGTGACAGCATAACATCAGTTACTACATCTTATGCAAAGCTGAGAAAGCTCTCCAAGAAGTGCTGTCATTTTCCTTGTCAGGCAGAGCAGACACGCAGTATCTACTTGGTGACCCTGGCTGCAGTGTGTTAGGCCGTTAAGTATGCAGTGTGTTAAGTATGGAAGGCAAAGTTTTGTGGTGATGATATTTTTCAGTAATTATGCCATTATTAAAAAAGGTCACGGGGTTTGTGTTAACCTGACAGTGTGAGGACTCAGGACTGGTCTCCCTATACTATTTACAGCAATTTCACAGAATATTCTGAGTTGGATTCATTTCAGTTGTGAAAGAAGTTATATAGCAGCCTAAATGTGTTTTAGTTTATCTTTACTTAACAGTAAAGGCAAGTAGTTATTCTGTGTGTGAACTGACCTTTCTGACTGCAGAATAAAATGCAGTGTGGAAGAGTGGAGACACAGGATAAGACCAGAGGTTCCACACAAGAAACACAAACTGCAGAAAATACAACCACAAAACACAATCATAACAAATCACAAATCACAGTCAGTCAGTGGTCACTACATGCTTGTGGCTTTGTAAATCAAAATAGCCAGCAGGGGAACTAACAGAGGACTGGTTTATTGGGAACCCAAGAAAAGATCAGGCATGGGAGCAGACTGTGTTAAAACACATACAAAAATAAAACCAGGCATACTCAGCACTAAGGAAGCAGCAGCCTTCACCCCGAACATTGCACTTTTCGTGTTGATGCCCCAGGATGCTGATACCTCACTGTAACCCTTCCCCCTGTTCTATTTGAGAAATATAGACAGCATCAGCTTAGCAGGCAGAGGAATATTATACAGGGAGTGTAACATCAGAGAAAAGGGGCAGATAGTAGGAAGCTTTTGTTTAACAATATTACCTGTATTGCTAATGAAGTTTTCAGGTTTGTGATTGTAACTGAACTAATGAGAGGTATTTGTCTTTTGATTAGCCTGTTAACATTTCAATTTGAATAAACCCTTAGCTCTACATATGTTTATTCCCTTTTGTCTGTAATAAGTTTTTGATTGTTAAGATAGATACCAAAGTGGGAACTGGAGAAGTTTCCAAAGGCCCTCTCCTGGTATTATCCACAGAGTAAATTTCAAAATATTCATAGTAGTTGCAGGGATAAGGAATATTCTAAGTAGCTGGCTGAAGGTAAAGCATACTTCTGAGTCAGTCACACAGTGTAACTGCAGAAAATGCAGATGTGAATAGGCTCATAATTTTCATGGGTGGACCTCGTTTCATTTTAATTTATTTGCAGCTTATTCTATGCTAAGATTCTATCTGAGAATGCAGCAGGATGGCTGGCAGAAATGTGACTGATTGCTTTGTCCTAGCAACTGAGGTGGCAAGAGAGTCTCTGAAGAGAAGGATGATCACTTATTGTCCAGCAGCATTTGGGCACACACGACTATATCTTCTAAGGTGCAACAGACAGTGAGACCGCAGATAACAGGCAGCTTGGGACAGGACAAGGAGCAAACACACAGTTAAGATGCTGAGGTGAATTTTTAGAAAGGACTTTTCCTGGGGAACTAGCAGGAACTAGACTTTGCTGTAATGGAGCATTTGCCTTTTTTTTTTTTTTTTTTTTAAATTGTATTTATCATATTGCTTAATATGAAATGTTATTACTCTTTTACTTCCTTCACTTTCTTATGGGAGATAATTTATCAAAGCACAAGATTCGTACTTGATTCATAACTGCTCTTCCTGCATCTGCCTTTTTGAGAACTCATGTTTTCTAGGAACAACAAAAGAAGAGTTCCTATAATCATAAAATGTATTAGGCAATATCTATTCAAGGGATGCTCTCATCACTGGAAAATACATAAAATGTGGAAACTTTGTCCTACATATGTTCAATCATCTTTTAATTTGAAGACTCCTCGGTGAACCAGCTGAAGTCTGTTCTGTTTTAGTGCAGTTAAAGCAGGTCCTGCTTTTTTAACTGCATGTCATTTCTCTTAGCCTCCTCAATTACCCTCTTTTGTGCATGCACCTAGTTTTACAATATGTCTTCCAGCCTAGTTGCATCACCTGAAGTGAAACTTGTTTTCATGCACATATGCAGAAACTATCGTTACAGTCCCATAAAATCACTGTTATATATACAAATGGTAATGCATCATAGAATCTTCTGAATTTACCTACTTTCTTGTGTTTTACAGATAACAATATCTTTCATCATACCAGTGTTCCAGATTATGACCTCGAGGGGAAGAGCTTTCATATTTGTAAGATGAATAGTATTTTTTCAGTTTTATCACATCTGTAATTTCTAAATTTCATTTAATCTTTTTTCTTTAATTATGTGCACACTCCTTCAAATTTAATATCGTCTTCAGACTTCATTAGTGGGATCTTTTCTTTTTTTTCCAGACTACTAGTGTAGACATTAAACAAATATAACTCTTGCCAACTCTTGCTAAGAAATGCCATCTCTTTTAGATTCCTCTTCCTAATATGCTGCTGTTTATTATTTCTATTTTCTGTACTCATTTAGGCAGTTTACTGCCTGCATGGTCATGATCTTATTAAAGGCAATACTGAATCAAATTTTAAAACTGAAAATTCCTAATATGCCATATCAAATACTTCATTCCAATTGCCCATGAATTTTGTAATTGCATCAAAACAAGCAGTGAAGTTTGACTGATGAGGTACAATTCTTCTAAAGTCTCACTGCCTACTGTTCATGGGTCTCTTGTTCCACCTACTGATGATGGAATATTTAATAATTAATAATAAAGCAATAAAATAATAAATAATAAAGCATAAATTGCTTTACAAGGCTTTCAGATGATATTTATGGCATCATAGTTGTCAGTATCAATCTTTTCAAGAAATCTGTACCACATTTATTTCTTTCAATCTATACAGTATATTTTCCTTCATCTATAAATTTTTAGAAATGAGCATTTGTAGGCTTACTGAAGTCAATAATTCTTTTGATCTCAAAGAATTAATGTCCTTTTTGCTTGTGTTTGGAGTATATCATCATCACCTTCATGAACAGAGCAGAGCTTATAGAGGGCCTTCTTTCATTCATATGTAGGATACAAGGTCAGCTGGCATATTCTGAACATTAATAAGGTCAGATGGCATATTCTGAACATTAATCCATGTACATTTGGTCCTGTTTACAAATACATAAACAATCTCTTGAGAACAAGTATGGTAACTGTCACTCTTAATTGCCACACAATCACTAAAATTTAATGGCTCTTCCAGAACAAGAGTTGACCAGGTACTGGACCAGGTTGCCAAGAAGGGCTGTTCCTTTCCAGCCTTAGGGATATTCTGAATTTGACTACATGGACCTGCTTTAACTGGACCCCTTTGAGCAGGGGACTAGATGACCTACGGAAGTCTCTCTCAACCTATATGATTCTGTGATTTTATCAATTTAATTTCTTGAATGCCTAATTTTCAATATCAAATGTTAATGAACTTCCTACAGTCAACTGCTCTCATGTCAGTGTCACGTGTGCATACAGGGCTGTTCCTTTTCTGGTATTTGTTCCCCAATATAAATAAAAAGTGAGAGATATCATTTCAACATTGGTTTATATATATTTTCTGTGTTAACGGGTTTTTATAAAGGCATTTTCTGTTTCAGTTTTTAGATGTTATTAATTTTATCCATTTTCTAATGCCATTTTATGTAAATGTTTTTTCCATTAAAAACACTCTACCCATCACTTTCAGTCACTGATACACTGATACACGTTCAGCTCACAACACAGGATAAAAAGAATACAACATAAGCCTGAGTATTCATCATCCAAATGTTTGAAACTTGCTGGTATTTTATATTTCCATCTAATTTTGTGCATCATTATACACTTAGAGATCTAATGTGTACATAAATTAGATTTGAATATGCCAATTGTGTCTAAAAGATATACTTAACTATACATTTTGGGAGCACAACTTTGAATCAATAGCTGGCTCAGATACTCCTTTAGGTTGCATCAGTTCTCAAATGAATGTTTATCTAATGATTAAGTATGATTTGATCCATAAATCAAAATAATAAGTAAATTTTATTAATAAAATTTAATCAATAAAATAAGAAAACCCTCTAGACACTGAATCTTGTCCTGCCAAAGTGAAAGGCTACTGATCGATCTTGTTTCCTAAGCTGACTGTAACCTAGATGGGGAAGGGCAACTAAACTCTCCTATTCAACAGAAGCAAAGTAAGGCCTGTTTACAATGCAGCATTTGTAATAAAATTTCATAATCTTAGTAAGTTCTACTGTCTCGTGCTGTTGTTCCTAGACAGATTGTGCTACAAGACAGTGCAAAATTGTTCCAAATCTTTTCACTGAAACTGACATTGAACCAGTTCTCTACTTAATATCTTGACCCCTTTCTTAATAGCTATTACATCTGCCTGTTAACAGCTCTCGAAATCTTGAGTATTATAATCAGACAACTTCTCAAGTGCGAGAAATTGGTTATCTCTGCCCTTTTTTCTTTGTAATCAGCTGATACACGTATGCTATGTTGTCAACCCAGTCCTCTCACAGCTGGTGCACTATCATCTGCATGCTGATAACTCCTTACACTTCTCAAGTGAAAACATATTGTGTTTATACAGCTCTCCATTCTTTCTATTCTCTTTGTGAAGAATTGAACTAAACAGTTAAAAAACTATTGGGCTTGAGTTTTATACTTGAGCATGTGCAGTTGATTTGAGCCATTGGCACAAATTTAAATCAGACAAGAATTTAGCACTGTTAGCTCCATACCATGTCCTATCAACAAAGCCAGGCTTGCTGAAGCATACATCAATTTGTCTTTGAGGTTTGATAAACTATTCCTCATCCCAACAGCAGTTACTTCCATCTCTCTATATTTACTGCACTTCTAAATTATCTGCAATTGTTTCTTTCATTTTGTAACTCATTTATGAGAGATTTAAAGTTTTAAAGTTACTTTGAAATTTATTTTAGAAAAATACTTGTTGCTAATCCTTTACTACTGACTTCTAATTTGTGCTAGCACGCATCTTTGTGAAATGATTTTTTGCATCTATTTGTGAGAACATATCATCGAATTCAGATGTAGAATTGCTAAAGAAAACTCGTGTAGCAAGTTTCTCAGGGAGAGATTTGCAGACTGCTTAAAACTCAGCTATGTAACCATGGATAAAAGAACATATTAAAACAGCCCCTTTTTACATCTCTTCATTTAACATTCAGACATGCACTTGCCATCAAACTTGTTTTGATTAGATATACAGATTAAAAGCTAGTCCTAAGAAGTACTGAAAATATTAGCTAGAATACTTAAAGAATAAAACTTGATTTTGTTACACTCATTACAGGCAAAACATTATTTGAAACAAAAATTATCCATTACAGTTAAGCCACAATTCTCTTGATTCATGGGAATATTAGAGTTTTAAAGGAAGAAAAAAACAAAGGTGTCATAGTAACACAGATTCCCCGTAGCATCCCTTCAGAACTCTGACAGCAGAACTATAGTTGAGTATTTTCCCCAACACAATAATTGACTACTACTGAATCCCATCTATTTTCAGATTTTTCACATCTTTTACTTAACAATAACATAATTATTTTTGATACTATAATTTAATCTGTGAAATTTTTAAGATCAGTAAAAATATAATTTAAAATTAAAATAAAATAACCATTTTAAAAGAATATTTATTAGACCTATTAGGTACCAGAAGTTGCTGAATTTATGGACTGAGCAAAGCTGACATGTTAGGACAGACCTGAAACTCTACAGCATTATTCAACAGAATTCTTTTACTGCTTTTTCACTGTTGTGCATTTTACTCCATCTGTAACTAACAGCACTGCTTCTCAATATATGAATTTTCAATACCTGTATGTGGGGAAAAAAGTCCTCCTTTAAAAGTATAGTGAGGCTTAAAAGAAAGCAGCAGAATTATGCACCAAGATGAATCAGGGTATTTATTAAATACCATCAGGGTATTTATTAAATATCAAACCTAATTTATTTCCAAATATACTTTATATTACTCATCAATTCCCATTCTTAATTTATAAATAAAGACAATTCATTAAATCTGAGAGAAAGTACCAGTGCTAAGAGCTTTGTTGGATTTCCATGGTGAAGATTTCTGAAAAATGTATATTGTGAGGTGCATTTCAAAGGCAGTATTTCACACTACAGGGTAATATTTCAAAGAAATTTATGTATGTAAGTACAAAATAAATTAAGGAAGCAGATTGCTAAATGAATCTGCAAATTCAGAAACTTCAACTTTAAAGTAACTCATCTTTCTTTTAATGAGCCAAAAACTGAATTTGGGACATTGCACCTGGCTAAAGTACATGAATTCTTGGATCAGCACCTATGCTTGGTTGTGGAGGTGAGACTCTGCATACCCTGGTGCCTGGGCACCTTAATGATCCAGACTGGGAATCTATTATTTGCACCGCAGATAGTTTTTGGAATTTATGTGGTTTTCATAATGAAGAGCAGAGTTAGCAGGTGTACAAATGGTGTGTGCGTGGCCATATCTGGCCTTGGTATGGCACATGGGCTGGAAACATGCTTGGGAAACCCTCCTGGAAACAGCTGGGAACTCCAAAGTGGTACTGCCTGCTGAAACATGCTGTGCACCAAAAATGGTTTAGTCAAATCCTGAGCAGGAGAACTCTGCTTAAATAAGCCTTACTATTTGACAGTTTCCTTGGCTACAGAACAAAAACTAAGCAGGGCAATGCCACTAGAATAGCTTGTGATCCTCAGACCTTTTAGTTTCAACAGAGGCCATGCTGTCAAAAAAAATTGTAAATATATACTGCTCCCTGCCTTTCTCCCTGTGATTTCTTCCTGAGCTCTGTGAATTTGAGCTGGAATTTGAATTTCAGCTAAAACTAACTGTAGCATATATGAAGGGTAGAACATTCCTCTATTGGGAAATCAAACCCAATTAAATTGCTTGACACCAAAGAAATAAAAAGGTCATTTAAAATGTATTTATGTTGATTAGTATGATTGCAAATTGTTGTGTATTGTTTATTTAAAGGTTATTTCAATTCCTCTTAAGAATGATCATGGATACAACAAATTCTCACATAATATTAAGCAGTGATTAAGCACAGAATGAGATAAAAAAAAATCTTCATTTGGTATATAGTTACATAGAATGAAGGCTTCTGGAAGCAAGCAGGAGAACTCAGACAGTCCAGAAGAAGGGTGAAGGACAGGCAGTGAAGGGGATCAGGGATAGGACAGGACAGCTGCAGAATCCTCAAGATTTTACCTTGACAGATAGTTCTACTACATTTTAATTTAGGCAATGGGGGTTAGGGAGAAGAAAAAAGCTCTGACTTCACTCAGGTCAAACTTATTCAAATGACTAAACACAAAGTTTGAAATTTAGAAGGGAAAACTTAGTTTCTTTCTTGTTCCTGCAAGGCTCCCACTCCTCATTTCTGATTTCTGTGACAACAGTCTTCATACTCCATTCACTCATTTCTCCTTTATCTTTTCAAGAAGGGCTGGTAGCACTAATAGCATCCTTCAATCTGCTTCACAAAGGTGTTGGCTACCAAGTACCACACCTGAAATGTCCCTACACCACTGCACACAGCATGAGGAACACATAAGAGGAGTTCAAAGCTTTGGCCCAGTCCCAGAGATTTCACATTATAAGTGAAAACTGGTGGGATGAGTCCTGTGATTGGAGTGCCCTGTTGGGTGGTTACAGGCTCTCCAGGATGGATAGGCAGGGCAGAAGAGGCAAAGGGATAGCACTGTATGTAATAGAAAGGTTAGAATGTATGGAGCTCACATTTGGCAATGGCACAGTTGGGAGTCTCTGGGTAAGAATCAAGGGGCAAACAAATAATGTGGATGTCACCGTGGGAGTCTGTAGCTGTAGACCTCCCAGCCAGGACAATGACGCCAACAAATTATTCTTTGAGGAACTAAGGGACACTTCCAAGTCACCTGCCCTTGTCCTTATGGGGGACTTAAACTTGCCAGAAATTAACTGGGAGCATCACACAGCTCGTAAAATCAGGGTCAGAAGATTTCTAAAAAACCTAGATGGCAACTTTATGGAACAGTTCCTATAGGACCCAATTCAGAAAGATGCCCTCCTTAATCTGCTACTTGTCAACAGAGTGGATCTCACAACGAAGTGGAGATTGGGGCTCTCTTGGCCACCATGACCTTGAAGGGATTGAGTTTAAAAGGAGGAAAGGAGACAGCAAAACCTCAACTCTGGACATGAGGAGACCAGATTTCAGGCTGCTTGTAAGTAAGTAAAGTCCCCATGGAAATTGTTTTTGCAGGTGTTGGGGTCCATCAGTGCTTGTCACTTTTCAAATATCATGTCCTGAGGCCACAAGAGTAGGCAATTCCCAAATGTCAGAATTCAAGCAGGCGAGGCAGAAGGCTGGCTTGGCTGAGGAGGGGTCTTCTCTTGGAAATAAGGCAAAAAAAGGAAGGTGTATGCCCAGTGGAAGAAAGGTCAAGTAACATGGGAACACAGAGATGCTGCTTGCCACTGCAGGGAGAAAATTTGTGAGGCCAAAGCTCAGCTGGAGTTGAAGCTGGACAAAAATGTGGGGGACTGTAAGAAGATTTTTGTCAAATACATTAATGGCAATAGTCAGTATAGAAATAACATTGGCCTATTACAGGGTGAGGATGGTCACCTCACAAACAGGGACACAGACAAGGCAGAGACGTTTCATGCTTTCTTTGCCTCTGTCTTCAATACAGATGACAGACGAAGGGGGTGTGAGTGCCCTGAGCTGAAGGACCATGACTCTGAGAATGATCAACTCCCAGTCAACCCTGAAATTGTGTGGAATCTGCTGCTCCAGCTGGATCCCTACAAATCTACAGGGCCTGATGGGATTCTTCCCAGAATCCTCAAAGAGCTGGCTGATGTCATCACAAAGCCTCTCTTGATGATTTTTGAGTGGTCTTGGGAATACAGAGAGGTCTTAGCTGACTGGAAGCCGGTGAACATTGTTCCAGTTGTCAAAAAGGGCAAGAATGAGTACCCCAGAAACTACGGGCCGGTCAGTCTCACTTCAGTAACTGGTAAAGTTATGGAAAAGATTATTCTGAGAAGTACTGAAAAATACCTGAAAGAAAATCAGTCACAGCCAGCACATGAGAGGAAAGTCCTGTTTATCAAATATGATCTGCTTGTATGACAAGGTAACCCACCTGGTTGATCAAGGGAAGACAGCTGATGTAATCTTTTTGGATTTCAGTAAAGCTTTCAGCACTGTCTCCCACAGGATCCTTCTGGACAAAATGCCCAACACACAGCTGGATAAACACATCATGTGGTGGGTGAGAAACTGGCTCAAGGGTCAAAAGCATAGAGGGTGATAGTGAATGGGGTAACATCAGAGTGGTGACCTGTCACTAGTGGGGTTCCGCAGGGATCCATCTTAGGCTCTGTGCTCTTCAACATCTTTATAAATGTGGGTGCAGGACTGGAAGGCATACTAAGCAAGTTTGCAGATGACACAGCTGTTGACTCCCTTGAAGTCAGGGAGGCCCTGCAGAGAGACCTTGACAAATTAGAGGATTGGGCAATCACCAACCATAGGAAGTTCAACAAGGGAAAGCGCTGGATTCTGCACCTGGGATGGAGCAACTGTGGGTGTGTGTACAGACAGGGAATGAAATGCTGGAAACCAATGCCATGGAAAGGGATCTGGAGGTTCTGGTCTATGGCAAGTTGAATCTGAGTCAGTGGTGCCCTGGCAGCCAGGAGGGCCAACCTTGTCCTAGGGGGCATCAGACAAAGGATTGCCAGCAGATCAAGGGAGATGATTGTCCCTCTCTGCTCTGCACTGGTGCAACTTCACCTTGAATATTGTGGCAGTTTTGGGTACCACAATATAAGGAAGATATTAAGTCATTAGAGAGTGTCCAAAGGAGGGCAACGAAGATGGTGAAGGGCCTTGAGGGAAAGTGTCTGAGGTCACTTGGTCTGTTCAGCCTGAAGAAGAGGGGACTGAGGGGAGACTTCATGGCAATCCACAACTTCCTCATGAGAGGAAGAGGAGGAGCAGGCACTGATCTCTTCTCTGTGATGACCAGGGACAGAACCTGAGGGACTGGCCTTAAGTTGTGTCAAAAGGGGTTAAGGTTGGATATTAGGTGAAGTTTCTTCACCCAGAGGGTGGTTGGACACTGGAACGGGCTCCCCAGCACCAAGCCTGTCACAGTTCAAGAAGTGTTCAGATGATACTCTCTTGCACATGCTGTGACTCTTGGGGTGCAGGCCTAAGGGCTGGACTCAATGATCCTTGTGGGTCCCTTCCAACTCAGCATATGAGTGATTCTTTTTTTATCTCCTCTATTTACTCTTCCCCTTTAAACCTATCTCTTGCTAGTTCAACATTCTGTCTTCCTTTTTCCATTGTCAGTTTCTCTTTCTTGCCTCCCTTTCTTCTTGCCTCCCTTTTCCTCTTTTCTCCTATTCTGGATCGCACACAAGCATATAATCTTTCAGCATTTGCTAATGTATCTAGTGATACATTCCGATCACACACACACACACACGTTATCTCATTAAATACTGGTTTGTTGTAATCTTCATTTTGCCAGGGAACACACTGGAAAACCACACCTCTTGGTGGGCAATGTTTACCCAAATGCCTCAGGAAGACATAATGTCTGAGTGCTTGCAACAAAATATGTGGAAAAGAGAAGTAAGGGGAGGAAAAGAGGAAAGAAAGCAGTGCAGAGTTGCAATTATTGTAAGTCTACTGACGTGGTTTGATGATAAATATCTGAATCAGAGAGCCTTCAAAGTCACAGGTGTGTAAAGCCACACAGTAACTCAGATTTTTTATCTCCTTTACAAATGCTCTCAAGCTGCACTGTGGTTTGAACAACACTTACGTTTACCTTTTAAAAAATGGTGTGAAGAAGAAGTATTGCTACCACATTTACATTTTTATAGTATGGCTTTCTCTGAAACTGTTAAAGGAGATTGCCTGGCTTAAAGCCTGGCTCAAAGCCTGGCTCAATGATTCCTGGAGGATATTTTTTTCTGCAGTATCCAACCACCATATGGAGTGCCAAGTAGCATAAAAGAGATTTCAGAAGCAATTCCGTGATTACAGTTACTATACGTTAAAGGCACAGAAGAACTATTGTAAATTATCTGTATGGTTCTTGCATAATAAATTACTTTGCTCAGATCACGGGTGACAGTCTTCCATTACAGATCATTTTGTTTAAATGCATGGCAGTCTTTTTAAACAAATGACTCCTAGCATCAGAACTCCTGTGATTCTGACAGTATCTCATTCCAGCACTGCCATTATATGTCTCCTGAGTGACCTTGAGCAAATCATTCTTCACCCCACTGCCCTCATTGCCTCACCTCCTGTGGTCTGCCCGTCTTAGGTACTCAGACAGTCACAATCTCCAGAGAGATCATTTTATCATGTTTTAAATTTTTAATGCAATGGAGCCTATACTAGTCTGTAGGAACCTCTGCAATAAATACTTATTAATAATTATAATTAATCATACAAATAGGATGGGTTTTGGAACACATAACTGGCAAGAAAAAGTAAGAGTCAATTATTTCGAAGATTGGACCTGAGGATGAGTTGCATGAGCAATGGCTGAGGACCATACAAGTAGCACCACCTGTGAAGGCTTTGATTGAAATGACTCAGCACAAGGAGGACAGAGGGAGGATAAGAATCCTGCTCTCCATAGCAACCTTCAGCTCTCATAGATGTGAAGCTATTCTTTCCTCTACTGAAATTGTGTGATATTTTCTATGATCACTTCGTTGTCCACTGAAGTATTTCTGTCCAAAGCCACTACCCAGCTCTTGGACAGCACTTACTGCTCCTCTTGGCAATCAGCAGCACTTTGTTCTATATCCTCCTCAGAGCTTCTTGGATTTTTTTGTTTGCTATTTGTCACCTTTTGGATTCTTTCATTAACTGTAATTCTGGCTCTGTAAGCTCATGAAGCCTATGAGCAGGAAAGCCCCATTTGAAGTACACTCTCCAATTCTTGGAAGAATTGATTAATTTGAAGAGGACATGTACCCTATGCACTGAGTGAAGCAGGTGTCTTACAAGAAGTGCAAGATTATATAATTTAAAATTGCACCAAAGCACAAAATGATTAAGATTACACAGACAGCTTCAGTTCTGTCACTTTCCAACTACCCAGAACTCAAGTGGTCAAATAAATACTGTTGTTCTTTTACTCCAGTTTTTTTTCATTTTATGGAGCTCCTTAGGTTTAAAAGATAAACAGATAAGACTTCTCAACCTCCGAGTTTGCAATTCCCTTATATTGTACTGACAATCTTCTAAAATTCAGGAATCATGTGGGGTTTTTCCCCCTTAAATTCTGAGAGGAGTGTACACCAGTAATCAGAGCCTTTTCACTTTACACTGTATTTTCAGTACACTTGTTTTTCATTTCTCCTCTCCCCACTTCTGTTGCAGTCTCCCTTCCTCAAACACCTTTTACTCCCTCCCCCTCTACTGCTTCAAATCTGCCCACTTAGTTTCTCTTGCCAGCATTTCTCTCTCTCCTACTCATCATGCCAATATTCCCTCCCCCCCAATGTATTCCTCTTCACTGTCAGGCTTTGTAGCTAGGCTGTTTTGTCCTTGTGCATCAAGACAGTTTTTTGCATTCCACAGCCAAGCTCCACACTGATGTTTCGGTGTTCTGGAAAATAATTTAAAAAACATCTGAAATGCCTAGGACAGAGCTGATCAAAAATTTTAGCAATCAACCACTAACAAAACTCTACATAATACACAGAATCTGAAAATTTTCAGAAATCCTTCTCTTGGCTGCATATATGGGATAATGTTTTTACTGAGGTGCCCACACTCATGTTTGACCCTGCATATCCTGTGCCATAGCATGCAAGACCTAAATCTTTTCAAAGAGATAAGTTTAGATAACAGAGAAAAAAAAAGTAAATTCTACACAAAGACAATATTTAGCTTAGAACTTGGCTTAAATTTTATCCCCTTTATATTTTAGGGAGGGACCAATTCCTGATGCACCAATAATAACTGGTCCAGTCATACTTAGATAAAGTTCAAAGCAAATGAAAACTTAGTTTTATATCTGAAATTAGAAGACAATTTTAAAATCAATCAATTTTAAGATTATGAGGCTACCTGTACCCTATAATGCATAGATGTACACTGTAAGTGTTCATTCCTTCACACACAGTGTTACTTTCCACGTGTG
The DNA here is from genome assembly GCA_035583135.1 of Lophotriccus pileatus. NCBI lineage: Eukaryota > Metazoa > Chordata > Aves > Passeriformes > Tyrannidae > Lophotriccus > Lophotriccus pileatus. Next base: position 86,782,633 of record JAWWES010000115.1, read on the forward strand.
TCTGTGCAACTTTTCCCTCCTGGCCCTGCACAAACACCTGAGAACTTCTAGGGAGCTGGAGACTGTATCAGAAGTCAGTAGTGCTAAACACGCTTCTCTCCTGAGTCCCATCCAGTTACTGCAGTTTGTTTAGAAATTAATTCCTATCTTTGAAGGACTGACTTCTCTCCTGACTGGAAAGAAACCACATCTGAGGCAAAGAGTGGTAAGAGACAGGGCCCTGAGGGCACTGTCAGTACATCATCTCCCTTCCCAGCTACAGCCCTGGGGCTTTCCCCACCTGCCCACCCAGGACCCCACCTCATCTTCCTTGGGGCATCAGACCCTGCCTCACTGACACTACAGCGGGCTGGTGTCCAGCCCCTCCCAGCCCTGCCCTATCTGGCCCCGGGCCATGCTGACCTGGGTTCACCCACGGCCAATCTTATTTAATTCTGTTGGAAACAAATCAGAGTTTGTAAGATTAGTTTTCTTAACAACCTAAAACTTCTCAGAAAGGTAAGAAAAGCAAGATAAAATGACACAGTGTGCCTCATGCATTTCATGTGCTGAGGAATGGTACAGATGATGCAGAAATAATGAGTTTACTAGGCTAGGGTGATAAAATGGAAATATTAGAAACTCATAAGTGCAAGAAGCCAACAGAAATTTTCTTACAGAAAATTATCACAGTGTTCTTGGACACTTATGCTTATGTTCCTGACATGTATAAGACATAATAAATACTAAGGAGAAGGTCATTGCAATGCATCATTTATGTTGTTTTTAATATCTGGATTTCAGGAAAAAGATAGAAAGTAGTTTTAAAGCACTCTAAATATATGTGTATTTTATGGATCTCAGTCAAGAAGGTAAAATTCACCCACATTATTCATGCGTAATAAAAACACTTATTTTTTTCTAATTCCAGACTGACTTTTAAAGAACTTTCATTTAATATGTAACATAAAGGTTATCTTCATGTGATTTATCTCATATTTCTAAGTTAATTGAACTAACTTTCCTTCTAGATACACAACAGCATCCTCTAAATGGTAACACAGAGTATTTATTGCTTTCTGGACAGGAAGAGTAGTCAATGCCAGGGACCCTCAGGAGGGAAGCTGGCAACTGGCTAATGAATTCCCAGTGAATTATTTCCTGAAGTCATGAGAGCTGAAAAAAAGTTAGTTATCAAGACTTCAGGCATAGTGAAAGAAATACAAATAATCTAAGCTGGCTGTTGTTTGAATCACTGCAAAGAGTGTCTACTTCTGGTAGCAAGGAACACAGATTTTGTATTTTTCTGTCTACAGAACCTCACACAGTTATTATAGCAGAGAGAAAGAAAAGAAAAACTGAAAGAAAATAACAGCTATTTTATTCAGTTTTCGGGTTCTGTTGTCTCAGTGCTAACTGGTGTAAGTAACTGGGATGAAACTGTGAATTGCATTTATAAACACAGGATCTGGAACTATTGTGAGCATTTCTCAGAGAAGAAGGACCAAATTAAAATTGAAGCTTGAAATATACTTTTCAAACCAGATTACAATTGAAGTCTTCAACATCTTCATGAGGGAGAGCAGGAGGAAAGGTACCTGTCTCTTCACTCTGATGACCAGTGACAGGGTTCAAGAAAATGGCATGAAGCTGAGTCAGGAGAGGTTTAAGTTGGATATCAGCAGAAAGTTTCTCATCCAGAAGGTAGTTGAGCACTGGAACAGCCTACCCAGGGAAGTGGTCACAACACCATGCTTGACAGAGTTCATGAAGTGTTTGCACAACACTCTCAGGCACATGGTGCGACTTTTGGGTTGTCCTGAGCAGGGCCAGGAATTGGACTTGATGGGTCCCTTCCAACTTGGCATATTCTAGGATTCTAATCTATGATCCTATGAGAATTATCAGAATATTTCTGCCTTGCAACTATGAAATAGAAGTCCATGACAGTCATTATCTTAGCCTAACACATGAATGTAACACTGCCAATATGGTCCAACTGCTTAAGAATAACTCCAGCCAGTTAAAGTGCCTCAAACTAATGCCTGCTATCACAGCCAGGTTATTGCTCATTTACCCAGGGTCACAGGCAAGTGGGATATTTGCTCCTGTCTCTGAGCACAGGCTATATTCATTACAAGTGGCCCATGTCACATTTTCAAGCTCCTGATTGCAGTGGAAAGATGCCCCTAATAAAGTAACATTGACAAATAAAATAGAAATGCCACTTCCCCTTTGGAGAAATTAGGAGTGGAGAACGGAGTTTTAAACCTCACCAGGATTGATCATTACTGGCGTTTCTGAGGTAATGAATAAGGAGAAAGAATCAAATCTGTTGTAACTTCACCTGACAACCAAGAACCTCTAGGACACGTAGAGAAACAGACCATGTATCTGTGAGCTGAAGAAATATATTGTAAGGGCCTGATTTCAACATGCCGTAGTTAATAACACTCCTTCTTATTTCAGAAAAAAACCCCAAAACTTAGGGACTTTTTCCTTCTACTCCCACTCCTATTCTCCACCTCCCACTCCTGACATATTATAAGAAAAATCTCAGACACATGATGGAACAGTTTTGTTTTTTTTTTTTTTTTTTTCTATGACCCACTCAATCAGAAATTAAAGAAGCTCCACTGGCAAAGCACAGCAGTGTATAAGCAGCAGAATAAGCCAGAGTGCCTTAAGTACATTTGAGTGAACCAGTATAAATGAGCCTGTGTAATTCTCCTTGACATGTTGTAGATGTTACACAAAATTCTACACCAAAGATTTTTTTTCTTTAATTTTGTGGGAAGCAAATATTAAAAAATAGACAGGCGAAGAGGCCAGCAAGTGAACTTCATTTCCATTAAAAATGTAGAAGACAAGTGTATCCTATAAAGTAGACAAAGTTAAGCCATCTTTCTTTCAGTCCCTTTCTCAGACAAACTGTCCAATATAAAAAGATCCTCAAAATCTCTCTTATAGACAGCTATGTATCAACACTAAATAATTCACTAGATTTCTTGAGAAGACCAACAGACCATGGCAAAGGAGAAATACCTTTTGCCTTTTCCCAGTGTGATCACAAATAAAAATATAATACACTAAATCTAGATATAACTGAGTTTATTTGTAAACAGGAAATGTGACGATAACAATTACTTTAGTAGCTGTCAAATATTTTGAGCATAGCTTATTACTTTGCTTATGTTAAAAAGTTTCTGTACCACTAATGTTTCTTAATGAAATTTAAATCCTCAATAAATATGAAAAAAAGAGGCAAAGATAAAATGTCACAATCAGTCCACACACTTTAAAATTATTGGCCATTCTCCTGCAATTTATTTAACAGTGCAGCTCGAAATCATGGAAACTACATAGAAAAAGAAATCTATTTAATTGAATTATATATAAAAAAGCATATATACTGAGGGTTTCATAGGACTTCAGTTCAAGAGAAATAAGTGCTAGAAAGTGATACAAAGCTGCCATCATTTTCAGGAGGAGCTGCCACCGGTGACTACTGAAGAAATGAGTCAATCACTGCTTAATGAATACACCTTCAAGTCTACATAAATCCCTGCTTTTCCACTCAAAGCAAGCCGTTTGACTTGCTGGCTTGTTTCTCTTCCAATAATACAACTTTGCTGTTTAGGCAGAAACTCTTCGAGGCAGAGATCATCCTAACTATGAAACGCTGGATGTGCGTTTGTACAGGTCCTACCAAAAAGCTTCTCAATCCCTTCAGTTCCACCTAGAGGCAGGAGCGCACTACAGCAGCAGGAATCACCCGGCCCGTACGGACGGCCGAACGGGGGCAGCGGGGGGGCAAAATATGAAACAAACGTGTGGAACTACGAAAGCATAAATTTTATGGATTTGTGCCTTGGTGTCTGATTCTCAGATGCAGCTGAAGTTTTCCGTCTGTTAAAAACATTTATGTCTGTGTCTGGTAGATCCTCTTGTGGCTGAAGCAGCGGAGCTGAGCTGCAGCCTCTGCTCCAGGTGCACCACTCGGATTACCCGGTCACTCACTCACATAAAGTATGTAGGAACGAGCCAACTAGCTCGGGATAGGGCCACGTCCAGGTACATCCAGGTACGTACTTGAACAGAGAAGAAATCAGTGTGATCACGAGTCCCATCTCCTGAGGTCAGTTTGGTCAACCTGAAAGATCAGTCTGTCTCAGCAGGCAAAGTGAGTATCTGGAAAGGTCTGCTAAAATACACCTTCAGATTGATTAGGTTGAGGGTTTCTTTTGTCCTATATCTACAGGGAACTCTGGATTCTGTGATTAAGCTACAGGAAAGGAAAATGTTAAAAGGATAAAGGATTTATGTGACTAAGTTTTTAAGCCTGTGAAAAACACTAATTTTATTTTATGTCTCCTGATTTTCCAGTATTAATATCCACACATACCGTGACCACTATAATACTCTTTTAATTGTTATCTTAATGATATACAATTAATTTATAAGCTGCCAAATGTACTCAGAAATGAATGCTCAAAATACACAGTGCTGAAGTTCACACATTTGATTACATTTCAGACATACACAGCACAAAGTTTACAGGTCACACTCTCATCTGACATGGTCTGTTGTTGCTTGACAGATTTCAAGTTACATTTTGTTATAGCAGATAAGAATCTACCTGCATGTCTATTAAAACTCATTAAGCCAAGTTTCATTATTGAAGACTAGTCAATGAATATGAAAAAATTAATTTCTGCATAAACCCACATTGCTTATATTTCTACTATTTCCTATGCATTTTATTAGATATTAGTCCTTTGCAGAGTTATTTCCTGTAGAAAACAGAGGGACACGAGATATTTCAACACTTCTAAGACTAGACTATGTTTCAGTGTATGTATCCTCAGCAGTACAGCTGTTCAGAAGCTTCTGATGCAATTTTTCTCCCAGTGAAAATGTTTCACTTAAATCTGCTCAGGTGAATAATTTTTTGGACCAGGTAACAATCTTTCATATCTCAAATTTCAACAGGAGAAACTTTAGGAATGAGCTATTCTCTCTATTTAGTTTTATTTTAGTGAGTTTATTTATGATCACTAAATCTAAGGTTATTTCATGTAACTCACTCTTTTGTAATCAGTGTGTTTATTGTTTGCCAAAACCAACTTTTGAAATGGCAACATGCAGCATTTAGTTAATGAAAATAAAAATTTCTATCAGCTCTGGTGTGTTGGAATAATGTGGTCCAACCATTTCTGCAGTACAGTTCTAAGTCATATTTATCTCCTTACAAACTTTAAAATAGCCTCATCGAAGGTCATATCTGACATTTGTATTTAAGAAGGATATCTAATTCCATTTCATTAGAAGATGCTTTAGCAGCTTTTTCCAAATCAATTTTGACTCCAACAGATTACTACTTACTTCTTTGTCCTCCTCCACATCATTAATGTGCAATATTACGTCTATGTGCCCTACTTTTGTCACTCAGGCTCAAGAACAATGAATTCAGACAGGAAGTAATGTGAAGAAAGGGTTACTAGACTTGCTCTGCCCTGACTATCCATTCTGAAAGAGAAGTCTAAATGACCGTAAATTGTTAAATCTAGCAAAAGAGTCAGAGAGATATTTGAGAATGGCAGTTATATCCATCAGGAAAGTAATAAGGGAAAAGAGTGGTTTAACCTGGACAACACTGGCACATGGACAAGTCGCAGTATAACAGGTTTTGTGATAGAGCTTTAATAACTGAATCTTACAATGTGATTGCCTGCCAAAGCTGGTTGTTTTATGCAGTGATCCACGAGGCCCTGTCCAATCCTGCTTGACACAGAGTAAGAAAACACTGTGATAACGTTTCGTTGCAATTAAGAGTCTCAGCGGTGCTTTGAATTTCTAATCAACTTTCTCCTGCATTATTTTAGAAATACAGCTGTAGTATACATTAATTATTTTCTGGGATTCATTTCTTCAAAGATGAAAAAATCTTAATTAACGAGCCATGTGCAAAGAAAACTTTTTAGCAACTTCCTTTAGTAAACCAAATGCTAGGTGGTTCAAAGGTGAATATGAATTTCTGAAGAACAGTTATCTGAAAGTAAATCATATTATGCTGTTACATGTGATTTTAAAATCCAAATCAGTCTATCTTGAAGTCTCCATGGGAAAGTTGAAAAGTTGTTATATCCACTGCGAACGTTTTATGTAATAAATAAATTAATTAGGTTTTAATTGCAGTGAAGTTTAAAACTTACTTCAAATTTCTTACATTTGAAATTAAATTTAGGAAGAAATGTTGGACATTTTAAAAATCTTTTATCATATGAAAAATCCACTATTAAAGAGACACAGAACATCTGGATTCAAAATTATTCAAAATTCATTTCAGTGGCACCCTTGCAACAGAAATATATATGCTATAATTTAATTATAGTACTTTGCTCTGACACCCGAAAGTGTGTGGCATGCATATTTGCATAAAAGTGAATGAAGAAAATGAAAAGTGAAAACCGCATATTTTTCCCAGTGAAAATATGTCTTTCACTTCACTTTGGTATAGATGTATATTTAATTATTGTGTGTACCTGTGTGTACTTGTAAAATTCAAAGGGTGAATTGAAAGGAAGTGGTACATGGAAGCATGACACTACCTGAGCAATTCTGTAGCACACAGATCCTGAAAGAGTGCCAGAGGCAGCGTTTGTAAGTACCAGCACATCCAATAAAGGACAAGATAGTCACAGTATTGGATGCTTTTACAACAGCTAGGAGAGACATATGCACTTAGTAATCAAGAAAGGATGGCCTACATGGAGATAATATCTGAGCTTGCCAGCCTGAATACATAATGCACGGGTTTTCTATAATGTAGATGAAAGTCACCCAAATCACGTTACTGATGTTCAAAGAAACATTACTTATGTCACTTTTTTTAGTACTCTTTTAAGCAGACTTAGTATTAAAATAAATTACAAAAAAAAAAAAAAAGGGAGGGAAGAAAACTTTAGTGTAATTGAATTTCTCTGCATCTTTCTGCTAACTATTTTTACTTTGGCAGTAAAAGTCCAGGTAAAAGTCTTTCAAGCATGGAGGGCTGAAAATTTTTCAGAGTAGCTCACATTAAAGGCTTCCACCCATTTTTTTTACTCTCCTGTTACGTAATAGGTTTGCCTACATCTCATCGCTGTATCTGAGAGTTTGGCTTTTGAGGAGTTTGTTTTAAGTATTTGCATATTTTAGAGGCACTGACTTTCTGATTATGAATGTTGTTCATCACCATGAAAACCTGATAGATGAATAACAGGCTTTCCTCAGATAATAAAATGGACAGAGTTCTCAGTAGCTTCAGGAATATTTAAGAAGTCAAATAACTCTTTAACTCCTTTTTTAATGATAGGAAGTAATGAGTATTTGTTCTGGGCACCAGGGCACTGATGTTTAGCACTGTCTGGTTGACATTAACACGTGTTTAAATTAGATCAGAAACTATAGCTCAAACATTTGAATTCTGAAGGCATTACCATAAAAATACAAAGAAAAAAGCCCAAGTATTCATGTGCTGTGAATGAATACAAGCTAATATGTAAGCTAAAAAATTACTACAGAAAAATTAAGAAAATGAGAAATATGACCTTTCTGCAGAGAAAAAAAAATATGTATGTAGTTACTTTTTCATTATTCTTTCTGAAATGTAAGAGCAAAAAGATAAATATTGGTATTTTCATAATCTATTAGAAAATATAGTAACACAAACAGTTTATATTCCTAATGAATGAGCCAGATTTAGTCAATTCATATACAATATAGGGGAAAGAAGTGGCCTATGACAATGTTCCTTATTATATATATGTCAAGCTATTTTTTTTTGTAAGTTATGACTTTCAGCCAAATTGAAATTCAATTATACAAATTGTTAGAGTGTTGCAGGTGAAAATATACATCTAGAGAGATGAGGAGCTCTGTTTATTTATAGCAAAGAGATAGCATCATTTTCTTGAAATTATGTAGAAAGATTTAAGAAATGCAGTGTGAATTAAAATATCAGGAAAAATATTGCTTAGAGGAACTTTTGCTGATCAGAAAAAGCAAATGTATATTTTGTACTAGCAATGGACTGAAACAGATGACTTCTTAGAGAACTGCTGACTCAAGAAGTCTATTTTCTTGCCTGAGAGTCCCTCTCTATAAAATCTAATCTAATCTGTCCAGTTCCACCGAAGGGTTACCCCTTGGAGATTTTTTTGAATGCCCACAGTATGAACATGGAAATAAACTGCAATATTAAAGTTTTTTTTACCCTCAAGTTTCTCTCTGAAGTCACTGTTGATACTCTGAAAAATATTTGCTCAACATTTCTACTAATTTTATGTGGAAAACAGACAAATCTTATGGCATAATAAATTTCTAACTTTTGGGTCCTCATTCATTTCAATTTTCTATACACTGCTTCCATTTCTGCTACTCTGGATCAAAGACTAAACGAAGGCAGGCAATTTCATTGCATTCAACATGCAGGACTTTCAGTCAGATTCTTCCTTTAATGTAGATGTCTGACTTATGCATTTAAACACTGACCGGGACCACTGACTTTCTGACTGAGAGACCTTCCTCCACAAGAAAACAAAAAAAACCAAGTAGCCAAACAGCAAATGTCCAATACAAGTGTAAAGTGTGTGAACATATATGCAGAATGTGAATTATATGACCAGTCCTTAGCAAGGCAAAAGTTGCTATTATTTCAGTCTTAAATATTGAATGAAATGAATTTCTAGAAAAGCATACTTAAATAATTTTAATTGTATATCATAGTCTTAATCATATATGCCATAAGGATGTAAAGTTAAGAAATTACTACGCCCCCAAAAAGTAATTTTATTTTAGTCTAAGAAAGATTGTTCCTTTGCCATGATATAGCAGTGATTTTTCTTGGTTCCTGAAATAATTTGTTCTCATTTACAGAGTCAGAGAAAACTATCCTGCCTGTGCTGAGTCGTTTCTACCACAGCTAAGCTGCTACCAGTATCCAAAATAGGAGCTGAAGGTAGTGTAGATATATTGACTTCCTAGTCACATTGCAGTGACTTGGTGTAGAAATAGTTTGTGAATATTATTTTTCCCTTTGCATCTCGATGTCTTTGGAGATAGCGGGCATCTGTAGTGATACTTGAAATATTGAGATCAATGTTACAGAGCACTGGATAGGAAAATCAAGGAAACCAGAAATAGCAAAATGTGGGATGCTTCTTGGTAAGTGTTATTTTGCAGTTCATCACAAGTACAACACTGAAATGTTACCATTAGTCACATATACTTGTTGCTGTTTTTATGCACACGAGGAAGACTTAAAACTGAGAAAACCATCTTCCAAGCTAAACAACAACACTATCATCATCTTGCTATTAGTATTTTCCTTTTTCAAAGGGAAGGTTTCCCTCCTTACTTTCAGAACCACACAAAATAGGAAAACAACACAATATACAAACCAAAAAATATACTCTGAAATTTGCATCTCTCTGTACACGTACAGGAGGATCTGGAAGATTTGAGGCTCTATGATCGAGGAAATGAAGTAAGTTTTTAAAATTCTTCTAACTTACTTTTTAACAAAGCATCTCAAAATTTCTAGTCCTACATTGAAGACAACTTCCGTTGTGCAAGCTTGCAGATGATCTTGAACACTGACGTTCTGTAGATTTCAGTTAACAATATGTGTCTAAGCAATCTTAATCTAATACTTTGGCAAGATATGGGTCTCAAGAAAAACTGTGAAACAGAAAAATCACATTTGAGAATTATTTCTTGGTGAACTAAAACATCAGAACCTTTTGAGTTCCATATGACCTTTAAAAGGCACCCAATGACTAGCAGGAAAATGCCTGATTTGGTTCAGGTTTGGACTGATTCGAGCCCAGAGAAACTGTTTCTGGAGGGTAGGTATAAGCTAGCCAGGTGTTTAAATAATGGTAAACATGGCATTGAGAGTAAAATTCACAAATCTGACAGTTTCTTTGAACAAATAATAGGGAAAGTTAGGTGCTTGAGTGTAGCAGTAAGTCCACACACACAGGATGGAAAAATCCTGGGTTTAATGTTGTTTACACATGTTTGCAAGAATGGTT
>JAWWES010000115.1:86801274-86813387 GCA_035583135.1 Lophotriccus pileatus
GTTTTGTTTTGTTTTGTTTTGTTTTGTTTTTCTCCCAAAGGGTTATTTTCCACCAAATAGGCCTTTTTCAAAATTTTAGATTGAATACTGACAGATTTTGCCAGTGAGGACATAGACATTGATTGACGTCATGGATAGGCACGTGAAGGTCTTTGCTTCCCTCTAGTGACTGGTTCAGGAAGAAATTTAACTGAATCTGCTCATCTAGCTCAACTTTGGCACAGAGATTCAGCAAAAGACTAATTATGTGTAAAGACACCTGTGAGGTCAGTGAGATACTGATACAGCATACAGAGTGTATACTTACAATAGCAATTGATAAAATATGGCAGATTTACACTGGACGTGTTCCACTCTTTTTGATGGATTTTTACAGTTTTATGGGGCGGAGATACACTTTCAGTGTTAACAATTCTAGAACAACCGTTATAGTTGGAAGATGACCTCTAGCATGCATTTCAAATGATATTTCAAACATTTATTTAAGGTTCTTTTGCCAAAAAACACTTCTTGTAGTAAGACAGACCAGACTTCAATGAATTACATCATATTGGATCTATCAGAGAGAATACTTATTAATTCAGGAGATTTAGATCCACACATTTTGAAGTAAAGACAAGCAAACCTATGCTCTGCAAGTGCTAAAAATTATATCATAGCATATTGTCCTTATCATATTACTAAAAGTAGGTATATTTATACCAGTTCTGGTTTTTTTCTGTACTGACTGCAAATACATTTAAAAGTAACAAACAACATGATTTACTTACAAGCAATTTATGCACATGATCTGTACCTCTACTGTCAAAGGAATAGCAGAGAACAGCAGAAGGATACTTCACACAGCTCCTTGTCACATGGATAAGCAAACACTCCCTAGGTTATTCAATGCCTTTGGTGATGCATGCAGATTTTGATTTATTTAAGGATGGGATAATACAAGGCCCTTTAATGCTGCAGCACTACTTATGTCGTATAAACAGAGCTAAATTCTCCAAAATGGGCAACAGTCATGAGATTATCTGAGAGAATGAGAAAAAAAAAATTAAAAATATCATTATAACACTATTTAAACTTTAGATATCTACTTCTTGGAAGGGGAATGGTATTGGCTTTGAGAACAGTTAGAGAGCATCCTCAATTAGGACTTGGGAATTTGGAACTCTAACTCTGTTTTGCTTCCTTTACGCTCTAGTTTTCCCTATCTGTAAACCAGGAAGGCTGATAGGAACCTCTGTGTTAAATTGCTTTTAAATCCACAGGTGTAACAAACTTTAAGAGGCACATCATAAAAATGAAACACGTTGCCAAAATTTTGCAGTTACAATTATGCTATATTGTACTTTTGGAAGCTGTATTTGATTTGGTAAACACTGTTTTCCCCTGCAAGTCAGCCCAAGTCTACAACCATGCTGGATTTGCAGATCCCATCTGGTGCATTTCTTCATGAGGTATTATTAGGGAAAACAATGATCACATTATATTTGCTTTAGGAATATACATGAATTTTTCACTTATGTTTTCATGTACGTTCATCAATATAGATAAAAACCAAATTTTGACCAATTCTTTTTCTGTTGTGAAGTTTATTCAAACTGCTTTTGTCCTTGTTATACACTAAAGATCTGTCAAAAGTCCAATTCATATCCTTAAATTTGATTATGAAGATACAATCACTAGTTTCTTTTAGTCACATTTCAGAATTTTAATTGCCTGATATTACAAGAAACCACTATTTCTAGTTTGAGAAAATCTACATTTATATAAGGGCAATAAATAGTTCTCAACAAATGGAGTTGATTAATCACCCAGTAAAAAACTTAAAAAGAAAGTGAATTTATTAGCAGGGATTAATTTGATTTCCTTTTCTTGTTATAAATCTTAGCAGGCCATGTAAGCTCTGTTCATAGCTGTGTAGGCGTTAGTGAAGAGCAGTGTTATAAAAAAGTACTAAATTATAAATTCCTCCCATATATGCTGATTCATTTTGTGTATGACTTCAGCAAATTTTGGTCTGTTTCAATATAAAGAAGCTCCATTTTATATTGTACAACATTTCAGAACTAATTTTGCTGCACTACAGTGTAATCTTAGCAGTTTGCTAATTTAAAAATTTTAAAATTAGGTCTTGCATGGTTTGAGCAGTGGTTTGCCACTTGATCTGATCTGATTCGAACCAGTCAAAGCCTTTTGGTTGTCTGCAAGTGAGTTTGGATCAGGTTTTTCACTACATACTCTCTTAATGAAAAAGAATATGTTTTTGTAGTCTTCTAATCCTTTATGCAAGACTATCAGGAGCAAAAGATAATGTAGTGTGCTATCAGACAGGTTCCACTATGGAAAGTTCTTCATAAAAGTAGGTATTCCAGGAGGTATTTATCTTCTGAATAGGTCCATTAATGAACATAAGCATAGAAGCTGATAGGGAAAAAGAATTTTCTGCCTTGAAAAATGTGACAGAAGCAAAGTCTGACTGTAAAGCCAGACCAAAAAGTCTGACTGAAGTCAATGGAAGAAGCAAAGCTTTCGATGGAATATATGTCCAAACTATACTTACTCTCATTCAAATTCCTCCATTTCTTTCTGATGACAAAAATAATACAATTGTAAAGTAATATAAAGGTAGGAGAGGCTACTATTCATATTTCCATAAGCAAATTCTTAATTAGGATATTCTAGTTATTTTACGATTAGCTTGACACATTTTGATGAAAGTCATAAAGAGTAATCTTGAACATATTTTCAAAGGTTTGTAAGGCTAGGACAAACAAAAAAAATGGTCCATCATGCTAATTTTAAAAATCAAATTGGAGAGGAGAGAGACACAGCAAGCAGATCAGTAGTCCCTGTCAAAGCATGCAAGCTTATATTGTAAAGCTCAGTTGTATTCTGCCCTATAGACAGAAAAGTCACAATTAACTGGTAGACTTTTCTTCATTTTCATTGAAGAAATTCCTTTATTTGACTATTGACTCCTCTATTTGACTATTTGACTATGATTATTTCTCCAGAGTTGTATCCAGGGAAAATGGAAGAAAAATTATTTAAAACTCTATGGGATAATTAAAATAGAAGTAATTGTAAACTTTTTTAAACTCTCGTTTCAGTGGAGGATGTGACAATATGTCTGGAGTGAAATTGTGAAGATATACAAACATATACAATTTGTTATGTCTCATATATAGGTAATCATAATTTCATATAACTTTAGGGTACCAAATCTAAACCACTGGCAATGTAAACTTGTATAGCAGTGGGGGGAAAAAAAATAGAACAGACTTACCACTTATCCTAAACTAAAACCAAGTCAGGTCAAAATTCTTACAATATTAAAAATTTCAGCTAATTGCACTGTAGTTCTGCCAACTGTATAGTCAGCAGGCACAAACTACTGTGAGCACACATATGGACAAATAAAATGCTGTCATACTGTTATAACATACTTCTGCAGCAACTGGCAGAAAAGAGCCTCAGAATACTAAAACCCTTTCCTTACTCAGTGCTGTGAGATGTCATATTGCACTGCGTACAGATGTGGAGCACACAGGCAACAACCAACTCCATCCTGTGGAGAACACGTGTGCCCACAGTATGTCCAACACATTTCTAAAAGAACAAACACCAGCTGCACTGTCAGGCCAAACTTTCCTGGATCCTAGAGATCCATTGTGCTGCTTTTTGGCTGGGGTAGAATTAATTTTCTTCACGGTGGTTAGTATGGGGTTATATTTTGGGTTTGTGCTGAACGCAGGGTTGACAATATAGAGACATTTTTGTTATTGCTGAGCAGTGCTTACACAGAGCCAAGGCCTTTTCTGCTTTTCATATTGCCACGCTGGCAAGGAAGTGGAGGGTGCATGGGAGACCAGGAGGAGACACAGCCAGGATAGGTCACCCAAACTATCCAAAGTGATATTCCACACCATGTGACATCATGCTTATAGATAAAGTGGGGGAAGAATGGGGAAGGGTGGGACCTTTTGAGTGATGGCATTTGTCTTTCCAAGTGACTGTTGTGCATGATACAGCCCTGCTCTCCTGGAGATGGCTGGACATCTGCCTGCCCATAGGAAGCACTAAATTAATTCCTTGTTTTGTTTTGCTTGTGTGCACTGCTTTTGCTTTACCTGTTAAACTGCCTTTATCTCAGCCCATGAGTTTTGTAGCTTTTACCTTTCTGATATTCTCCATGATTCTACTGGTGGGAGAGTGAGCTAGTGGCTGCGCAGTGCTTGGTTGCTGACTGGGGTTAAACGACAACATCCAGACTGTCTCTTATGGCACCTATTACAGACATAAATATCAGAGATGGCAAAAAAGTTCAAGAGAACTGTTTGGACTGCCACAAGAAATGGCATTCTTTAAATGAAAATGTATGCATGCGCATAAGGATTCTTTGATCGCTTGGGCTTACAGAGCCTTAGCCAGACTTACATAAAACAAAACAGTGCTAGGAAAAAAAAAAAACAACTGACAATGATATGGCTAAGATTTAGGTTTGGCATGGTGCCAAACACACAGAAACAGTGGTAAAATTAAATACAGAGGCGTCTGGAATCAGCTTCCCAACCCATAAATATTTTCCTAAATAATATGGCAGAGTTCCAGCAGGACACATTGTGAGTAACACACTCCAGAGGAGCTGACAGCTCAGTGGGCATAGCCTGCTCCTGTAAGGCTGAAAAGTGTATTTCAAACTCAATTAACTTATATAAAGAAAAAATTGAAGTGACAGTCCCTGAGGTCCCCAAGTAAATGCATCTAACTATTGGATCACTTTCTAGTTGAGACTGTCTTCCTTTCCAGAAAGGTAGGAGGAACAAAAGAAAAACTTGCAAGTTTTGTTTCATCTTAAAATCTTTAAAATCACTTCTGTGGGGTAGGAAAGTCAGCCCTAATACCTGATCAACTCCTTTTCTTTCTCTTTGTGGACTGAAAGACTGGAATTAATGTACCACAAACAGTTCCTGACAGAAGGGATGCAAACAATGCAAAGCAAAAAAGACACAACTCTTCCTGGAGTTTCTGACTGGTTGGTTTAAGGAATGAAATTGTTTCTCCTCGGAGTGTTAATTACAAATATTCCATACATTTTCCCACACACTAGAAGAAGAAGCATTCAGCATCCTAAGACTTTACTGAAGGCAACATTTAAATACATTTTCTGAAATAAAGAGATGAAGATATCACTCAGATTTCTGATAGGAAAAAGTCACCACTTAATACAATTCATGCTACCAGCTTTGTGTAGGGAAGTTGGAAGTATCAAAGGAAGCACCAGAATTCATAAAAAAGCCTGGTTTCAATCAACATAGCTAGGTGTGCTCTATATTTTGGAATAATCAACTGAAATAAAATGCTGAATTAATGGATTGAGTTTAATACATGACATAATATCTTATTCTTTAGTCGTACTGTCTCAATATTGTACACACATTTGACTAGCTGCCTACATAAAGGGCACAAGCCTGCCAGCTTGATAAATGAAAAAACTTATAAACCATAATCAGAGGGAAGAATCACCAAATCTCATAGAAGGAATAGATTAAAGCTGCTTTTGCTAAAGTTAGAGTGACCAAATTGTCACAGATACCAATGGCAGTAGGATAACCTTGATGATTTGGTGTGATTTAAGAGCTGATAGATCCAGAACTTTCTTCAAGGATGGATGTCAGGGAACTGTAACCATCAACCATTTCCTGAAAAGCATGTCCAAAATCCAGATAGACAAAGCTTTCCTTGCTGCTGGAGAAGTATTAAACTGACAAGATCAGTGGAGGGAGTATCATTTACCAAATGTGAACTTGCAAGGCACGCAGATAAAGATGCGGGAGAAGTGGCTAAAAAGATGGGAAAACCCATTAGAGGTTACTGCTGGTTGTATGCTGACGATAAAGGCTAACACAGGATTCATCTGAAAACCACTCACAATAGACTCTTGCTTAGTTAAGCACCTTCAACTAAAAGCAGACTATTTTTTGTTGGGTTTATTCCAAAACACTTGCTAAATCCTGGTTATGTAAAAATTACTCACTTTGGAAGGACATGAGTGCATCACAGCTCTGTAGGATTTGCAATGTGAATTAGGTTATTAATACATCAAATCCAGTTGCCTGCTGCTGAGGACGACTAATTCCTGAGGCTTAGAAAAAAGTGGAAAAAATAAAGAAAGCCACCAAGAACCCAATATGATCATGGGCACCTAACTATTTATTAAGGTTGTTAAATGATAGGAGCTGAGTCATCATTATAGAGCTTTCATAATTTAAAACTCATAGTGTCAGAACACAAATTCTGAAATAGTTTTGAGTAAATACAAATACCAATAAAATGGTCCAGACCAAAAGGAAACAGCATTACAAAAGTAAAATTTTGAATAAGCTAGTGTTCCCACAGCTAACATTATAGATGTTTTTTCCAAAGGGATGGAGGAAAAAAATAGAAGGTTGCTCTTGCTATTGCATACTCAGATAAGAGAGTGTCACATTCTCATACAATAGCACACACACACATGTCAAACACAGTGATGTCCATACAGACCTTACAGATGCATCACATGTTATTGAGAATATTTGAGGTCTTATATCACTTTTAAAAATGGACACATCTTCACGAATACATCCAATCTTAAATTATTTACCATCTTCAGTACCTAATCTAATATGCCCAGAAAATATATCCTTCAGAATAATAACACATGTCTTTCTCCCTAAAAACCTCAGACTATTTTGCGTAAGCTTTATGTAAATTTCAGATGCTTCAAAAGTTCACTTTTCCATTCAGATTCCGAGCATATTAAAACCAGTACTTATATATACCACTTAACTTCTCTACAAGCAATACTAGGAGAAATACATGCAAAACAAGTGGCAAGGACAAAATACATTTGTTTTTGATTACTTCACACATTTATCCCAAATACCTGCATGAAATCTTTTAATCACATAGTTAAATCCACAGCATTTTTTTTGTTTGTTTGTTGTTTTTGTTTGTTTGCCTTTTTTTCGTATTTTTGTTTTTTTTAGTCGTCTAATTTCATGCAAATGTGCCCTTGATACTGTGGACTTGAACAGTGATATCAGAGTATGTGCTCTAAATACACAGTGCTTAAAGTAACGCATACAGAAAATGATAAAACCCCACTATACCACTCCTGTGTAAGTGAAACTTTGTAAAGAGGAAACAAAGAGCTTGTTCAAAATCTTTTGCTTTCCATGTGCTCATAACAATGCATAATATCAAGTCTTTCACATACTTCATTCCACAGATTTCACAGAAATTGCATAATATGATGTTGCTGGCAAATAATGGCTTTATAATTCTTTTGCAGAGGCACAGACCATGGTACTACTTGTATTTGGAACATTTTCTAGTATCATGTCCAAAGTTTCTCATTTCTATGCTATAATGTTGTTTCTCAGCCACCTGTGTTCTGATGTAAACCCAAGCTCAAGGATGAAAGTACTCACAAAATCACAGTCACACAATTTCTAACTCTGCAGATGAGTCTGTATCATAAGACATATAAAATATACCTGGATAAGAAACACAACATCAACTTTAGAAAAAAAATAATATAACAACCATATAGGGGCACTTCTTGGAACACTTAATCTGCATGTATGCAAGGTTCACCTTGACTTTAATGGGAGATTTACTGTGAAAGATGAATGCAGCAAATTACAACTGCATAAACTTGGGATTCTTTATTAACCACACTGATTTTACTGCTTTACTTTTACACAGTAACATTTTCTTTTTTTGCTATAGAAGGGGCACACACTGAAAAAAAGCAGCAGAAGACTGATAGTAAGCTTTCACTGCTTAGTATACAGCTATTATTTTAATAAACTGAAATGAAAATTTCAATCAACTAAAATGGAGATTGCTGTGGGGATCACACTCCCTGCAGTAACAGAAATGGGAGCCTTCCTCAGTTGTTTGTCTCATCGTTTACCCACTTGCTTGTTGCCCAGCAACTACCATCAAGGAACTACAGTTCTTAGACATCCTCATTTTAATCTCGAGAGAGCGGATTAAAATTACTATGTGAGTAATCTCTTCCTGGTGGGATATTGTATTATTTCAACTTACATAGCTGCAGAAAGGAAGCCAAGTAACTGGAGAACCCAGTACTTTCACTCTGTCAAAGGTTTGTTTTTTCAACCCGTTTACAGACCAACTACTTAAATATCACTAGGTACTTTGTAATATTTGAGCCATAGCAATAGAAGCAAACATCTGTCACTTACATTCTTGAATCATCCCACAGCACACAGTAGGGATTCAATGTGCCCTAAAAAGAAAAAAAACCAAACCTATTAGTATGGGTATACAAAAATATGTGTCATGCTTGACCTAAAAATTTGAGTCTCCTTCTACAAGATTATCTTTATACTCCGATGAATTATTACAACTGAAGTGGCAAAAGCTTAAGGTTGATTCTTATAGAGTATTTTAAAGCACCTGAACCTAAGAGCAGACTACTTGTGCATTCCCTCCTCAGACAAGGTAAGCATAAAGTTATCTCTTTGGCATACCCTAACAGAAATTTTAAATAAAAGTTACTCTGTTTAGAGACTTGACGGAACATTACTGCTCTGTTTAGAAGCAGAACTTATGACCCCTTAGGAACTTGGATGTCAAAATCAGTAATGCCTCTAAAAATGTTAAGCATGTGTTGGGTAAGATGTTGGGAGGTTCAGTTTTCAGATGACATTCAATATGCAAAGTATTTGTCAATTAGGTACTAAATCAGTGGAACTTTTTGCTCAAGATAAATATTTTATTTCTGGTGTGGTTGAGCTTTATAATCCCAACTTCAAACTCTTCAAAGTCAGTGGAAATTTTCTGATTTAATTTAGAACAGGATGGGAATCTAGGTTTATTACACATCATTGAACTATGGGGAATGTTTTGGGAAATGGAAAAGTATTATTACCCATGTTTATTTTGCTGCCTAGGAAGAGTTGAGACAAAATTAAAATTCGCTCAGATTGACTTAGAAGTACTTAAAACTGCAAAACTATATTCCTGTTCATCATAAGCTCTGGGTATTCTCAGAAATCAGAACTATATAAACAAATTATATAAAGTACAGAAAAAAACATATTTTTTGAAGAAAATCAAAAGTGATTTGAAGAAACAATTATTATTTTTGTATGACAATGTTAGTGAACAGTGTGGATGCACTAGATATAAAAGTAGTCTCGTATAAACAAAGCACACCTTAATATTTCATTCTCAAAAGTGTTTTATTTTTAGAAAAAACATGGCAATCCGTGAAGTAAAAATCTATTAAATATTTAAATTATTCCATCCACCTCTTTGTCAAAGATAAAAAAGGTCCTTCTGGAGATGCTTGTGAGAGAGGCATTTAGGGAAGCTTTGAACCTCTAGCTCAGTATTTTGCTGACTCCATTAAATTTTGTGAGTCGAGTATAAATATTTAAAACCACCATATACTTATGGCACTTTATATTTACATAGCACTGTACAAACATAAATAAAGAATGTTCCATTCCCTGAAGTATTTATAATATAAGGAAGAGGAAGGGGAATAGGGTACAGGACAAAGCACTGGATAACAGGCCAGCTGAGATTCAGAGACCAGGTCCTGCATCACTAGGCAAGAGCTTTCAGATATCCATATAGAAAGATAAAAATTAAGAAAAACAGAACGTCGATGCAGAATTAACTTTTTTTTAAAATGTAATTTTTTGTATCCTAAGTCTGGGTGAAGAAGTTCTACTTGCAATCTGATGTAGCTATATGAATATTAAAAAAGTAGTCCTATAGCTGCATCATAATAAGGCTTTGCACCTCTCAGATCTAAGACCTCTCTTTTCTAGCAGTGGACATCATACAGCTTATGCCTGACATTCCCACAGTGCAAGTAGAATGAATACAGAAACATTTTCAGAAAAAATGGCCATTACAAAGAAATCTACAAAATAGAGGAAAACAAAGGCCTTTGCAGAAAACTGAAACACAATAGAACTGCTGTCAGATCACACACTGACAGCTGTGTGACACTTCACTCTCCTTGAAATCTATTCAAATTAAAAAACCCAACCACTATGTTTGGCCATTGCAGTCACTAATGAGAGATTAAGCAGAAATGTGGAAAGTGGAATAAATATTACTTCCATTCCTTAAGGAGGTCTTGTGTGAGGGTTTGCTCTGCCAGGACTGGCAGCTCGCCAGGGCACAGCAGCATTTCAGAGCTTCTTCCTCTTTTGATACCTCGATCAAACACCCTTCCAAGTACTGCAAGGACTACAAGGAGCCTGTCTCTGCATTTGCTTCTTCTCTCTTAATCTGTTGCTCCCTTTTTCACAGTACTTCTGGGTCTGGCCTCTTGGGGACATCTCCTCACACCACTGCTGTCGAGCTGCCTCCAGCATCCATTGCTCTCTGTGGGGGCAGTGCTCTCACCAGTTAATTACTCAGTTGCAGTGAAGGAAGCATCTACTGTGTCCATTAGCATTTATGACTGCTGTAGTATTGATTTATACATTTCAGTACATTACTTGGATAGCTCAAAAATGGATATATGTGTGTGTGTGTGTACTTGTACGTGTCTGTGCCTAACAGATAAAATTGAATTTTCCAGATGTGATTGGCAACTTTGACAGCTATCCAGCACAGTGCCAACTGTGTTTTGTAGGCAGGGTTTTCAGTCTCATTGAAAGCTCAACGTTCTACGCTACTGCTGGTTCATTACTTTAGTGTCCCTGGAGTAAACTTCTGTGCTGTCAGAAGGTGAGAGTACATATTCTTCTTGGAGCAAATAGGATTTTGTTTGAGTTGTGCATTTTTTTAAAGATTGCTTTGGTGTCTCCTTAATCAAACTACTGGAAAATTGTACTCACAGTCATCTACTTGTTCACAGTGCACAAGACCAAATATCATGTGCTCTAAATGATGCATTGCAACCCACATTTCACTCTGGTCAACTAGCTGCTGTATTTGAATTTATCTACAATCTTCAAACAGTACGTGTAATTTTGATTTGCACTTCCTCCAAAAAGTCATCCTCCAGTTTTATTAATGAACTGGTTAGTTTTGATATAAAATGAAGAAATCATTAAATATCTTGAATAAATTAATATTTAAAGGCTAACTTTATTTAGTCATATTAATTCTTTTTATTTCTTTTAAGTCTTTTCATAAACTCTTATCTATTTAATTTAGTCAGCGGATAAGGAGGTAAAAAGCCAAATGTGTGGATATTGTCCTATATATTAGTAGGCATGGTCTAGAAAATGTTTAAAAAATTAGTCATTAAATCAATTTGCAAATAAACTATTCAGAATAGTAAATTGCATTTGAAGAACAAAATTTTGAAAGGAACAAATATAACAAGGAGACCTTCAAAAAAATCAGATGAAAGAGAATGTATTTTATTTCTGTTTAATAATTAATCTATTTAACTGACATAATGGTTAATCTGTGAGCCAGTACTATGCAATGTTCAAACACTAAAGATACATTAACAATAGTTTTATCCTTCTACAAGCAACATGAAGCTTTTTCTACGGTAATATATTATAATTGAAATTCCATTACAAAGACTAGGACTTGAAAAAAAGTCACCAAATGTTTAAAGACATTAAAACTGTAAAACTGATTTGCATTCACAGATTTTCTAGAGCAATACATTATCACTGTATCTGCCAGTACAACTCATATATTCAGGTGGATTAGGAGTCTATATAAATATAGTATGTATGTAAAATTAATTTCAGGGCTGAAAATTTTATATAAGCTCTTGACACTTCTCTGAATTATATTATAGGACAAAAAGTGAGCCAAAAAAAAAAAAAAGGGTCTGATATGTATTGGCAAGGTTATTGTCTTTGTGCTTTGTCAAGACATGAGCTCATACAATATTAATTAATATTCAGTTACTGAAAGGTTGCCAAAGCAAGGTGACAGTTGGTGTCTCTAATTTGACCTTTTGTACCAGTGAAGTTTCAATTCCAAGATTTTCAAACTTGGCAAAAACTTGCTCTGTAAATTAATCAAATTGAAAAATATTCCTCTCTAAGAATTTTCTAGAATTTCATCTTCTGGGGACATCAGTTCAATCTTTTCTTAGTCTAGCCTTG
>JAWWES010000115.1:86821416-86908586 GCA_035583135.1 Lophotriccus pileatus
GCCACACTATTTTTGATGCCATTGGCCTTCTTGGCTACCTGAACACACTGCTGGCTCCTGTTCAGCTCGCTGTTGATCAACATCACAGGTCCTTTTCCCCTAGGCAGCTTTCCAGCCACTCTGCCCCTAGTCTGTAGTGCTCCATGGGGCTTTTGTGACCCAAGGGCAGACCTGGCACTTTGCCATACTGAATCTCACACTGTTGGCCTTGGTTGATCAGTCCAGTCTGTTCAGATCCCTTGGCAGAGCCTTCCTACGCTCCAGCTGATTAACACTCCCTTTCAACTTAGTATTGTCCAAGAACACACAGAGGGTGCCCGAAATCCCCTCATCCAGATCATCAATAAAGATATTAAACAGGACTGGCCCCAATACTGAGCCTTGAGGAACTCCACTAGTGACTGGATGTAGCAGCATTCACTGGAAAATGCCATGGGAGACAGTATCAAAGGCTGAGATTCCATCTGAATAAATATTAAAGTATCTGAGTGTGGCAAAATACATTCAATAGTATTTAGTATCTTTATCAATGACATCAACAAAGGGATGGAGTACACCTTCAGGAAGTTTGCAGATGACACAGGTGTGGTCAACATGCTGGAGGGAAGGGATACCATCCAGAGGGACCTTGAAAGGCTCATGAGGTGGAAAGCTCATGAAGTTAAAAAAGGCCAAATGAAAGGTCTTGCATTTGAGTTGGAGCAACCCCTGATATCAATACAGAGTAGTGGATAGAGGGATTGAGAGCAGTCCTGTTGAGAAGTACTGGGGGATAATGATGGATGAAAAATTGAACATGAGCCAGCAATGTGTGCTTGCAGCTCAGAAAGTCAGCTGTATCCAGGGCTGCATCAAAAGAAGTGCTGTCAGCAAGATGAGGGAGGTGATTCTGACCCTCTGCTCTGCTCTTGTGAGACCCCATTTGGAATACTGCATCCAGCTCTGGGATTCCCAGCACAAGAAAGGCGTGAAACTTAGAGCGAGTCCAGGGGAGGGCCATGAAAACAATCAGTGGGATGGAACATCTCTCTTATGAAGAAAGATTCAGAAGGTTGGGTTTGTTCATTCTAGAGAAGAGAAGGCTCCATGAAGACATTATTGCATGTTGACAATAGCGAGTTGTCACTGGTTCTTTGAGTATGTGAGAAAAAATATCACTTACAAACATCTCTTCCTTCCTAGCTAATTACAGGGACCGGTACAACAAATGAGAAGTGCTTAGTGACATTTCGGAAGTGGACGAGCTGTAATTTATTGTGGGAGTTGGGTCTGCAGTAAATGAGGGGCTGTTTGTTTGAACGTTTCAAGATGGTTTTTTGTAGTCTTTTTGCTAACTCACCTTCTTCTTCCCAAGACCCCCCACGGCAACTGTTATCTCTATCTCTGGAATGTCCTGAGAAGATATCAGGAAGTTTCCTATTGGTTATTAACCCCTTCTTACTATTGGTGTCCCTGTACCCCCTGAACTTCTCATTGGTTACTCTGTGAATTCTCCTTGAGGCTATATAAGCCTTTACCTTACCAATAAACGCTCTCTTTGCCTTCTCCCTACATGTCCCTGTGTGTGCTGTCTCTTGCGGCGGCCATGGGGCCACGTGGAGGGTGGGAGGGGGAGCACTGATCCCCTCCAAGCCCTGGGGCTGAGAACCCCTGGGAATGGAGCTCCCCCTTCCCCATCCAATCAACCGTCACAATTTATACCATGACTTAAGCACAGTTGGCTCTTGCCAGCACTTCTCAGACTTCCAGGTGTCTTGTCAGGACATCACTGTTCAAATTGTGGTCTACCTCAGAGGAGTTTCTGTCCCTGATGTTACAGCTACTCATTGCACAGCAAACTGTAACTTTACTGGGAAGTGGTTTTATTAAATTTTATCAGGAATGAACCTTTTTTGTTTTCAGTTACTTTTTGGAAAAACCTGTTGTTTTTCCATCCTTTGTTTCAAATCCTGAAACCTCGGTTAACCAGACCAGCGAAAGGTGTTATGGTGGCTTCCTTATTACTATCCTTTTTAATGACTGTGAATTCTTTAGCAACTATTCTGACACAAACCGCACATTTCTTTTCCTGTAAAATGGCATTAGTAGATCATTGGTGCACAGGACCAATAAAGTAGTATTAATGGACCATGAAATGATCTTAAGTGGTAATCAGAAAAGAGGGGGTGAAATGCTTATTTCCAAATTGTCTTTTTTCAAGTACAGAAAGGAAAAGGTGAAACACGAGGCCCTCCTATTTCTTTATGTATGTGTATGGCTCTCAAAACTGACATACTTCCTCTGCTCTGCTCACATATGTCTTCTTTCCAAAATGTGTCCTCTCTACAGCTCTGCTGTCCCTTCTGAATACAACTTGCATTGAAAAAGTACTTGGAAAACTGCTGCTAGAGAATTTTGTAGAAACAAAGCAGACAATACATCAAGTTATGATATCATTACAAGATCATTTGTACTAACTGGACAAACAGTAGATTGAACCAGAAGTATAAGCAGCCTGGGCATTAATGTACCTCAGTGTGTATACTTCTAATCAACATTTCTGTAATTAATTTTAATATAGATAACATAAAATGTAAATTAAGCCAATTTGATAAAAAGGTTATTCACATCGTACAAGTGACTAAGTATGAAGGAAAGATGAATATATGCATATACATTTTAAATATCAGGAAAAAAAATTCAGTAGTATTAATGTGCAAAGGCACTCTTGGCTGTCTGCTTTTATCCTTACATGCAGTATGGTTATGATTCTGAAATAGTTGAATTCATACTGTACTTATGAAATTTCTTACCTCAAAGTGGGCAAAATGAGTTCTAAATTTTTGTATAGCACTGCTCCAAGTACAAATACAGTTGATTCATCTAGTTCTGAAAAGAGTAAAGAAAAAAGATTTTAAAACTCTCTCCCAATCTTTCATCATTATAGAGAACTGTGAATACCATTTATCTCTGTAATATGAGTTTTATTTTAAATAAACCATCATAATTTTGAATTATATCCTGGAAGTCTGTCATAAAGATGTAGCATTGCCAGGAACATATCAAAAGATTTAAACCATTGAAAATCACATTTTTTGAAAAATCCATCATTGTATACTGACATCCATGATAGTTCATTTACCTTTATAATTATGTATTCTCAAAGAATGTCCTTACAGTTTAATGCCTAGTGAGATCTCTGATGTCAGAGATCTGCACTGCAAGGTATTTGTAAATTGTACCTGAAGTTAGAGCAATTTGCCTGCTGAGCATCCTTTGGTAAGAGTTAGATTGGAATGGCTCAGTCTGCTGGAGTGAAGAGGCTTCAAGGGGTTCAGCAGAGCTGCACTTCAGCTCACCTCATACCACCACAGATCAAATCCTGTGCACAATAACTAAGCAAAGCACTGTCTCCTTGGTGTAGAAAATAATCTCTAGGATTTCTGTAGCACTTTTTGTTCAACGTGCTGAAATAAAGCCCCATCATTTCCCCCTAGGATAAACTATGGGTACTGGATTCCTTTTGAAGATGGATAAAATAACCACTCCTATATCCTACAATGGTTCCTATGAGACAAAGATTGTGAGTTTCCTTGCTAAAGCTAACAAAAAATCAACATGCTGATATCGTTCCTTACCTGTTGACATAGGAGTGAAGATATTTTTTGGAATGACAACCCTGTCTTCTGAGTTTCGTGCCCAATCAACCATTCCTTTTCTTCCTTTCATGGGGAAATTGATGTCGGTTAAAACAGATGCAGCAGGAAGCTTCTGAATGCTAGCCACTAGTAAGAGAAATCATACAATTGGGTTTCATACGTTAAAGCATCATACAATGTCAACAGTACAAGAATAACAAAAGGTTTTAATGATGCATTTCAAGTAAAGCAGGAATTCATGGGACAGTAACTGGCACAGAAAGCGTAATCTTCTGTTTATTATGCAGTTCTACTATGGATTAGTTGTGTGGTATCGATGTACCATTTGTCAGCTAGACTCTGATTAAGTTTCTTAACAGGGATTATTGAACGCACTGGTTTACACCCTGAAATTTGCACATAAGAACATTGTCGTGTCTTCAAAGCAAATTCTAAAATGATCAAATGTGACAATGAAAGGAAGAGGATGCTGCAAATTGCTTTGGGAAACATACCTGCTAGGTGCAGGCTAATGAAGCAATTACAGAACTTTTGTCCTCTATACAGGCACAATTTCAAGACAGATATATTAAGGAGATTCACACTGTTTGCACACAAATGAAAGTAATGCAGTATAACACTTGTTTTCTTTTCTTTGAAAGAATAATCTCCATTCTAAATTCTTAATTATATTTTTTCCATCAAAACTCCCAACTTCCAGGTTACAATTCTGTTTGCTCATTTTTATTTGCTCCCTGTTTCCTAACTCAGCTATGATCTGGAAATAAGTTTCAGCTTTGCTGTGAAATCTCAGTACAGCTCCATGGCAACACTGTCCTGGTCTAGTAAGATTCAAACTACTTTTAAGGAAATGACAGGGTTGCAAGTGTTTACATATACTGAGAGAGATAACAAACAACACATTTGGAGCACTATCTCCATTCTTAAGGTAAGCTATGTTGATAACCATTTCCTGTCCGATGCACTTCCTGATCAATTTATGAAGAGGCTAATGTAGTTGGAAGAGTTTGGACATCAGGACTATACTTTGATCTGCATAACGATTTCACTGCAAGGGTTCTGCAAGGGGGTTTAACAAAAAGACAGTGGGGGACAACTGTAAAACAACCAGAACAGCAAAATTAAAGTAGAAAACCATTAGGTGTCTCATCAGTGGGTTTTACTTAAAGAAAACTGTAATTCCAGTCCAAGAGAAGAGGAAAATTAAGAGAGCAACAATATTAACTTCACAAATGTATTCCTTGATAACCGACTCTTATTTTCAAATTAAACTGTTATGTATTATAGAATCACATTAACAAGGTGGTACTTGAGGTTGTTTCAGGCTTTCCATTATAAAACTATCATCAGGGCTTTATAATGCTAGTTACAATCTCCTCTAGGCTGCAATTGGCAAACACATTCCCAGCCCTAAAGGGATGCTTAGTCTTGTGAATTTTCAGACGGTGTATGGAGGGAATAGAGTTCAGGTGTTTCAGAATTACGGGGGCATACAATAGATTCCGTGTTTTCACATGCAATCAATGGTTATACGGAATATATTAGCGCTGTAAAAATGGATTTTTCTCCATAGTTCTTAAAATCTAAAAAGAATATTGTTTTATTTTCCACATAAGTAAAATTAAATCAACAGTTATCTAGTTTTCAAAATTAAATACAATCTGTATAAGAAAATATTGTTGGGTTTTGGGTTTTTTTGTTTGTTTTTTTTTTTTTTTTTTTTTTTAATTTATCTGTGCATCTACCTCTCTGTGTATCTAATTAGCTGGTAGAGCCTTAATATTTCATCTACCTTTTGGATGACAGTTCCCTTTATTGAAATAGGAAATCAATGTTACTCAATGAAATTCACTCTGCAGTACAGAAAACCACTTTAGAACTGGATAAACGGTGAGGGTCTAGGATAATACTCTCTGTACTCTGTCTCTCTCGGTATTTTAAATAGGGCCATTTATCATGGTACCTAAACACTACTTAGAACCAAAAATTTTAAAATACTTGTTAATATTTAGGTGGTAAATAACAAAATCAGAACGTACAGCCTAAACATTTGACTTATGGCTGGGCAGTGTCAGGTTCATGGTTAGACTCAGTGACCTTGAAGCTCTTTCTAACCTTAATGCTTCTATGATTGTATATTTTCCCATTCATTGTTCAGACAAGTGGACTTTTTTGCTACTCACAATCAAACAAAAGTGTCTGTATTTAATTTAACAGAAGATGTAACCTTAACATCCCAGAGATTTTGCATATAGAGATTAAACTTCATAAACCAGTAATTGAAACAGATTTGCCAAAATGTTTGTTTCATGTCTTTCAAAGTTTGCCTCCTACAGATCTACACAGATTATTAAGTCCTTCTTTAGCCACTTTGCCAAATGATTCCATGAGGATGTGCCTAACATGGCACTGATGCTTTAAGGTATAAGACAATTCAATGGAATTTGACCGGAGGAAAGTATTTCAGTCCATCAACATGACCAGGTGGATACATGAAACAATTCCCACCTCCTCAGTGTCCTGTGAACTGCATTTTATATATTTATATTTTTATATTTTAGGAAAGCTATTATTCTTATTTGATATTAGTCTACAACTCATTTCAGTGAAACTTTGGAGTATGATCAGCAGGATTTCCATCGGAAAGTGAGGCTCCCTAACTCGGTTTTCATCTGCAGCATGAAATAATCACTCACTGTGAGTACGAAAGTCAACAGGCCTTTTAGAGGAAAATGTATATTATTTATGTGCTGGATCATTCATACATTAAAAACTCAAATATGAGTTTCTTATACATAGATAATATGACGTCATTCAGTTTGTACTTCGTTGTATTTATTTTATTGTAGTAGAAAACAATACTTCAAATACTAGAACCCAAATGATTCAGTTCTGCCATTGTCATACAAGCACTACATCTTCTTATTTGAAAAAACGAAAGTTTTTCATAGGGGTTTTTTTATTATTTTAAATTACCATACCAAAATATAATGTCCTGGATTTGTTACATGGAACAATGGCAAAAAAGTTCACTTACAGGCACTATAATTTTGCTTGTTTATACATACATATAAGTTGTATAATATTGGAAAAACAGTCAAAGAGAATATTAATAACAATAAGAATGTAAAGTGGGGGGGGAAGATAAAAAAAGAATAAAAAGAAAAACTAAAATGAAAATGATCTTAGCAGAAGCTGAAAAAAATCTTTATATGTCATGTTAAATTATGGAACTCTAAAAATTCTGATATACATCATGTAGAAAATGTACAGCATGTGTTACTGCCTCAGATAAAACAATATTTGTGTTATTGCTGTAATGCCTTATTCTGTTCTAATCTGATTACATTTTCCTGGACTTTTTATGCTGAAGACATCATACTGACAAGTAGCCATTCTTACACATACACTGCTGTATACACAACCAAAACTCTTTGATACGGAAAATTATCTTTTTTATTTATTTGTATAATGGCAATTCCTATGACGTTCCAGGCACTGGTGAAAAAAAAAAAATTGTTGAGGAATATATTTTCAGCCCAGTTCTCTTCAACATCTTTATAAATTACTTGGATGTGGGACTCAAAGGAATTTTGAATCTAAGCAATTTTGCAGACGACACAAAACTGGGAGGAGCTGTTGACTCCCTCAGGAACAGAGAGGCCCTGCAGAGAGACCTCGACAAATTAGAGAGATGGGCAATCACCAGCCATAAGAAATTCAGCAAGGAAAGTGCTGGATTCCACAGCTGGTTTTGTTCATAGACCAGGAAATCAGAGGCTAGAGAAAAGTGCTTTGGAAAGGGTCCTGGTTGATGGCAAGTTGAATGTGAGTCAGCAGTGCCCTGGCAGCCAGGAGGGCCAACTGTCTCCCGGGAGCCATCAGGCAAAGCATTGCCAGCTTTGCCCACAGGGAGAGGACTGTCCTGCTCTGTTCTGCACTTGTTCAGCCTGGACCGGACGGGACTGAGGGGAGAACCTCATTATGGTCTTCGACATCTTCACGAGGAGAAGTGGAGGGGCAAGTACTGATCTCTTCACTCTTCAAGTGACAGGGCTTGAGGAAAAGCTCCAGTATGAGCTGCACATTGAGCTCCAGGTGGCGGCAGCCTGAGACAAGAAGATTCTTCAAGCATTTTTTTGATGCATTTTGGTATAAATTACAAGACAGTTGTTCAATTACACATAAGAACACATACATATTTGATGATTCGATAATAATTATTAATTCAGAAAAATACATGTAAATAGTCTAGTCTAATCAATTTAGTGATTCCTTTGAATCCTAATGGATTAATTTTTTATATCCTTTACAAATACATCTCCTTTTGCCTTTATTTAATTTTCATGTTGCAGTTGCAGGCAACCTGTCTGATATTGCTCTACTGAAAATTTCAGAACTGTCAAACACCAACTGTTCTTACTTACTGAATAATACAAAATATCTTTTGAACTGATTAATGCCAAACTGATAGGGATAGAGAATTTTCCATCACTACCTAAATTAACTGATTACACATAGTAATATTTGAATGATATTTCAGCAGTTTATTTGAAACAGCACAAAAGTAATTAGTAACGTCTCAAGAAAACTCTGACTGAAAATATGTAGTTCTTGTAGATTATGGCCTAGAAAAGAAAAGCTGAAATGTATTGTCTTGATCCCTATAATCTTGACTGAGTTATAAGGTGCCTAATGCAACTTCTTATAGCTCTCTGACTGATTTGGGTTTCTAAACAACAAAAAGATGAAGCAACCAAATAAGTGGCAAGAATCATTGTCCCCTTCTCTTTAGTATTCATCCATTTATCCTCCTGTGTTCAACAAAACCAGTAACATTTCAGAATTAGGCCCTTGAATAATATTATTCACTTTGAATGGGAAATTAGACTCACTGGAAAGCATGACAGAAAAGCAACTGCATGTTTGCTCATGGACTAAATGCAACTTCAGCTCTCACATAAGAGATTTAGGTTTAAAAAATTAAACAAATTAAATTAGACAAATTAATAGTTGATTCCTATCCTTATCAAATACTGAACCAAAATCTTTAGAAAAGATGCTCAAAGAGTCTGAATTCTGTAGCATTCATATATTTACAAAAGAGGATCATAGAATCATAGAATATCCTGAGTTGAAAGGGACTCACAAGGATTACAGCATCATAGAATTGTCTGGGTTGAAAGAACCTTAAAGATCATCTAGTTCCAACTCTGCTGCTATGGACAAGGACAGTTTTCACTAGACCAGGTTCCACAGAGCCACATCCAACCTGGCCTTGAATACTTCCACAGAGGGGCTATCCACAGCTTCTCTGGGCAACCTGTGCCAGTGCCTCACCACCCTCATAGTAAAGAATTTTTTCCTAATATCTAATCTATCTAATCTTTCAGTTTGAAGCCATTCCCCCTTATCCTGTCACTACATGCTCTTGTAAATAGTCCCTCCATCTTTCTTGTAGGGTCCCTTCAGGTCCTGGAAGGCTGCAATTAGGTTACTCCAAAGCCTTCTCCTCTCCAAGCTGAACAAGCCCAATTCTGTCAGCCTTTCCTCATAGAAAAGGTGTTCCATCCCTCTGATCAACTTGGTGGCCTCCTCTGGACTCATTCCAACAGGCCGATGTCCTTCCTGTGCTGGGGAACCCAGAGCTGGGTGCAGCAATCCAAGTGGGGTCTCAACAGAGCAGGGGGCAGAATCACCTCCCTCAGCCTGCTAACCACACCGCTTTTGATGCAGCCCAGGATAAACCTGGCTTTCTGGGCTGCAAATGCACATTACTGGCTTAGGTCCAGGTTCTCATCCAGAAGCAGCTCCAAGTCCTTCTCAGCAGGGGTCCTCTTGATCTGTTTATCCCCCAGCCTGTATTGATACTGAGGGTTGCTCTGACCTGAGTCTATCACTTTGCACTCGGTCTTATTAAACTGCATGAGATTCCCATGGACCCACATGTTGAGTTTGGCCAGATCCTTCTAGATGGCGTCCCATCCTTCAGATGTGTCAAGTGCACCACTCAGCTTGGTGTCATCTGCAAATTTGCTGAGGGTGCACTTGATCACTTCATCTACGTCATGATCATGAAGATATTAAATAACAGTGGTCCCAGCAGCAACCCCTGAGGGACACTGCTTGTCAGTGATGTTTGTCAGGACTCTGAGCCACTGATCAGTACCCTCTGGGTGTGATGGTCCAATCACTTTCTTATCCATCTATCACTCCATTCATTTAATCCATCTCTCTTCAATTTAGAGAAAAGGATGTACTGGGGGACCATTTCAAAGGCTTTATACAAGTCCAGATAATCCATCTCTCTTCAATTTAAAGAAAAGGATGTACTGGGGGACCATTTCAAAGGCTTTATACAAGTCCAGATAAATGACATCTGCTGCCCTTCCCTTATCCATTGATGTAGTCACTCCACTGAAGGACACTAGATTGGTCAGGCAGGACTTTCCCTTGGTGAAGCTGTGCTGGCTGTCTCAAATCACCTCTCTGTCCTCCACATGCCCTAACATAGCTTCTAGGAGGATCTGTTCCACAATTTTCCCAGACACAGAGGTGAGGCTGACAGATCAGTAGTTCCCAGGGTAAATCATTCAGTCCAACTCTTGGTCCTGCACAGAACAGCCCCAAGAGACACACCATGTTCCTGAAAGCATTGTCCAAATACTTACTGAAGTCTGATGGTATGAAGACCATTCCAGTGCCCAAGTACTCTCTGGGGGAAGAACCTTCTCCTAAAACAACCTAAATTCCACCCATACAGATTCATGCCATTCCCTCTGCTCTTGTCACTGGTCACCAAAGAGATGAGTTTGGTGTGTGGCCCCTCCACTTCCCCTCATGGAGGAAGTTGTAGACCTGGTCTACAGGTTGCTACTGAGGCCTCCCCTCAGTTGCAATACCAGTTCTGACTCTCCTTTCTCTTAAGTGATAACATTCTGGGTTTGTTATGCTTTTTATGCTTTATATCACAGTAAATTTATTGATATCTAATTTACAATAACTTAGGACACAGATGGATGGGAATTAATTATTTTAAAAAGGCATCAGTACTTTGATTGAATTGGAAAACCTCATACAGATATCTTCAGCATAGGGTGTCAACTTTTGCTTAACCCTCCCTGTCAGAGCAAGAAAGCACAACTCTGAATTTGATTGCATTTCAGTTACAGACAACAGAGAATGACCGTGTATATTAGCATCATTTGCTCTTTTCCTATCCTATTTTGATTTGTCCACTGACAGCATACTAGGTATATATTATTCAGCATTTAGTAAACTTGAGTTCATCATATAACAGGTTTTGATTACTGAGACAGTGGATGTTATACTGCCCTTCTGGGACAGCTCCTGCTAAATTTATTTCTGAGTAAAATAGAACTGCCTTTGTCACACCCGTTCTGAACAAAGAATCTGAAAGGATTTTTGTGTTTAAATTCAGAATACTGAGTATCTCTTCAAATATCTCTGTTAAGAAGATTCAATTAGAACAATATTTATACATTTTAGAATTATTCTTTTGACTCTAAATATAGAATCATTGCTTTTTATAGAATAAATAAGCTTATTTAAGTCAACCCATGCTGGATACATGGGGAACAAAGTCTTGCCTGGACCACCAACAAAGAGACAGACGGACATACTGAAGATGATATAACATATTTGCTCTATCCACTTAAACCCCATAATTTTAAAGACAACCTGCAACAAACACAGATGGTGAAAGCCCCATTTAAAGGAGACTGATTCGTGGATCTCTGGATTTGCTACAGAACTCTGCATGTAAGCATGCTTGATGATCTCCTTTAAAATCCTTTCCTCAGTACAAAGATAAACCCACCATTTACCACCTGCAAGATTATGTATAACAGAAGGACTGTGGTGAATTGGCATCCTCTTATAATGAACATAAGAAAAATAAGGTAATTTTCCTTCTCTATATAATATTTCTGAAATCTCCTTGCAGTGAACCAGCATCAAACTACAGTCAGAGAAATGCTCCTATGAAATTATATCTTAACAGAACTTCTAATTCCTATGACTATCAACACAGAAATTATAACTTCTTAATTTAGAACCCACTGCTCCATGGGCAGATGTAGCAAGTTGACCCTGGCCAGATTCCAGGTACCCTCTGAAGGCTTCCCCTCACTTTCTCTCTGTAACTAGACAGAGGAGGGAGGAAAAAAAAAGCCAGCTAAGGAGTCATGATCCGAAGAGCTGGAAGAAGTCATTTGCTGATTACCTTCACAGGTAAAACAGACTCAGAAGGGGGATAATACTTAAAATTATTACTAACAGGATAAGAGCCAAACAGTGAGAAATAAAACACCTTTCCCCCACCCCTCCTTACTCCAGTGTTCTCCCTCCTTCCCCCACCCAGCAGTTCAGGGGGGTGGGGGAGGGGGGTTGCAGTCAGTTGTTGTTTCTGCTGCTGCTCAGGAGAGGAGTCTTTCCCCTGTTCCCGTGGGGTCCCTCCCGAGGGGTGGACTCACGTTGGAGGGAGCCATCAAGGACTGTCTCTCGTGGGGTCCCTCCCACAGGAGACAGTCCTTGATGGATCTCTTTAACATTGAGTCCAGCCCTTGGGCAGCATTTTTATAATTTTTTATCGTTGTTACTATATACTAACTAGTAATGCACACTGTAAATTTGATATGGCTACTTGAAGCTGCTCAATGTGGAAGATAAAAAACAAAATCAATCTGAGTCATAAGTTTGAAGAAAACCCAGTTGAACTACTGAAACTGTAAACAATTTTTTTTATG
Source organism: Lophotriccus pileatus (assembly GCA_035583135.1). Taxonomy (NCBI): domain Eukaryota; kingdom Metazoa; phylum Chordata; class Aves; order Passeriformes; family Tyrannidae; genus Lophotriccus; species Lophotriccus pileatus. The sequence goes on from JAWWES010000115.1 coordinate 86,833,823, forward strand.
AGCAGTCAGAAGAAAATATATTCTCATGATAAATGGAATGCTTCCTGAAATATGTGATTATTTAGAAAAATGCTTTAAACACATGGTAGGAAGCTGTACTTCATTAACTAGAAGAAAACTCCATGTTCTGGGCATTATTTTGAAGAAAATGAAGATATGACCAGCCAAATAAATTGAGAGCCACATCAAGGGTACTCTGTGTTTCTCAAAGAGCTTTATTTTTTTCCATTCTTCTTAGTATCACTGTGCATTCATGCTTCTAAAACTAGGGTCTCCAGCAGCAACTCTTGCCTTCTCATAAAAAACTTCTTTAGGAAAAGAAAGACTCAGCATCAAGTAAGACAGAAGATGAAGAATGGTGAAGGACATGGAATGATTTGGCATTTCAGTGCATTAGTTTTAATTTATAGACAAAGTTGAAAAACCATGGTAATACTAAGCTAGCAAGGTCACCTGCAACACCCTTTTAGATTGACTGTGCAGGGAAGGTGTACAAACCAAGCATTTTTCAGTTACCAAGGTGACTGGAAAAAGTGTCTCTGCTGATGATTCTCGCTGATAACGAGAGCAAAGAGAGTGAGACTGAAGGTAATATTAAGGTACTGAGCTCAGAAGGTGGGAATGACGATGAAGCTGTCAGAGAAAAGAAGAAGGAAGAAAAGCTGAGGCTGAGAGATCATTTATATGTTTATTTATCAAGTTTAGTGATGATTTGATATCCACTATCCATTTTAATAAAAACTATTAAAAAGATGGAGAGAGGATTTGACAGAGGACAAGAGATCAGTAAGGAGTCAAAAAGACATAAAAATCATTAGCAGGGAATTGATAAAAATATTCTACGGACATTACATTGCTTGGGGAGATGAAGAGCAGAGGTTGAATGATTGCTTCCCAGAAGTAATAAATATAAGTAAAGAAAAGATGGCTACTGCCTGTCTTGCTTCTAGAGAAATGACAACTAAACCTATCAGTCAGAGATCTCTAAAGATGTGAGCTAAGTTATGCAGGATATTGAAAGATGATATAAGAAATAAATTCTTAGACATGGAGATAGAAGATGTGATGTAGAAAAGCCACACACAGAGGAAACAAAATAAAATGGGAATCAATATACGATTTCAATCACAGATTTTGTAGCAGACTAGAAACAGATCTCTACTGTATTTTATTGTTGAACAGCTTTTTTGTAATCATACAAAATGCCATGGTGAAGAAGAACTTTCAGATAACACTGAGAAAATTAAAATTGAAAGAACTGTAAATTACTCTGACATAGAAATGCAGAGATTAATAGTATGAAAACAGCCAGTGAATCCTAAAACGTGGAGACTGATTAAAAGCCATACTCTGCAAAACAGTTGATATGGAGGAAATGCTTGCAGGTGGCCCTATTTTTACAGCAATTCACCAGGCATGTACAAATTTCTCCATGTGCCTTTCCAGAAGCTGAAGAAGAAGCAAGTGCTTTCTTTACACTTCAGTTCCATCAAGATTGAGAAATTAGACAGATAAAATCCTCCAAAAGCTCAAGCCTGTAGGTATGTTTACTAACCAGATTGGTCTCCTCATTAAAGGCATCTGCAGTTTCTTTCTGTTTTAAAACCCAGCCAAGTCAGAGAAAGACTTGCTGATCTAACACTGCTTAGTTAGACTACTGAGCTAACGTTTTGATCACTTGAAGTAGGAAGATCTGCATGCAATGAGGTCTGCCTCTGAACACAGGGTTCCCATCTGAAGGCATTATAAATCATACCTTTCTTTTCTTGGAGGAGAATATCCACTAGGATTCAAGGCTATCACCAGCAAAACCTGAACTATCAAAGAGGAAAGGACCAAACCCCTACTTTAATACTCATTTGACAACAGGCATAATAAATAAACCAAAGGTTCAGAAGAAAGGCAGATTTCATCCCAGATAACCAAGAGATGTCTCAAATTAGTGCTTTACTAAATTGTTGACTCTGATAATTTAGAAGACAGAAAGAATTCAAGCGTAAGCTTAGCATTTCCTGGTCAGCATCAGACTAATTCTCTAGTGGAAATCTACTATTCTGAGTTTTGTATCCACCATGATGGCCAAGCTGTCAGTGCCAGTGTGTCCCCATTAAACACACACACTCCTTTACAGCTTAAGCTGAGCTGCCCATGCTTAAAATCCACTCTTCATTTATGCAATTTTGTAATTTAGATCAAATTATAGTGTAAAGGGCTGTGAGAAGTGGGGCCCCCTGCCCCTTCACTTGGGAGCTGCACTTAAGCTGAATGTAGTGTGACTGTGCATGGCCATGTATTTTGGCTATCTAAACCTTGACCTGAGGATTCCATGTCAAGGTCTAGTGACCTACCTTATCATTGTGGGCTTTCCTAAAGACCACTGGACCAGATTCTGACCCTGATGCTTTGATGTGATTTCTTAGCTTGCCATCAGATCTACCTCATTTCTATGGACTTGTCTGCTGATCTGAAATATTAGCTGGCCCTGGCTACTATCACAGACCCCCTGTGCTCTCCTTGTTTGGATGCTGTGGGATCTCCCCTTTGCCAGCAAGGCCACTGTGCATGCCCTGCTATCTCCTGTTTCTCTCGCAGAGCAGCTTACTCTTGCTTTTCCCTGAACTCAGCACCTGATAAAGCATATGCTGCAACATCTACAAAGTAAACGCCTTCTAGACAGGCTTGAGCAGAGTCACACAGAAAATATAAACCTAAAGAACTGTTAGAAACACAAATCTCCTGTGTCTCAGTTTCATGTTGAAGCCATGATTCTAACCTTCCTCACAGGAGTTCATAACTAGGTCTTTGTTTTCTGGAGGCATGTCTAATTCATTTTGAATGTTCTCCATGGAGGAGATAAACTGGATTAAGATTTGCCTAAGGGATTGTCAAAGGTTGCCCCAGGGCACTGCAAAATATAATTGTCGGGATAATGCACATATGCTTTATTTAGATTGTTTATATCATGCACGGCAGAACAAAACTCAGTACCTCATTGGGACATATAGACGCTATCCAATATAAGTAGTAAGTAATACTAATTAGACAGAGTTTGATTTACTTGTTCACATTGTTCAATTCTAAATTAACTTTAATAACTCGGGAGAAATATCTCAGTGTTATTATGGTCATTTCAATAAAACAACTGCACAATGAGGAGATGCTTTAAAAAAGATTTAACTAGAAAATTTGGCCTATAAAGAATGACAGAGCTTGGTTATTATGAACTGTTATAACGTAATCACATGAATCACTATGGCATGTGGACCTTGTGCTCAGTTCTTGTTATCTAATTCTGGACAACCCATCTCCAACATCCCCCGCTTCTTCCCTCCCACTCCCCCCAAATGAGAGGCTTTTCATGTTTATCAAAGCTGTGGGAGGAGGAATCAAAAAAGATCCAATCAGATAAGAAAGAAATGGAAAAAAAATGGTCAACTAGTCAACTAAGTAGGATGTTATACCATTACTGTCTCCCTTGTCAGAATTCAAGTGCCTTATATGTTCATTCATTTTGAGTGAAGTTGAAAGAGAGAGATGCCTAATTAGAGTTGCTTGTGTTGCCTTCTCAGGGTTTAAAAAAAGTCATCTGAATTTTGTATGTTTTGTACAGTGAGCTTAAACTGCATTTTAGGAATGCTGGATTCACCCTTGCCTGTGACGAGTATATAAAATCCAAGCACATTATTACTAAGCTCAGTGCCAAAACTAATCATAGAATATGGTCAAAATATTTAACTCAAGATATAACATAGCATTATACCTGCAGCAGAGAGTCTTCTAATTCTTAAAAAGAAGTCTGTTTGAATTCAGACCTGTCGACCGGATTTTCAGATGCCCTTACAGTCCTTCAGTTTCGGTTTTACATGCAGTAGAGAACTACCACTTTGGACAGCTAATGTGTAGAAAGTACTGTGAGGAAGAAAACATCTCTGGTTTTCCTGAGGCATGACAGATGCAGTCAAAAGGAGTTGTCATTGTGTCTGGCTCTGCAACACTTGCATTACTAACATGCACACCTGATGTGACTCTGCTATCTCTTTGGCACTACATCCTATTTGCAACCTAGTTTCTCTTACTGTTATTCCAGTACAAAGTTTGGGCTTATTGTTGTTGTTATTACTTCAATTTCTTTTGCTGTTCATTGCAGTACGTTTATGAAAGATATATTCAGAATAGGAGTCTCCCAAACTGGAACTATACTGCTTCAGGGAACTATCCCTTATTTCCTGGAAATATTGCCTGTAAGTAGAAGCTCTATAAAGTTAAAATTTGATTCTAAAATGTGAAATTTTCCAGAAAACACAATATACCTATGATGTAAACTGGAAAGGACGAATTTGTGCATGTTATTACATGAAAAATCGTGGTGAATTATTTTTAAATGGAATATCATGAACATGAAATATGGAAGTAAGAAGCAGGGATGGAATTTTTGTTTTCTACTGATCAATGGTTTTTGGGACCCAACAACACAACACAATGATCTCAATGAATTTCCTGTACTTGAAAGTCCTAACACAGAGTGACTGAATGTACATGCCAGAAAAGCTATTAATTTAATGAAAAATTTTGCAAACTCTTTTTAAAAATAATCTGTACTTTTATTCTACAAAATTATTCAGCATGAAGTATCCTACACCCGAGTCTAGTTTTGCTTATTACTGCTACAGTTTGGGGTAACTGTAATTATCTCCACTGCTATATCTAGGAGATAACCAGGAAAAAATTATTTCTTGCCTTCCAATAGTATTTTTATTATAACCTACAGTCAAGATGGCTTTCCTAGCAATCATTCCCTGGAGAGGTGGACAATCAAAACATGCCACTATATATGGTTTTTCTTCCCCACCATAATCTGATTATAGCATTGTTACCCAACAAATAGTATTTTACAGGATGCTGGGAAAAAAAATAAAATTGCTTTTTCCCCACATTTAGTTATTTTCCTCTCTCTGCTCTGTGTAGTTTTTTCAGTGCTATTGCTTTTACAGGATACTTTTTTTCATGTACTAAATGTGTTTTCTGTCTCTAATCCCCAAACATCTAAATGGTGCTTTATTGAAAACCAAACTGACTGCACTTTGGTGGCAAACTTTCATAACAAAATTTCTAGATGGAACAGAAAAGGAACAATCTAAGATTCCAGAGTACGGATGCTCAGTTATTTCATAATATTTCAAAGGAGTAACTTTTTTCAGAAGCACAGATATGTTCAGCATAATCAGGACCAACCTTGATATGAACTGTGGCTATTAATTAAATCTCGATGATTTAAAAATTTGTGCTCTACTGTTACACTGTTTATTGCAAAGGGACATTTGAATGGCAATGACCAATTTTCGAAAGGTGCTTAATGTCACTGTTCCACAAATGAGACTGTTACTGTGTGTGGTGAAACAACACACTTGTTACACTGCTTGGATCAAGAAATAAATTGGACATAGAATATTTTTTTCCCAAAAACTTACACAGACATTCACATACATGGGAGGGGTTGGAAGGAGGATCCAGGGAACTACAGGCCTGTCAGCTTGACCTCCATGTCAGGTAAGGTCTTGATTGAGCACATCCTCTTGAGGAGCAACATGTTGCACATGCAGGACAACCAGTGGATCAGGCCCAGCCAGAATGGGTTTAGGAAAGGCAGGTCCTGCTTGAATGACCTGGTCACCTTCTATGACAAAGTGACTCGCTTAGTGGAAGGCTTTGGACATTGTCCAACTAGACTTTAGTAAAGCCTTTGGCACAGCAAAGGCCTTCTCCCACATCATTTTCCAGGAGAAGTTGGCAGCCCATGGCTTGGGACAGGTGCACCCTTCACTGTGCTAAAAACTGGTTTTGTGGCCAAGTCCAGAGAGTGGTGGTTACCTCCAGCTGGTGCCTGGTCACTAGTGGGATTCCCCAGGGCTCAGCACTGGACCCAGTTCTGCTTAATGTCTTTATCCATAATCTTGATGCTGGGATCAAGTGCACCTTCCATCAGTTTGCAGATGACACCAAGCTGATGGGAGTGTTGGAAGTTGGAGGGTAGGAAGGGATCTGGACAGGTTGGATTAATGGGCCAAGACCAACTATATGAGGTTCAACAAGGCCAGGTGCTGGGTCCTGTACTTGTGTTACAACAGCCCCATGTAATGCTACAGGCCTGAAGGAGGAGTGACTGGAAAGCTGCCTGTAGGAAAAAGGATCTTGGGGTGCTGATTGACAGACAGCTGAACATGAGCCAGCAGTGGGCCCAGGTGGCCAAGAAGGCCAATGGCATCCTGGCTTGTATCAAGAATTGTGCGGCCAACAGGATCAGGGCAGTGTTCATCCACCTGTACTCAGCACTGGTGAGGCCACACCTTGAGTCCTGTATCCAGTTCTGGGTCCCTTACTACAAGAAAGACATTGATGTGCTGGAGTACGTCCAGAGAAGGACAATGAAGCTGGTGAAGGGTCTGGAAGGCAAGCCTTATGAGGAGCAGCTGTTCGAGCTGGGGTTGTTTAGCCTAGAGCAAAGGAGGCTCAGGGGAGACCTTATCACTCTACAAAGATCTGAAAGGAGGTTGTAGCAAAGTGGAGGTCATTATTGTCTCTCAAGTAACAAGTGATAAGACAAGAGGAAATGGCCTCAAGTTATGCCAGGAGAGATTTAGATTAGATATTTGGAAAAATTTCTTGACTGAATGGGTTGTGAAACATTAGAATAGGATGCCTAGGGAGGTGGTGGAGTCTCCATCCCTGGAGTTATTTAAAAGACATGCAGATGTTACACTTAGAGACAGGGTTTAGTGGTGAACAGGGTTGCTGTCTTAATGGTTGGACTCGATGATCTCAGGGGTCTTTTCCAACCTTAATGGCTCTATGATTCTATAAACATTAAAAACAGAATGGATGAGAATTTATCATAAGTGATAAAAGAAGTAATATCAGTAAAGTGAAACAGCTCTTTAAGCACATTAATAGGAATAAAGAAAGTATATAAGGTTGGAAACTATATACAAGAGAGGATAAGAGGGGGACAGAAGCCCTTAAACAAAACCTGCAAGAATGTTTAATAAGCAGTTCCCTAGGCTTTTTAATAATGATGTACTACATTTATGTTATGCTTATGGAATTTTTATATTATGCTTTCTTTCATTTTAGCTCTTTTTTGTCACAGATTAAATTCATCATGGGTCCAAATAATTACACTGAGAACAAAGAAATCTCACTTGAATAGTAACTTGACCTGTTTTTCTTACATTCCTGGGAAAACTCTATCCACCAACTACAGAATCATTTCCCCCTTTAGTCCAAACCTCAATATATTACAGAATGGATCTGAATGAAAAAACTTCTACCCATTTAAATACTTCTACTAAATGAAACTATTTCAACATGAAAGATTAAGATGGCAATATAGACACTAAGTCCTAATGTTCCATACCACCAAGAGGTTCAAATGCTGTGAAGAAACAAAATAGTGTTTTGGCAATTTAGTCATTTGTAGCTTGTCAGACAGCGTGTGATAACTGTCCAACACATCTGGGAGGTACCATAACTTTATTTAAAATTTTTTTAATGGAAGGTTTAGTTTTATTTCAGTGAAGCACTAAATAAAAGAAAAAAGTCTAAAATTAAAAAAAATAAAATTGCAGGTTGAACAATCTCTACCTATATAGCTAGGAGAGACTTCAAACATTTCTAAAACCACTAACAGTGCAGATTAATGTGAATATAGAGAATGCTGAGTGACAGGTAAAAACTTGGATCCAGCAGCTGGTGCTATCAATAGAAATTATATCCACAGTGAAAAAAAAAATCCATTAAAAGTGTGCATGTGGCTCAATAGACAGAGATTCCCTCAAACCATGCATTAAAAAGCTCATGAGTGAATATGCTGTTAAAGAATTTAAAGAATAACGAAATTATGAACAGAAGAAAATATTCTAACAAATGCTACAAGAAAGGAAAATGATCAAATTCCTCTACAGTTACTTGCCTTGTTTTCCAAACTTTAAAAGAGAACTCCTAAATGCATGCTTCATGTACAGTCAAAGAACAAACACATATAGTTAGCAAACTCCATCTAATATCTTGTCATATAAAATGATAAACAGTATGGAGATAAACACTTCAAAATCCTCTGAACTTTGCTGTTGAATACCATTTCCAAGTATTTGCCATATTTGAATGTTTTACCCTATTGATGTGCAGTCTCTATCATTTCAGTTTATGAGAGTTTTGGATATCTATAATTTTAACTTCTGGAAATTATTTCTAAGAACAACCAGAAATGTAAAACAGACAATGAGATATAAAATCACCAGCTATGTCTTCCAGTAGTGGAATTATTCATCCAAGAAACAGGTATAAGTTCAATTTGGTAAAGTGAAATGACAGTCGTGTTGCGGAAATTAACTTTTCTTTGTGCATTGTTGACTGTGAATGGAGACCATTATTTTTCATTGCCTAGATAGTGATGCAATTTTGAAAGCTAAATGAGCATTAAAACCATTCATTCCATGCTTCTGTAATGAACAAACTAAGATACCTAATGGCAGACTAAGACATTGCCTTTAATCTTTATGAATGTATTGTATCCTCTTGAGGTTAAAATGAGAAAGGAGGGGATAAGCTCACTATATTTTTGATCAACATTTCCCTTAAGAACAGGAGAAGTCTTTTGTGTGCAGATGCAGCAGCCTGGCAGACTGGCCATCCCTGAAGATCCAGCAGCCATACTGATGACTTTCCCAGTTTCTTTCCCTTGGGTAGGCCAGTCTCTTTTCATTCCTCTGCTTTATTGGAGATGAGATTTTGGTGCCAATATAGGGAAGAAATATGTTTCACCAAAGGCCACAATTTATACCCATATGAATGGGTTTCCAAGTATCTGCCTTTGATACCAGCGCACATTCTAGTTATGCTCCTCTACAACAGGACCAGAGACAGGATTTGCTGGACAAGTGACTACACGAGTACACTATTTTCCCAGAGGTGTACTTTCACATTTTCTCCTTTCAAAATACTTTACTAACAAGTACAGAAGACAGCATGAGGCCATAAGATTTTAATAGCAATGTATTACAAAAAATAGCATATAGGTAACCCTGCTATTAACTAATGTAACTGCTGCTAAAAGTGAAACATCTTATATGTTAGAAAAAAAATTACACAAATTAATAGTCATTAAAGAACAGGATAAGCATTGAGCCACAGATTACATGAAAAATCATTCAAGCAGTGAGATCAAATATCTTTTCTACAAGACCATTTCCCAAGCTATATTAATAGAAGATTTACAGAGGAATGCTGCCTATGGCTGACATGTATGTGGAGAGTGTTTGTTTAAACAAAAACCAAAAACAACCACAAAAATATAAAGCTATTTAGCCCCACTGCATGGTGTTTCAAGCATTTGTTCATGCACCTAATGCCATGAAATGGGTGAACTTATAGGTTCAGAAATCTCAAGGCACAAAAGATACTTCAAAACTTTCGGACCCTGTTCTTGATTTTGGCACACCCAGTAAATGGATCCTCTGGGATGGTTTGAACCGAACTTACTGTCACTTAGCTCTGTTTATAGTTACCATTATACAATCTGATCTTAACAGAATGGCAGAGAAACATGGAGTATCTTTGGTTCATATACCAAACTCTAACTCTCCCTATTAAAAAAGGAAAAATATTACAGTTACACAAAAACAGTTACTCAGAATTATATCTGCATATGTTTACACGGCTCCGAAGCTTGATCTCAACAATATCTAACAGTTTCACTGCCAAAATAATTATTTACCATAAAAAACCTTTTCTCTGATGTTGTTAATCTACTAACACTCTAATGAAATTGACTTGAAATATGAAATATTTCTATCCACTTTGTTACCTTGATTGTTATGTTATCTTCAGGCTATGCAGTTTGAAAAAGGCAGAACTATACCATTATTTGGAACTAAAATCTACAGTCATCAGCAAGGAAATAATACCTTTTCAACACAAAGAGCCTATTTGTCTAATATTCTAGATAGACATTCACCTCCATTTTCTGCTTTTATTTGTTTAGGTTTTTTGTTTATTTTGTACTTCTTGTTGTTTCTGTTTGTTTGATTGGTTGGTTTTTGGTTTGGGGAGTTGTGTTTTATTGTTTGCTTGTTGTTTTCTGGTGTTTTTTTTTTTTCTTTCCTCACTCTCAAGGGCTGGAAAATGAAAAAGAACTTTGGTAGTTGGCATGCCACCTCCTTAGCTTGGTATAGACCATATTAACTCCACATTGACAATGGAGCTTTGGCTAACACACCTCTCTCTGATACAGTGTAAGTATCATGCAAAGCTAATAGCTGTCCTTATTCCTATTTTAACTAACTTATAATTTGTGAGTTTTTACTTTAATTCTATTTAATTTTCCTTCTTTCATTTTCAGTAGTGAGTGAGTAACAAAACCTTGTAGAAATCATTAAAACTGAGGGGGAACTTTGCTATTTGCAGGACTTAGCCACACCATCTCAAGCTGATCATCTCTTGCTGACGTACTACCAGATGATGGCTGGGTGCTCTTGTGGTAACTGTCTTTCAGGGACAAAAAATACCAGAATGAATCATCAGTCTGTTAAAATTGCATCTTGTTACTGGACTGTGATACTCTGTTTAAGGGGAGGATGGTGTTGTTTGGCATATCTTGACACTATTCTTCACTGAACATGATTGTTTCCTGTTGACACTACCTTACTATGAAATTAACTCTCTTGGGTGTGCATTAACTCCATCACTGAATTAATGCAAAGTTACCACCACAGACTCTTAATTTCGATCTCCTTAAGCCTCATTCTACTTGTAAATTGTTGTAAGTCACCTAAAGAATCAGCTTTCTAAGACAAAGGAGTAAATAAACTCAGATATTTAATTTCTGAAGTCAAAATTTAAATGCACCTGTTAAAAAATGGCCTGACATAAAAGTTTATTCCGTTAGAAAACAACAGCTTTTAATTGCTCATGTGAAAAAAACAGAGTGATTCAGAAAGCAGTTTACAGAGGTAGAAATTTAGGAAGGATACAGGATTATAAGATACATATACTTAAATATTGTAAAAAGTAATTTCCACAAATTGTAGACATTGTTTTCTGTTTCTACTGAAGGCATTTTTCTAAATGAGCCTGAAACCTGAATGTCCTTATGTTTTATAGTTTCCATTTCTTTAGAACCTTTTTCTCCGCTTAATATAATGTAGAGAAGGGAAACAGATTTTTCCAGTTTCTTATAGCACCCATTTAAAAATCCTGAATGATTAATTTATTTAGCTTTACCTTTAAGGTTAATTAATAAATCATATACACAAAACGAGCTACACAATTATGACTATTACTTAGAATATAGCTACAGAATTAAGTTAGATTTTTATCCACATTTTTGAAGATTGCTTCATAAAGATTCATATAGACATTCCCTTGATATTCGTAATTTTTAATCTTAAGTAACTGAGAGCTATATTTCATCAGGATCATTGATATGAAGTTTTAGAAAAGAGCGAAAAATCTCTAGTCTTTTATGCACTGTTCACAGCTAAGTTTTCAGGGAGCGGGAATCATTTAATAAGCTTATTTGATATTGAGAGAGAAATATAGCTCTTGAGCATTTACTTCAGGCACTAAATCAGATGCTGCGATGAGCTAGATCTTCAAAGTGTGCATGAAGTCTTTCTCCTTTAATCAGTGGAGAAAGCTTGAGTCTTCTGAAAGCCAGCATATTGATCTGATCAAGGAATTGCTAAGACTGGTGCAAAGGAAATTATATGAATATATATGGAGCAGAAGTATATCGGGCATAAAAAAATTGCAATTGACTTTTCTCAGTAGTTTCCCTATTCTTTTATCTATTTTTTCTCTTCTGGAAGTCTTTAGCCACAGATTATTACATATAGGTTGAGCAAGGGAGTGACACTGGCTGTGTATGAATCTGAGGAGTTGAAGGATTTTTTGAGGACTGAAGAAAAAAATCTGGTAAGTGCTCACTTTCCCATAAATAAAGCATCTGCTCAAGGAACAGTGTACAGGTTTGGGGCAGGAAAGTCTGATGGGTTACATCTGAGTGTGCAACAAAGAGGATGAGAACCAGGAGCCAAAGACAGGCATGAAAAGAACCTACGCCAGAAGGCAGAACTTAGAACTGCTCTGACCACCATGCTTGCTATCCAAGAACAAGATTGTGACCAACTACACACCACAGTACAATGAGAAAAGTACTAAATCTGCCTACAAGGACTGGTTTCTCACCTGGACCATTCCCTGAATCATACCTTTACAATGTTTGGATAGGTGCCAAGAATTAAATAGCCTGGACAAGGTGGGGCAATTCTGAAGCCTGCACTAGGTCCTTTTTGTTTCATATTTATAGACACGGTCATAAATCCCAGATCCTAGCCTGAAATGGGAAGATGATGGGCATTGACTCTTTTAGGCTGTTTTGAGAAGAAATGGAAACTGGCAAATGTCTATATAGCAAAACTATGTAATAAATTATCAGAAAAGATTGGTAGCTAAATCTTGCTTACTTTGGTGTGTAGTTTACTAGTTATTTAAAAGCTATGTATACGTCTGAAGACAATATAAATACTATATGAATTAAAGAAAACTTGTGTTTTATATCTGTTAAGAATGTAATTCATCACAAAACCATGCAAGTGTCACTTTACTTTTTCCTTGTGGAAATTCGTTCTTGAGAAAAAAATGCATAGTTATGTTAATCATTACAGACATATTTACACATGAACTATAACAACTACAAGGAGTGATTCCTGTTCACCTTTTTGAAAACAGAGAGTGTAATTCACACAGTGGCTTAAAGGCTGTACCCTTAAATTTTCTTTTGTGAAAACATGGGGTACTCTGGAATAACTTGATGGAAACAGGACAGAGATCTAAATGGGTGTTTGGGGCCATTCTGCAAAATCTCTGTGTGTGAAAGGTCCAATCTTCTTTTAGGAGAAAAGGTTGAAATATTATCAGCTGAATTTTTGTTAACTACAAATCACCACTTTAGCACTTTAGCTTTAGCACTACACGGCCTCAGAATAAGCAGTAATTTCATTACAAATGAATTCTGAGTATATGCGTACAACTTGATTAAAATATTTGTTTCCTAATTGAAACTTTTAGATCTTTTCTTTACACCTTTGTCCAATTTAATATCAATGATGTGGGCTTTTTTCCTGTTTTCTTTAACATATTTGAAAAAAAGACTCTTTTAAACATTTAAATAAATTCAGTTTCTTGGTATATTTTAGGCCAGTATGACACTTATGAAAGATGAGTCAGAGGATCTTGGGTTCTGCATTTAAGATACACATCACTAATTGTGATACAAAAAACATAAGCAGACTAGGCAGATGCCATTTGGATAACTAAACAAATCACATAATGTGGAGAAGTTTCTAGAAAGTATGAAAAGGATTTACAACTTACAAGATCTAAAAATCTTACCTTGGAGAAGGTGAATCAACCTGCAGTAACAGACAGAAACCCAGCTCGCTCATTTTCTAGGATTCCCAAAGCTAGAGTAGGTACATCTTCTGAAAGCTCCTTTAGTCACTAATATTTCTTAGTGTCCTAGCTAGGGCTGGAAAACTTTATGATATAATCCATATGACTACAGGATTATTTAATAGTTTTGTAAAATTTCATGGATATGAACATGGAATAGAAGATTGAAGGTGGAACAATAAAGTGCAAAGACAGGAGGCAATGGATACTTTTAAAATAATTTTCTTCCATATGGTATTCTAGACTGTCTGTGAAGGCAGAAATCAGACTTTGTTCTCTGCCAGTGTCTATAAAGCTTGTGTAAGCAGCTCAGTATGAAGTTTTAAACGAAATGTTAATTACTATACTGGATCAGATTACTCATAGGAGTACCTATGTCACAGCAGACCTTTTTTAAGTAGAGAGATAACAGACTGTTAGTTAAAAGTTGATTTATGCATGGAAGTATGGGTTACACATCTTCATTTTTTCATATAATATCATTGTTAGCTGCATGCACCATATAGACATCTACTTGTTTCTATTTTATTCTTTGTAAGGCCTTGGTCACACACTTACTCAGAATTAAATGTGCTAAAGTACAGTTAGGAATCTTTGGTTTTTCCTGTGAACAAGATTAAACAGAGATGTCAGCCTTGTTTCTCTTTGTATTCACTTTTCGGTTGGGTACATGTAATTCCAGTTCTCAACCTGGGTTTTCACAGGTTTTATTTACTAACAAAAAAGCATTCATCTTTGCTTTAGATGACATGAATCATTCAAACCCAAGATGGTCACTAGGCTGTCTTTACAGCCAGTGGTAGAACTTCCAGAAGACAACCCATACCCTCATTTTAGATGTCTGAGATGGTATGACTTGCTCTCCTGAGCAGTATTTTCCCTTGATTTGAAAGAAAGCTTGGGGTGACTTTGTCAAACCTCGTGATGGTTAAAGTAAATAAAATGAATCCAAATCATATAATCTCAATTCAAAAGAGCATTGCAAGTGATGGCTACTGAAAATTGAAAAAAAACCAAATTGTATTTTTTTATAGTGCTCTTTCTGCACACTAATGCTGTGCTTTTCTCTGAATGTTTTGAACTACTCCATTTCTGTCATTTCCATTTCTGTCAATACTGAATTTAGTCTGCCCATAGATATTCTCTTCATTTTCCTGTATGCCCTGAAGATCTTCAGTTTTTCCTGTCTTTGACTAGTCTGTGTGACTTTGATATATTTGTATGCTTAATAAAATTACTGATCATTCAAACATCAGTATTCATAAAATTAACATTAACAAAAAGTGGCTTTTCACTCGAATATTTTTTTATTTTCTGTCAGTTCATCCATGTCAACACACTGCACTTCAAGATTATTTGGTTTCTCATTTATATTAACTGAGAGCTGTAAGCTTGATTTTAGACAAGAGAGAGTCCTTTAACCAATTTTTGTCTCCTGCTCTTAAGGTAATATATCTGAAAACACGGGAAAATTATCCCTGACAGAGGAATCCTAATCTACCATAGAAAAGACATATCTCCGAATACTAATCTCTATTTCCAGTTCCACATTCCACTTATACCTTTAAAGATAGCTATGCCTCTGGCACTCCAGTCTTCCAGTCTAGAAATTTTCTTTTTAAGTTAAAGGAAGAATATTTCTTGTTAGCAGTTCACCCACCATTTACTACACATTTTCAAAGCCCTTAATAGTTTATTGTGAGGGGAACTCAAATCAGCCAAAGACCCAAGATGGATCTGCTCCGGCCTTCAATGTTCAAAAAAAAAAAAAATAAATCAAAAGGCTATTAGAATCTAAGATTATTACCTTAATCTAAAATCAGGAACTCAACTTTCAAAACAGACAAAACTGAAAGCAATTAGTTAACAGAAAATGATAACATGGTTTGAAACATTTTTCTCCCTCTGCATGTTTTATCCTTGCAGGTGGGTCTGTGCTTTCAGTGAATTAAGGGACTCTAAGCAGTAGCAAAAGCTTCTGTTTGTTCACACTATCATTTTCCTGTGCCTGCTCAGCTGGTCTGGAGGAGGAGGAGGAGGTGGAGGAAGAAGAAGAGAAGGAGAAGGATGAGGAAGGAGGCTTCTACCTCCTCTCTGAGGTTTTTATTTCACCTAATCATTTCTTAAAGGAATATAATACAGAACTGATAGCATACAAATAAAACAAATGCCATCTGTCCCAGCCTTGCATGATCAAAGCAAATTGTTGCTTTTACATTGGTTAAGTTTTTCATAGAATATTCTTTATCCTTGAGAGGACAGCTAAGAGGAGATAGACCTTGCTTTAATGGAAATACATATGATTTCACTGAGCTGCTTAAATAGCCCAATAAAGTACAGATACTGGATCATGTGGATTTTAAACTAGTCTTTGATGTTTTGTGAAGAAGCAATGAAAATTTTATTTAAAAGTCATCACATTGAAAAGTTTAACCGTGGCATAGCAACTGTCCTTTTGTATCTCAGCTCTTTTCAAACATATTATAATGTGACTTTTGATAGTCTACCATATAGTTAAGATAATGTTCATCATTTCCCGTTTGTCATGAACAAAGAATATGCAGTGGACAGTCACAATGTGCAGTGTGGCTTTTGTGTGGTAACTTTTTAAGCCACAGCTACTTGTTTGTATGTCTTGTAAGGAAGAGAAAATAAAGTCCCTTCTGTGGAAGATCTCAGGAGATTAGCATATTTGTCAAACACAATTAGATGTTCAAATTGTATAGGTACCACTATTCACTTAGAAATGTCATTCAATTAGAAATGAACTTGTAAACTGAAATTAGTAGAAGGAAAAAAGTACTCAGTGCATTACTGAGAAATTTGCTACAAAATTGGATTTTTTTCTGACAAGAAGCAGCAGTTCATATTTAGTACTGAATCACTTTTCTCATATATCTGAACTTTAAAGTAAATTGAAACTGAAAATACAGCAAAAAATATGTGAAGGTACCGAGAGAATATTTTATGGTAAATAACTATGGAATAACTAGGACCCCTGGACATTGAGAACTATCGACCTGTCAGCCTCACATCTGTGCCTGGGAACCTCATAGAATCTACGCTAAGGTGCATGGAGGAAAGGGAGGTGATTTGAGGCAACCAACACAGCTTCACCATAGGCAAGTCCTGCCTGACCAACCTAATGGACTTTGATGACGGAGTGACTTCTGTAAAACCTTTAACATGGTCCCCAAAACATCCTTCCCTCTAAACTGATGAGAGATGGATTTGATGGGGGAACTCTTTGGTGGGTGAGGATTTGGTTAAATGGTCACATCCAGAGGGTAGCAGTTCATGGCTTAGTGTCCTAAGGGACACTGATGTCAAGTAGTGTCCCTCATGAGTTTGTACTGGGACAAGTACTGTTTAATACCTTCCTCAATGACATAGGCAAAAGGATCAAGCACACCCTTGGCAAGTCTGCAGATGACACCAAGCTGAGTGGTGTGGATGACACACTACAGACCTGGACAAGCTTAAAAAGTGAGCTCATGGGAACCTCAAAAGATGTTAAACTAGGCCAAGTGCAAGGTGCTGCACCTGGGTTGGGTCAACAGCCTGGGGTATGAAATGATTGAGAGCAGCCCTGCTGAGAACAACTTGGGGATACTGAGGCATGAAAAGCTGGACCTGAGCTGGCAGTGTGCGCTTGCAGCCCAGAAACCCAACTCTATCATGGGCTGCATCAAAAGAAACATGGCCAGCAGGTTGAGGAAGGTGATTCTGACTCTCTACTTCACTCTGGTGAAGAATTCTTTTACAACAAGGATGGTTAAACACTGGAACACGTTTTCCAGAAAGGTGGTAGATACCTCATCCCTGGAAACATTCAACATCAGACTGGATGTGGGTCTGAGCTACCTGAGTGAGTCGAAAAGATCTCTTCTAACCCAAACCATTTAATAATTCTATTCTTTAAACTATTGTATTGGATTGGTCTGTTTAAAGACAAAAGTTGAGTTTCCCTTATGCACAATATCTGCTTCCTGTACTAAATGTGTTTGTTGATTTAAAAGAATATTGTTATAGATAAGACCTCAGACATTTTTAAACTCTCACTGGTACAGAATAATTAATGCTAAGACAAGTCAACAACTGCATAGTTTATTCTTCTCTGTTGAGATCAACATAAATGTTTCCTAAATTCCAAGCGAATAGGCAGTCAGACAGTTATGCCAACCCCCTGAGGACAGCTACACTAAAACTGAATTATTCCAGATACATTCCTTCCTTGTTAGTGAAAACAAGAAATTACTCCTTGCTGATAAGAACCTTCTGTCCCCATCTCAGCACGTCACCTGAGCTCAAGTATTCTGGTCAATGATCTGCACAGCAGTGACCCTATCCTTTTTTCATGGTTGACCAAGCATAGGGAGGATAAATTCATGCCAATATGTCAAGGCACAGAGCTAGGTAGTCAGATTAAACCTTTAAATTCATTTTACTTAGTTTCTTTCTATTCCTTTGATGGTTTTATAGTTAAGAACAGGCCTACTCCTGAGTGCCTAAAAATACATTATATGTGGGCAGAGAAAGATAATAAAAAGAAAGACTGTTAAGATTCTGCATTTATCTAAACTAGCCAGTGCACAGCATGGTTTCTGACTCAATTGAAAAGATGTTGCTGTTTCCCATGCAAAGCCATGAATATATAAAGACACAGATTATTTGAATGCATTTTCTTAAAACGTTTTCCAGTTTGGGTTTTTTTTCAGAGGACAAATGTATTACAATGCATTACAATGTGCCAAACAACAGGGATTGTGCTCCTTAAATAAGCTCATCTTTTTATTTTGTCTTAAAAATGCCATGAAACAAACACTTCAGAAAAGATACTCTTCTTTATAAATTTGTGCAGTCTGGCATAATGAAGGACTAACAACTGGAAGAAGCTTTAAGTGGTACTGCAGTGCAAACAGTAAACAATAAATATAATAAATAACTCGTCGAAACCACACTGAAATATTTTAAACATTTTAAGACTTCCAGATGCTTTTTGATGAGTCCTTTGACATGCCTCCAGTACAAGGTTGTGCCTTACAGGGGCTGATGTTTACAGTCCCGTCACTCTATAATATGAACCGAACAGCAATAATAAATTTCACTATTCCACAGCAGGCTAAATTTTCAGTGAGGACAATCCAACCTTTTTCCTCCTTTATTCTTGCCAACTAATTTCAAAATGACCATATTTTCTAATTCTAATGACATGCTAAAGAACTGAAATGTACATGCAGTAAGATTCTAACTTAAAATATGAAAAAATGTATTGACACCAGAAGTTTTGCTATCAAACACATATTTTGAATTTGTTCATTACATATAACTTCCTAATATTTTCTTGGCACTATAAAAGTGCAGCTATAAAAAGTTAATTGAATAATGAAAGTACTAAGCAAAGACAAAATGCTTAGAGAATAGCTTTTCAAACTGTTTTTTTGGTTAAATTTTTAATAAAATCCTACAATATTGCAGAAGCGTTTATGACTACTAATAAATGAAATTCAGTTGCTAAGAGTTTTTATATTTTATTTTGTTATTATATGACTACATTGCTTGGCAACATTCCAGTAGCTTAAAAAAAGTTTGAAAAATAAATCTGAATGAAATTTTGAAACTGTCACACATAGAAGAACTAACGTAAGAAATTCTAGGCTTAAATTATTTGGGGAATTAATAAATCTTTTTTTAGTTATTGCTTATCTGTCTATGCTGACTGTTATCACAGCATAACACGTGCAAATACTGTTTTTTTGGGAGAATGGAATATTAGAATATATAATGTCAATTAACATTTCTCCAGCTATTAAGTATATAAATATTATCTTAATTAGCACAATTTTATAAATTAACATTTGAAACACCGTATATTCTGGAAACGCGCTAGCATACACCTAGAGTTCATAGTATTCTGATGAGTATTTTCCTAATTTTGATTCAGAAACTTTGCATTTATATCTTGAGATATGATTACGGAGAAGTCCAGTTTGTAAGGCATTTCATGTGTGCTAAACCAGAGAGGAGACAACCAAGCAAACAGAGATAATCTGGAGGAGGAGGAGGAGTGGTCCAATTTAGGCTGTGATAGAAGCAGCAACTCTATAGTACATACTTGCAATTTCTGATTTTCAATAGTTCATAAATTTGATAGAAGAAATTTCTATTTCTTACCTACATTTCCAGTCATTAGGTATGAATTCTGAAAATCCATCATTCCCATTCCAACAATGTGTATAAAATCTTCAATCACCTGCATTAACTCCACTGAGCCCGGATAGATCTAACAAAGGAAGGTCAGACATGACATTAGTTATAATATCAAAATTTCTACAGCAGCAAATTCAAATAAATTGTGAGACTCAACAGTCAAGTTGCTCTTCCGTTGTTTCAATATGGAACATTTTCTGTTACTGTAAAACAACCATTTTATTGTTAAATCCTCATGCAAAGAGACACTACTTCCCAGAAAGTTGTGTGAAGTCAACTTTGCGCTGGAACTGTAGAATGTTTGCTCTAACTGACTGCACCTAAAACTTATTGGCAATTACCTTTATTAATGGTTAAAGCATTTCGTATTACAGAATAATTCTAATTAAGATATACTTCCTTCCTCTGGACGATATCTTCAGTAACTTCAGAACTATTGATGCAAGTGGCTGAATGCAAATCTTACTGTTTCTCTCCAGCATGATAAATTTTGTTGCTTTAATCAATGTGTAAGCAATAAAAATTTTTACTAGTAGTTCTATTTTCATTGCTGATGTGGAGTAGTAGAATCATAGAATAGCTGAAGTTGCAAGGGAGATCATCTAGTTCAACCCTCTGTGCAGAGCAAGATGAGCTCTAGCAAGCTGCCCAGAATGACATCCACTTGGATTTTGAATGTCTCCCAGGATAGAGATCCCAGAGCCTGTCTGCACAACATGTTCCAGCATTCAATCACTCTCACAGCCAGTCTTTCGTATATATAAATGGCATTTTCTGTATTTTAAGTTTTGCCCTTGTTTTTTATTCTGTCATTGCACACAACTGAAACTTGGCTCAGTCTTCCTTACTCCCCCTCCCGTTCAGGATTTATTAGTATTGCCAGGACCCTTACTTTTCCAAGCAAAATAGTGTCAGATATTTCAGCCTCTCCTTGCATAGCAGATGCTCTAATCCCCTAAACGTCTTCATGGTTCTCTGCTGGGCTCTTTCCATTATGTTCATGTCTTGCACTAGAACTGGACACAGTAGCCTTGGTATTGCTAATGTAGCCTCTCAAATTTGACTTTCAAATGATAGTACATTTTCAAGAAATTTCATTTGCAAAGCTGTAAGCTACTATGATCACAAAAAACTTAACAGTTTTTTTTTATATTCAACAATAACGATTCATTAGCAAAATAGCATTAAAGATGAAAGTAGTTTTTAATAAGCTTAAAAGTTCTGTTCATATCACATATATTAAAAAATTCTTTACAAAATACAGTATTTTGTAATAGGAAAATAATGGATGACCTTTTTTTTCTTCATATCAGTGAGATGTCCATATTTCACTTTATGAGCAATATTCAACCCATTCTTTCCACTGCTGGATCTACAGACTCTAAAAAATGCCTATAGAGACTATAAATTGCTTCATGTTGCACTCCATTTTCTTCTTGCTTTATCTATCCAGATCCATAGCTGCTTGGAATTGCTTAGAGAATTTCACAATGTGCTTTGTTTTCTCTATGGATCTTTTATAAAAGGTAGGGCAGTAATATTATTTTGAAGAAGAATTTGTTGTGACATTTATTATCCTAACAGGTTGCAAATATTGCTTCCATTTTCCTAATGATGAGTTACTGAGGTAGCAAGTGTGGGTTTTGCATCCATCTCGTTCATAGCACACACACTCACAGATTATGTACTAGGGAAAACTTTCAGTGAAAAGATTTTTTAAACCCTCGTTCTTCCACATAAAACCTTATAGGAATAACTTTAGCAGAAACTGTTGAGCAGTTAGTCTTATAGAGGTACTCTGCATTTTTATCTATCTGAAGTACTGGTTAATCAATAGGATGCCAGCAGATCGTGAATGAAGAATACGCAGAACAGCTCTTGTGTTTAGAAACACTGGTATAAAACTTATGAATTGTGGACTGGAAGCGGCTTCCTGCGTGCGGTGCTTTACATCAGCTCTTAAAAAAAACAAGCGAGCGTTAAAGTGAGTGCTGCTTATCTGAATCCTATATAACCTGTAATTAATGGTGTCAACTGTTAGCATTTAATCTAGAAAAAAAGATGTGCTGAGGCACTGCAGCTGTACATTTCACTGAAAACCAGCAATTTGCTGACAGTGAGTAAGATTTTCTTTCCAGCAAAGAATACAGAAAACAGGGTAAGAGATCTATGCAAACAGTATTTGTGGAGTTTAAGAAAACTATGATAGCTGGCAAAAAGGTCAGTTACAATGCACCCAGGTTTGCAATGTTTTATTACAGAAAGTTTGTTTGAGTGGCTGAACCAGAAACAGAATCACCTTTAGCCCGCAGTGTTTTTACTAGGTTATATTCACAGGACATAACAGCTTGCACAGATTCTTTTCAAGTTTAATTCCTACCTTGATTTTGACATAAAAACCTGAAAAAATCTTCATACAGGATGTAGTAATTTCAAATTTTTTTCTGTTTGAAATTCCAGTTCTTTTCAATGCTAAATTTTCAATGTTCTATGCAAAATATGATAGTAATTAATATTTGCATAGAATTTTTTTTCCTTTTAGTAGTGGAAGTTAAAAAGAATCTTAGGAATACTTAGGAGTCCTGCTTATCTTTCCCAGCTGGTATGAAGGGTTACTTGCTTCCAAAGTTTCATTGAGACTGCTCATGTAACTGCACAAGAACAGCAATAAGACCAGCGGTATGGTGTTTTTGGGGGTCATATCTCAGGAATCTCAGATTTAATCAACTCCCTAGCTTTATCACCAGGCAGCTATGGGACCACTGCTCCTGTGTACAGCTCATATTGGTGCTCTTTTGGGTTCCTGCCTGCCTACCAGTGCCGTACACAGATCTGTGAGACAGAGAGAAGGAGCTATGGAAAAGTAGAAATAACTTGTCCCTTCTCTGTTTTTCAACACCACTTCTTCTACCAGCAGCAAGAAAGGGAGGGAACTGGAGATTTGTTTTCCCTATTTTACCTCCATGTTCTCAGAATTTCCTCTTAGGTCATCTCCTGATCCTCATGGGACAGATGGTAGACAAGATATGGGTAAACAGGCAAGGTGGAGGCAGAAGAAGACAATGCATCACATTCTACAAACCACTCCTGATTTTAAAATCTTCTATTGCACATAAGTGCACTTGACTATTTTCCATACTGAAATATCTTGTTTTGTTTAAGTATTCTTCATATACAAATGTTTCCCTGGATTTGATGATTTTTCCTCTCTACATAATTATGTTAATTCCCATTGTAACTGTTATTTGTGTCTGAATAAATTTGACTGTTTGATGGTTTGTGAACATAAATATTATTTATATAATATATATTTATATAGTTATATAATAATTTTTTATACTGTTATAATTATTGTCTTATAATTCCTTGGTATAAGCGTATAGGAAATTCTCATATCCAAGAAAAAAATTGGGTTTTTTTGAATTTTAAACTCTTTTAATATAAAATAGTTAATTTTTGGCTACATTTTCCTATTTTATTAAATACTATCCTCATACCTAAATGAGTTGAGAAATTTGTTAGTCTGAGAATTACAACTGTTCTAAATACAGGCTTTTAGAACAGGTCTACTGTTTACATTTCTCTAAGTTCTTTGATGGTGTCATATGAGGTCTTTAGGTGAGTTCTGATGTGTTGTGTTTAACAAAAGCAGCACTGCAGATAGCCTTTAATAGCATTTTTCAGTTTTTGTATGTACTTTAATACAACATCTAAAGCAAAGACATAGTGAATCATCCTATGGAATGTAATAAAAATCAAGAGAAGCACCTTACATTCTTGACATAATTTTAATCTAAAGAATTAGCCAATGGGTCCTAAAATTTCTCCTTTTTGAAAAGGATCAGTTTTTTTCAAAAATATTCTCTTGCTTAGGATTTTCTGTAGGGTGCATGTTTAACCTGAATTTTAAAACCATATAATACACTTTGTAAAATCTTACCTGTTGTGCATCCTCCCATTTCTCTTTGTTTTCTTCATCTAAGAGATTACTAATGATTTGAAAGAAGTTCTGAAAAATAAGTTAGATAAAAGACAAAGTAAAATTATTTCAATAACATAAACTACCATATCCTTAATTTGACATTAAGAAAGCTTTCCTTTCTGTACTACAGAGAAATTGCAGTTGCAGTGGCAGAGAATTGCAGTTCTGCAGCCTATTTTCTGTCAGTTGAAGAGATGAGGTAACAAAATAAAGGGCACATAATACATGGTTAATTGTTCATTTTTGGCTATATAATCAGGTTCCACAGTAATGCTTTGTATAAAACAAGAACCATTTTAGGCTTGCTAAACTTCTAAGTGTGATGGTGTTCTATTTGGAAATTGCTCTCATTCCAGAAACAAGACAACAATATATTTTTCAAAAAAAACCAAAGTACGGTTAAAAAAACGCCAGTTTCAGGGTCTTTAGTTTCTATTCAAAACATGAAAATTATCCTTAATAACCAAACATAGGGCATAAAATGGTATTTCATTGGTAAATACTGTTTGAAACCAGGTGCCTCTTACTTTTAAATTTTACATCTGCCTCTATCTTTTTATGAGTTTCAACATAAAAGCAATAGTTAGTTTCTATTTCTTTGACCTTAGCCTATTAATTTCTTTATCTGATTCTTCTATTCATTTAAGAATAAGGAAAAAAAAAAAAGGTAAGATATCTTTGATTTTGAATTATACATTTTAAAAATCACTTTCTTACAAATGTTTGTGGAGAAATTTCCTTTCTAATTTTGTCTGTTCTCTCTACCAATTTGTATTCCCAACTTCTTCATCCTTAAAAGCTAAGAATTTGTGCAGTCTGTTCTCATCTCTGTATCCCATTTTGTGCAGAATGTCAATTTTGTCTACAGCCTGCCAATTATAATTTATCTATTCCTTCATAAAAGATATATGTGCTTTCCACTAACCTTAGCTGAAGAGTGCAATTAAGTTTCCCACAACCTTTAAAAAATCTTTAACTGGAATACCAACCACAGGACCCTGCTGGAACTCAGATTAATGGTCATTACTTCACCTGCACTTATTTTTTGGCCAATTTGGGGGATAAAAAGGACTTAAATAAGGTTTAAGTAAGAAGTAACTTTAACTTATTATTAAGTACAAACCATTCAACTGCAAAGTGACAAAAATTAGAGCAGAAATAACTTCTGACCTTAGTGTTTGGTATGCTTGAAAATACATTAATTTCAAAATATGAGACATCATAGACACTTAAGGTGTCTCACAACCACATAAGTAAAACATTTTAGGATACAAAGTTCAATAAAACCTGTGAAAACTATTTTTACATTATAACAGTTTACCAGTTTAATCTAGTCCTAACACTAACTGCTTGACAAGCAAGACGATCTATCTTTACCTAATCACTAGGAAGTTAACTATGTTAACTATAAAATTCACAGAGATAGAAATTGCTTTAACTTGACCAAATTTGGTATAGAGGTGACTGACACTTTGCTGAACTTGGACAAAATAATCCTGTACATTAATGAGGCCTGTTCTTCTCTCACTGCAATCAGTAGCAAAATATCCGTAAGCTTCAGTAACACAAGAAACATAACGAGAAGAAACAAAATGGCTCAGCAAGCTCCTGTGAAAATTACAATCATGCCTTTGGACAAGATGATGTGAATTAATGATAGGACATAAAAGAAAAATGTTCTCATGGTTTGGTCCAATTTGCAGCATTACTGAAGAAAAGTTTCTAGTCAAGTTGAAGATAAGAAGAGGATATATTACTATGTATTGCTTATATATCAGCAATTCATTTAATCTCTTTCAGACCTTCAGTTGCAAAATTAGGCAAAATGCAAGGAGTTATGTTTTAGTATTCATTATAAAGGATTATGCCAGTTTAATCAGGTCAGCAAACCATACTTGTGCAAATGCAACTTCATCTAGGAAAAATGTACATCTTCACTGGTTTCCCAGTTAAAATAGACTAAACTGGCCAAGGCAGTTTCATGGCACTATAACCACCTATACTCTAGGGCCTTGTAATTTTGGTGAAGAGTTCTACTTGGTAGAGTTATGAAGATTTCACTTGAGGGAAATGTTTTTCAAAACATGGTAGGTCTGCACTCTTCCAGTGCAGTATTGTGGAAATATAGTTGACAGAAATTTTAACTTTGTTAAGGTGTCATCAGCTGTCTAGCTGCAGCAGCATGGAACTTAGTGTGGCTAATTTATTGTACCTGGGATCTATTTTGAAGCTAGTTTTTCATTACGTTGCAGCCACTGATTCTTCTGCAGAAACAGCTTAAGCTGTAATTGCAACTGTATCCATGTCAATGTAATGAGACCTATATCTGAGAGGAGCCTAGATTGCCTGAAAAACACTACAGAGTTAAAACGGTTTTTTTAGATGATATATTAAATGGGTTTGCTAAAATGTTGTGTTAATTAAATGTTATGTTTATTTTAGGTACATGTAAGCATTAGAATGACAAATAATTGACAGAAATATATGTGAAAATCTTATAAATAATCCTAGACTCAAGCACAAACAAAAGATGAGCAATAACTTAACATATACTTCATACTTGTCAATAAACCATAAATTATAAACTTGGCAACAAGAATGTCTGTCTTCTTGATATTTTTTTTTCTATTTCAATTCCTAGTTGGTGTCATATTTATGGTAGCAGTGGAGGCTGAGATGTATGTAGCTTTTTGAGTCAGCAATACTAGTGCTTTGGAAACTAAAAGGAGGACGATTAAATGGATTTCCTGCTTCAATAATGAAAAGACATTAGATGCAGTCCAAAAATGTAACAGGAGAGGAAGGGTTAAAATTCTTTCTTCTACTTTGCTTATTCTTTTGTATATTGCATGAACGCTGCAAGAAACATCATTGTCTTTCAGTAAAATGATTGACAAGTATGAAGGCTAAATTTTAGAAGCATTATGGATGTGATCCAAAGGTATTACTGGAGTAAACACTGGACCTCCCTGTAGACTGAAGCTCCTTCCTTTCATGGCAGGGCTTATATATTACTGATCTTGCCACTACAGAAAATGTTGGGACAGCCAGAACCAAATTTTGAAGACCTTTGTTTTTGCCCAGGCTTTTTTTGACGATAATGCCAATTACAGTTGGGAACGGACAGTTATGTTTTTCCTAATTAATTTCCTTCCTTTCAATTTTTTCTTCTGTAATACAATGGCTACAGTTCTCTATTCCAGTCCAAATTCTTTGACCCTCTCTGCAGGCATAAAGCTGTCATAAATCCTTTTATACAGCTAGGGAAGAATTCCTCCCTAGGAGGAATTAATGGATAACCTTAAGTCACCTCCAGTTTTGGACTTCAACATAGGGAAATTTGTGTGTGGGAGGAGGAGGGTGGAGGGGGAAAAAGGATTGGACAATCCTCTTAATCCCTGACTGACAGCAATGGGCCTGTGGCTAATATAAATGGGATTATATTGCTCTAAATTCCTTGGGGATAAACTTTGTTTCATGTTGGCCGCTGCATCAGGGGATTGTAGAACTCACTTTGCCATCCTGTCCTGACAGGTAGCTGAAGCACTTTTAGACCAGTTCTGAATAGTGTTCCAAATTGTTGCTTGTATTATTTAGAATTTTTATTATCTTCCTGGTAGAATCCTTCTTACATAAGTACAGTGGCCATCTCATTACCCCAGTGTACCAACACAGGGTATTTTAGAGTAATTCACATACTACATGAAAGATCTTGTTTGCAGAAGAATTGAATGACTCTTGGCTTGCGATTATGTCTGACTGTACTGCAATTTTCAGTCACTGATACAGGACACCTTCTTGTTTAACTGCCTCATACAGGGTTATTTCTGTTCCTGACACTGTATATGCAACATACATATAAATATTGTTGCAAAAAAAGGTTAAAAGATACAAAAGGCAAAGCAGTTATATAATAAATAACTTGGCACTAGATATGTATACTTTAGCAAACTTTATTTTGCTCTTGCTATCTGTCTGCCTAAACAAGGGGCATTTTCTATACAGCATATCAGGCAGTAGCACCCTGATTTTGAGGAATTAGTCTGAAATTTTCAAATTTGATCTCACTTTTCTGTTCATTTTTTAATGGAATCTTTGAATCACATCTTTTACACTAGTCACGAATATTAATACTACATATAAAACAGAGCTTATGGGCAGCTGAGGGACTATCCAGATGGATGGAATGTATAAGAAGTATACTCAGACATATACACTATTCTTTCTCAGTTTTAATGCTAGTGTTGTTTTGGGATCTTAAAAACAACTATTACCCACAATTCATCCCAACCTACTTTTCTGACATAATGCAAAATGATAAATTATGACTTTCAGGGATTTTAAACCTCACTCATGCTTTTCTGGTAATTTTTTTAAAACAGAAATCCACCAACTAAAAAATTCTGCTCCTTGTCTAGTTCAAAAAGTATAATGTAATTAGACCACCACACAGGGCTTCTTCAGAAAGAAGTATTTTTGTGCAAATTAATTTCATTTTTACCTTTTTGTCACTTACTTTGATGATGGACTAGAAAGTACAAAAATATGTGATAGTGAAAATAAAAAGTAAATACAATCCTCCAGAGTATGATAGAATATGAAATATTATTACATATGAAAAAATCTATGTTTCTCAGAAACTGACAGTAAATTTTAAACTTATGTTACTGAGACAGGATTTCATTTTATACCATGAGATGTCAGTAATGGGAACATTGCTAAATATATCCCCTGTGAAAACATATGTTTAATTCTAATTTCATTTACTTTCCTGAACACCATGCATTGTCTTCATTTTATTTTACCTTAGCTTGCAATTTCTTTTCTTTTCTTTTTTAACTTTTATTTTTTCTGACTGTATTTCAGTGCCTTTTTTTTCATCTGGGATTTAAGAATTCTTGGAATTTAGGCATGCAAATACTGAAATATATCTATTTTTCTTTGATTTGGGAAATCCGTCCTTATTTCCTTCAGAATGGCTTATGAATTTTAATGTCTTCATTTCAAAATTATTAATTTTAAATTACTTAAATGACAGTTAATAATTTTGCTGAGTTCTGTCAGAATACTGTTACAAATCTTGGAAACAGCCCTACATTTCTGAAGCGACCAGAACTTTTGGTGCCATCATCAGAGGGAAAAGAATCAAATTCTCTTTAATGTATGTAAACTCTAAATGACCTGATCTGCTAAGCCCATGAACAAAACCACTTATGTCAAGCAATTGCTTGAGACCTGTTCTAAGGTTTCTGTAGTGCCTGTGAACCATGAAGAAGTCACTTGGGCTATCAGATTTCTGAGTACATGAAAAAATTTCAGTGAATAACACACTGTTTAATGGTAAAACCAGGAAAGTAGGGGAAGATAATGACTCTCATTCAATTAAAAAAAGAATTGTTCATTAAAAATACTTTTTGAAAAGCACTGTTTGAAAAATAATTATTACTTTCAGCTGGCTACAGGCAAACACCAGAAATGTTGGGTTTATTGTGGGAGGTAATATTCTTCGTGCATAGAAAAACTAGAAAAGGTAAAAAATAATTGCAAGATCTTGAAAACTTAACCAAGGAAAAATTGTCTTTTCCAAGATATCTCCCTTCATCTGCATTCATATATTCTCAAGTGTAGTTATAATCTATGCTTGCTGTTACACAAATATGTACACATGACCTGCATTAATAACTTCATTAGTAATTTATGGATGATCATTAAACTCTCTTTTTCATAAATAATATATAGATTTACCTTCCTAGTATTCTTTTTCAGTACATCTACAATCTTTGAAAACTGTCTAAAATTTCAGATACAGATGAAACCAATATCCTGATTTAGAAGTCCTGAGTAATGTTTATTTTAATCAACACTACACAATGAGTTGTGGAGCCTATTATGTAGAAATAATTACAGTGGTTTTAGCTCTGACAGCATTTTCTTTGTCCTCTTGTACAAGAAGAGTTAATTTAACATGTGAAAAAGAAAATTCATATCAAATGCACTATCCATCACTCCTGTGCACTTTTAATGAGCTTTATTTATCTGAAATGAAGAAGCGATGACAGCATAACATAACATTGCCGATAGATTTTGAACTGAAACGAACTAGTTTTGAACTGAAATGAACTGGAACAAACAGCACTAGTAAAATGCTTAGTGCAAAAAAATACCAACACACCCCTATCCATCAAAGCAAACCTTGAAAGACAAAGATACTGAATGTTACAAAGAAAATATTTTACATTTTTCACTTGATGCATTGTTTTAGATAGCTGTCTCATTATGTGTAGCTGAGTCTTTTTCCTATTTTAAACTTGTATCTTACTTTTATGTGAGCACTGCTTATGTCTATCATCCAATGGGTAAAACAGCTGACATGCAGTGTACTGACAAAAACTCCAACAGGTTTTTTTTTGTTTTTTTTTTTGGTTAATGAAACATTACCTTTACAATGTTTCTCTTACCTGCACCCCATCAGACGCAGGGATATAACTCGCTCTTTTAAATGTGTCTGTAACATTTCTGAGAATTTCCACAGAAATTAGAAGGTCCCCAGCATAAAAATTTTTCCTCTGCGTTAAATCCAACAGTGTCTTCGTTACTTGGGACATGCCATCACCAGCCAACATCCTCTGTCCCTTAGCGAGGTGCTCTTTAATCTGTATCAGAAGATCAAAATTAATATCAGAACCTACTTTACTGAGGAAAAGGTATGATAAATTCTGAATACAGCCAAAATATTAAATATTAAAACTAGTAAAGAAATGGTTTGTCCTGTTAAAGATAAGACAAAATAGTAGACTATGATGACAGAAGTATTATTTTTATCAGAGAATCATTAATTTTGTGCTTAAAGATTCTGAATTTCTTGTGTTTCACCCATTTGCTTCTTGGAACTTCATGGGCCAGACTGTGTCTTTAATCTACAGCCATGATGGACACCCATTTACAACTAAGAGCTCTGAAAGGAGTAAATATTAAGGCAGTATGTTTAAAATCTAATTTACTATGGGAAAGTAGACCTTTCATCTCTGCCAGCCCAGCTTGGTCAGTCAATGCAAGAGATGGTTTAGTTGAAAGCTGATTATGGTGCTTTCTTCTGTAGCACTAAGGTGAAGATGTTAACTTAGAAGAATCCTGTTTGCTTTTCCCAACAAATGCAAATTAAATTATGAATTGCTCCTATGTATCTGCACAGGAGATTACATTTTAGCAGTAGCTCTCCCAGCAGATCTATTCAGGCCTAGTGATCCAAAACAAATATGCTAGTAGAACTATACTTCTGGCTCATGGATCTGATTAATTCTTAAAGCTGTCTTAGCATATTAGGAAGATGCAGAGTGTATCACAAAGATACGATAAGGCCAGGCAAGGCTAAAAAAAGAGCATATGTGTTAAACAACCTATTTTTAAACATGCATATGAATTTATGTATACAAACACAAGTTCTTCCAAATTGAAAGCTAAATTATCATAGAAACATAGAACATCCTGCGTTGGAAGGGTTTTAATCAAAGGAAAATTACTCTAGACAGACCTCATTCTCAGCAGGAGGGATGAAGAGAAAATGCTATGCAACTGACAACCAAAATGTTGGCACCATTTTTATAAATGTATCTTCAATTGCTTGGGGCTTGGCCTTATTACCGACATACATAGAGAGGGAAAAATTACTAACATAACATACAGTTGGACTAGATGATCTTGAAGGTCTCTTCCAACCTTGATGATTCTGTGATTCTGTGATAATGTGTTTGTGACGTGGAAGGGAGAGTGTAAAGATAGTTTTGCCGCTTCCAGATCTCCACAGACACTTTGTGTGGATATGTGGGCCTTTATGATAAAACATTAAATAAAAGCATAGACTAAAGGACAGAATATATAGCAAAAGTAGCATAGTGTTTGAAAGAGTTCAAAATAACTCTCATGAAAGAAATTTAAAAAATGCAATCCTCCTCTGACTCATGGACTCTAAGCAGTGGGGGTTTTTTCATGCTATTGGTTCATATTTTGGTTACACTCTTAATCAGTCTTCAGATAAACTAGATATATGTAACACAGCTGGGGCTGGCCAAAGTGGGTACTTCAAATTTCATCTATGGCCTTAAGTCATCCGTAATAGTAGCTGGGGATTGTTATGAACCACAACAGGCTTGCTAAAACCCTAGAAATACGTAAAACTTGGGAGAATACCTGTTCGCTGCATCATGGACTGGGAGCAAATCTATTCTATACTGTGAGTACAGCAGTACAAGCATAATGGTATGATCAATATTTAGGACAAAAATATTCAGTAAGAAATGAGAGCACTAATTTGCTTGTTTGTTTTTTTAACAAACATTTCAGTAGAAATATCTCCCTTACTCTCAGAATATCGTAATAAATAATCAGGCAAGAAACTTGCTTGCAGAAATAATTTTTTGCAGTTTCCATTCCTTTTAGAAGTAGGCTTTGACAGTAATCATGTAGGAAAATAATAGTGGGGAAAAAGGTGCAATAACTGAAGAAAATTAATTTCAGTAAATTCAGGGATCTGATATTGTACACATAACATTATGAACTACTTCTTGGGAACAAGCAAAAGCAAACATGAACTTGGTTTGCCTTTTTCCTGTGAAATGTTGTCATTTGCCTCATCTGTTCACATGTTGTGTCTCAGTAGCAAGCTAAAAGAACATCAGCCAGTAACACATATGAGTAGAACTTTTTCTGGAACTCATCCAGTTGTTCACTGGCCCCAGATCATATTTCAAGGATGAACAATATTCAGTGCACCTTTATTCAAGCCCATAAGACATAGAACACAAAAGACAGTCCATAAAACTGAACTCCCAAATTTAACATGTGCCTCGGAATGTACTGTGGGAAAGGAGCAACATAACTTGAAGGCAGTGTTTAAGGGAGAATAAAAATGTTTTTTCAATACTAGGAATAGCAGCAATATGATCAATCCTTACAAAAAGTCTACTGTGCTCTTATGCTTATATAAACACTGGTAGGAAAAGTGTCAAACTATTTAGCAGGTTATTTTGTGTTGCATTATTTTGCTTCCTTTTGCTTCCTCTGTATGTTCACCTCCAATTTGTTTTTTCATGCTCCTACCAGACTTTAAACTCACATTTTAAAGACGGCAGGGGCCAAATTGTAATGGTTTCGGATCATTCATTGCACACAGAACTCTTGGTCTCAGCTGTTTTTGGAATGTAAATAATAAATTAAAATTATCCTAGTTTTAACTGGTTTTTATAGTTTTGAAAAAGTAAAGCTCTTTTTTCAGTGAAAAATTTTACAGATCTGTAGCAGCAGAAATGAGAGCTGTAGTATACCCTTTAGTGTTTTCAGCAATACATTTTGGTTCCTTTTGGACACAATGATAAAAAAGATCTAGCAAGGGTCCACATTGCTGCAGGAGTAAATTATTACACCTACTTCAAAAGTATCCAGGTGGTTTAAAGTACCTCAGATGTACTGGCTCTTAAAATTACAGCTCAATTTGGTACTTTTTTTACTTATGTCATACTCAGAAATCTCAATTTCCCAATCCAAGTATCCTTCCTCCCCTGGGCCACAGCACTCATATACAGCTTCAAGAGCCCTTTTTTTTTTCATGCTCCCAAGCTCCAACCCAGAAGTTCCTTTCCCTGATATTGAGCTACCCCTTCAGGCTCACACTGCCTTGAGTTAGACTAGCAGCATACTCTTAGTAATAGCGTAACAATACAGAAGGTTGAAATGTGTTTAGGTACGGAAAATGGGTGAAAATTAGAGTTAATTAGGACAGAGTTTTGACTAAGAGCAGCAAGCAAGGTACAGGGATTAAGAATTAACAGTCTCTGTTAATGTAAGAATGTAAGAATTAACAGCCTCTATATTATCAGTGATAGTAAGTTAAATAATGTATTTTCTTGTTGTAAAACAGCTTACAGCTCCTAAACATATCTTTAAAATTGCAGGTGATTCACTCAGTTGATGCAAACTGGTGCAACACTATTAAAGCCAATGAAAATGTCCAGATTAGTATGAGTTGAAGGTAGTGAGTTACTTGTAGAGCTATCACAATAATCTTTCTGCATGAAAATACAGAATATTCTCATCAGTAGTTAGTATAATGTCTTTCTCACCATACTGCCTATTTTCTGCACTATGGTCAGCGTGATATTATACACTGCCCAAGAAAGCTATTTTGGTCACCACCGTGGGTCCTTGTAGTTCTCTGTGAAGGTCATTTTTTAGTGGTCTTACAGGCAGACCCATTAAAAATAAAGTTTATGAGCCGAGAGATAGTGAAATGAAGCAGCTGTTAAACTGACACTTCAGTTGTCAGCCCAGCCTCTAGCTGCTTGCACTATATGGCTGCATACTTGAAAAATTACTGAAATGTTTAACTGGACTTTGACTCAGGGTCCAACTGCCTTTGTCCCCTGATTTATCAGAAAGTATGATATAATAAAAATGACTCTTCACGAAGTCAGATCTCCCAGGCCCCCGGCACTGGAGTACAAATTTATTACTGCATAATAATCACTGCAAACTTAACAGATAGATGTGCTTTAAAAGGACAGAAAACAATAAACCCTCAAGAAACCTATAAAAGACTGAAAAGAATTATCAATTTGAAGAGCAATGATACAATCAACCTTTTCATTATTTTTTAAGATGATCTTGGATTCATGGCTAGGTATTACTAATGATGTCATTAATACATTTCATGGTAGAAGGAATATAAGAACACAAATTAGGAATCCTTCTATAGAAGTGAGGAAAGATAGTTTGAAATAAAAATATATCCCCAAGTATCTCATAATCTGCAAATGACTTTGCTTTGTATCTCTTCAACCCAACACTAATATTTTAGAAAACATTTTTCATAATGCTCTTAAGATGTAGAAATTGTAAGAACATTCACATCACATCTATAACATGATGTCATTGTCAGATAGAGCTTTCTTTCAGATTTGAGGAAAACCTCTTTACAAGCTATTGGTTTTTTTTCTGATAAGCAACAGTCCTTTAACTCTTCTAGCATGGAACTCTCATTTACTTTCCCTCAATATAATAAATTATTTACAGTTTATTTGCTTATTTTCAGGCTGTTTCAGTGTTCTAGAATATTATTTCATCCGTCTTTTAAAAGAAACAGAATAAGGTTTAAAGATAGGGCTATGCATCTTCAGCTATGTATCTGAATATTTATAACCTAACATCATGCAAGAGATGTTTTCTTTTCTATATTCTGCATTTTATGAAGGACAGTGCTAAAGCAATACAAAATAATTTTCCACTTTGTCATCAGTGAAATTAGTTAATAGTCTCAATCTCAATCGTGATAACATACTATTAAATACACAGTTTCTGCAGAGAGGAAGGCAATCATATATTCCCTTTGTGTATACCAGGAAAGGGGGAAAAAAGTAATTGATATATATTACATCAAAGAATATTAAGGATATAAATTAAGGAAAACTTTTCAACTGTAAAGGAAAGGATGTACCTGAAGAAACTATGCACACTTCCATTTTGGAGGCCTTAATAACAGCCAAGAAAAACAAAATGCTGGAATAACAAGTGTAGCTGATTCTGATAGGACTGGAGTTTGGAGTGGATGATCTCATGCATTTCCTTTCAGTTCTACAATTCTATAACAGGTCCCTATAAATGTTCTGAAACCCAGACCAAAGCCTCCTATAATTCACCCCAACCAGAAAAGCTGAAGTGTAAGGAGTGCCCTGAAACTGAACTTTTGCCTTCCTGCATTTATACACTCACAGTGTGCAGTCTGCTGCACCAAGTTTTTGCAGAGCTATGCTTCAATTTGCCTCAGTGCACTCTGCTGAAATCACTGCAACCCTGTGCTTTAAGGAACTTATTCTAAATTTATATTGATGAAAAGAAAAATGAGGATTGCTTCACTATATAGAAACAGTTGTCCCACTGTCATATACTTCCAAATATTCTTAAGCAAAATATTCCTCACAACAGTGATTTGTTTTTAGAGAAAAGGAGGCAGATTAATCACACAGAATCCTGTGCTGCTCTAGACATTAATCTTAGGTAAACTGAATCTCTGCACAGATGTCAGGAAATTGTGCTCTTCTATATGTGATGAGGTGTACAAAAGAATCTTAGAAGAAAACCTCATCTAGTATCTGTGGAGGTCAAAAATGCTTTTGGAAGAAGAATGTGAACAGCTCAGAGGGATGCTAGGCTCTTTTTGTACCTTTTTTCTCTACTCTCACAAGAAAACTCCTACTATGTTGCACAAGAGATTTTTTTTGCCACTTTATCCCATTACATAATTCCTGTTTTTTAATCATGACCATCGTCATCAATATTGTCATTTCTAGTCCCTCAGCTATAACCACTAAATAGGTAACAGAGAAAGTCATTATAAAACTTCAGTATTTTAATTTATGCATGGATTCAACAAAACATTTTAATACATATTTTGAATAGATACGACTGCTCTTCAGTGGAGTAACAAATGACTCTAGGGTTGAGGAAAGAATAACCATTAAACATCACTTTTTTTTCTTATACTTATAATTGTGTTTATTGATCAAGATTTCTGTTATTATTTTATTGAATACTGCTCTTAAATGCTCCAATTATCTGTGATTAAATTCCGCTCACGTTGGCGCGCTGTGTGAGAGATCTTGCTGTTGTTATTGTTGTTTCAGTTTTTAACCAGAGGGCACGTCTTCAAGATTTGTGTTATCTATGTATAATGCAACCTGACAAGAGCAAGAGTTGAGAGGAAAAAGAGAATGACGACTCTGAGAGGGTTGTTTTCATTCTATGACAGACATAACATTGCTTGAGGTAAAGTCTCCTGGTTCTCCATCCTGACTGAATGGCTGAGGCTGGGGGTCGCAAAGCGACATACTACAAATGAGTTGTCTTTCTGTTTTTATGCTACATGGTCATCCTGGTAAGTATGTGTCCCTAAAACATAAAGTCTGATTAAATGCTTCCATCTATGTGCTTATTTGATTTTAACCAATTTCTGTATTTATTTGATTTTGTTTCTATACAGTCATTCCCATGACATTCACTTCTGTTTGCAGGATAAACCAAAATGGTTTCTTCAAGAAAATTAGCATTATCAAGGACCCCTAATTTCTGCATGGAGTACTGCATCAAGTAATAAGCAAGAGAAAAATCCTTTGTGCCTCAAATACTTAAAAAACCTGAACTAAAACACACTGGGAGAATGCAGCAAATGAAGTAGTGGACAAAAAAGCAAGGGAATGGCTGTTAGTGTAAGATGCTGTGACCACTTTTTTGCCTGTAGCTGCCAAGCCAAATTCTTGCAGTCGTTCTGCAGCTAATGCTGCATGCAGTTGGAGTGAAGGTTCCTGCAGTTCTTGTAGACTTTAAGGGAAAATTAGATTAATTATTTCTGTACTGAGTCCTTAAATGGCCTTCTATTGCTTTACCTCTGGCCAGATCCCAGTGTAGTTCACCTATGGCTGCAGTGTTGATTGGCTTGGAATATCAATGTGATCAGAGAACACTCAGCTGCTCACTGCTGCAGACACAGCAGCAGCCACAAACATAGAAGCACATTTCATTTAACACACACATTACTCTTTGGTAAATGTGTCTCCTTCAGACATGGAAAAATTATTATGGGTGCTCAGATGATAGAATTTTCTATTGAAAATTTTTCTTTGAATTTAACAAGGGGCTATTAAAAAGCAGATATTTGAAAGCAGAAAGAAAAAAAGCAGCTTTCCATGTTGAATTGTGTTTCCAGGTTGAATAAAATTGTGATGTGCTTGTGCAGAAAAGCAGGTAAATGTTTTCTCCCATTGTATAGTATCTCTAAAATTAAGGTGCATGTATATGTTGGCAAGATCATAGAATCATAGAATTATTTAAGTTGGAAAGGACCTTTAATATCATTGAGCTCAACTGTTAACACAGCACATCCAAGTCCACCACTAAACCATGTCTCCTAGTGCCACATCCATACATGTTTTAAATAACTCCAGGAATGGAGCCTCCATCACCTCCCTAGGTAATCTGTTCCAAAGCTTGACAATCCTTTCCAGGAAAAATTTTTTCATAATATTTAAACTAAACCTCCCCTGGTACAACTTGAGGCCATTTCGTCTCATACTGTTACTAGTTACCTGGGAGAGGAGACCTCCCTTCACATAGCTGTAGACAGCAATACGGTTGCCCCTGAGCCTTCTCTTCTCCAGGCTAGACAACCCCAGCTCTCTCAGTTGCTCCTCGTAAGACTTGTGCTCCAGACCCTTCACCAGCTTCATCTCCCTTCTCTGGACATGCTCCAGCACCTCAATATCTTTCCTGTAGTGAGGGGCCCAGAACTGGACACAGGACTCAAGGTGTGGCCTCACCAGTGCCGAGTACAAAGGGTGAACACTGCTCTCCCTCATCCCGCTGGCCACACTATGCCTGATAAAGGCCAGGATGCCACTGGCCTTCTTGTCCACCTGGGCTCACTGATGGCTCATGTTCAGCTGACTGTTGATCAGCATCCCAAGGTTCTTTTCCACTGGGCAGCTTTCCAGCCATTTTGCCCCCAGCCTGTAGAGGTGGATGGGGTTGTTGTGACACAAGTGCAGGACCTGGCACCTGGCCTCGTTGAACCTCATACTTGACCCATTGATCCAGCTTGTCCAGACTCCTTGGCAGAGCCTTCCTGCCTTCCAGTAGATCAACCCTTCTATTCAATTTTGTGTCATAAGCAAACTGACTGAGGGTGCACTTGATCCACTCATCCAGGTCATAAGTGAAGATATTAAATAGGACTCGACCCAATATCCTGGGGAAACCCAATAGTGACCAGCTACCCACTGGATGTTAACTGCACTCACCATGACTCCCTGGATGCAGCCATCCAAAAAGTTTTTTGGATGTGAACAGTGAACAGTGCACCCATTCAAGCCATGGGCAGCCAATTTCTCCAGGAGAATGCTATTGGAGACACTGCCAAAGGATTTACTGATTTCCAGGTAGAATACATCTGCAGCCTTTCCCTAGAGGTTTTAACTTGTCATAAAAGGAGATCAGGCTGGTTAAGCAGGACCTGCCTTACTTAAATCCATTCTGTCTAGGCCTGTATTTCTCTGGATCCTCCTTCCAGCCTTTCATGTAGAAAAGTGTCACATTTGCTAACTTTCAGTCAGCTGGGACTTCCCTGGTTAGCCAGGATTGCCGACAAATAATGGGAAGTGTCTCAGGGAGCACTTCCTCTAACTCCTTCAGTACCACTGGATGTATCCCACTCAGTCATACAGACTCATCTGTCTACATAGTCTACCAGATCACTGACTATTTCCCCTTGGGTTATGGGGACTTCATTCTGCTCCCTGTCCCTGTTTTCCAGACTAGGTACCCGGAGAGCAACTGGTCTTATGAGTAAATACTGAGGCAAAGAAGGCATTAAATACATCAGTATTTTTCCCTTCCTACATCATTATGTTTCCTCTGTATCCAGTAAAGGATGGAGGTTCTCCTTAGCCCTTCTTTTGTTGCTAATGTATTTATAGAAACATTTTTAATTGTTTTTTCTAAAGCAGTAAAAATTATAAGTTAATATATATATTAAGTTCTAACTGGGGTTTGGCCCTTCTGATTTTCTCCCTAAACAATGTAATGACATTCTTGTAGTCCTCCTGACTTGTCTGCCCGTTTTTCCCCAACATCATAAAGTCATCTTTTTTTCCTAAGTTCCAGCCCCAGCTCTCTGTTCAGCCAGGCCAGTTTGAGGTGTATGTTGGTGAAATCAAGCACTATAATGTCATGAATGGAGAAGGTACCAGAGTAGCTTTCAACACATTTCACTCTACTGATCCTAAGGTACTAATTTCTGGTGCCTATTGTAACACAGACAGTTATGAAAAAAAGCATCCACTTGGGATGGGGCAGTTGGTTTCTGTACTACATAGTTCATATGAGTGCCTGAAGTATTGGGTTATTTCCTCTCTTTGGCTAAGTGCATATATATTTACAGAGGATGAAGCAGACCTGTTAGAAGACTGTGAAAACCATACTAACTTTATAAAGTGGTGTTAAAAGCACTACAATCCACAACATTTCATTCCATGCAATGATTTTGGCAGGCCAGAGTGGGCGAAGCTTTCTCAGAACCACATGAGTACCTTCACCATTAAGCCAACAGTGATACTGAAGTCATTAGCTTTTTTTTTTTCCTGAAGTTTTAATCTTCTGTGTAGAATGGGAAAATGTTAGTGAGGCAGGGGAAAACTGTTGCCTGTTGCAATTTCTTGATCAATTGCTCTCTGATGAGACAAAAGTTTGTCGTCCTCTACTGAAGATAATGGAAGTGACAAAACAGAGCTGGCTCCTACAGGTTCAGGGCTTAAAAGGGCAGCAAGACAAGGCATTTACTGATATAACTCCCCTGCCTGTCAGAGACTGCAAAGGTGAAGATGAACAGCTGGTGTATACCAATGTAAATACAGACTGAGGCTGAACAAAAATCTTGTTATTGAGGCCCCTGCATTCAAATCTATAAAACTAAGCCTGGCTGCTTTGCTCTGCAGCTATATAAAAAGAAATGAAGCACTAAACTAGCAGGAAAAAAAAAAAAAAAAAGGCAATAAATTTTTTAGAAGGAAGCCTTTCAATCCCCAGAGTACAGCAGTCATTTCAGTGAGGAGTACATGGACAGGCTGATATGCTGCCCTTGTAATATAATTTGGAAAAACAAAATCATCTCTAATGAGCTGCAGCTGAGCAAATCATTATTCACCTCAGAGTTCTTTTTATCAAATTATATTTTAGCCAAGCACTTGCAAAATTGTGACTAACACTGATGTGGAAAAAGTGGAAACAAAATTATAGTATGAGCAGAAGCAGCCGAAAAGCATTTTTATGGCTATATTATTAGTTTGATATGTAAAGATTCACCTGCATAAGTTCCCATGCTCCTTCTTAAGTGCTAATATTTTGACATCAGTGTGATAATTCATATGCAGATTTTTCCTTTGTAACTCTCAAGAGTTAAGAGATATTTTGGTTTTCCCACCTTCTCTTTCTGATAAAAAGCACCCCATTTTTTAGGAATGTGTTATATTAGGTGTTATATCACTCAGAGTGTCACTGTGTTTGGCTCCGGGACCCTCAACATAAGAAGAACACAGACCTGTTGAAGTGAGTCCAGAGAAGGGCTACAAAGATGATCAGAGGATTGGAGCACCATTCCTATGAGGAATAGCTGAGGGAATTCGAACTGTTCAGATGGTGAGAAGGCTCCAGGAAGACCTTATAGTAGCCTTCCAGCACCTTTTTACAAGGGCATCCAGTGACAGGATAAGGAGGAATGGCTTCACACTGAAAGAGGGCACATTTAGACTAGGTATTAGGGAGAAACTCTTTATTGTGAGTTTGGTGAGGCAGTGGAAGTTGTGAATGCTCCATCCCTGTTCAAGGCTGGACAGGGCTTTGAACAACCTGATCTTGTGGAAGGTGTCCCTGGCCATGGCAGTGAGGGGATAAAAATAGATGATTTTTAGGGTCCTTTCCAACCCAAACCATTCTATGGTTCTAAGAAATGACTACCTTAATTTTATCATGGCAATTTAATGTAGAATTTCATCATCAAGGTTAGAAAACTGTGCTACATAGGTTTATAAAATGGGCTGTATTAGTAGAGATTTTCTGATAATGTTGGAGATGACCTTCAGAAACAAAGTTTCTAGATGACAGGCTTTAGCTTGAGGCATTGTTTATGAGCACAGTAGAAATCTTTTCCAAACTAGAGTGTCCAAAAGACATGTAGAGGAAATCTCACTTCAGGCAAAAGGGCTATTCCAGTGTGTGATAAGATAGTGATATATTATTAATATTTTTAAGAAGATCCCTCACAATTTATTTTTTTTGTAATTCAGTAAGTCCTATTACTTAGTATGAATGCATAACAGAGTAAAAAATAGAAATAGCCTTGTATATTCAAGTATTTTCTCCATTTGCACAAAATCAGTTTCTAATACTCCATGGTGAGATCTTATTCATTAATGGTATTAATTTAAAATGGTAATAAAGGCTTCCATAATCAGTTCCTGAAGAGGTCATAAGCTATGAAAACTCATTGCTCTTCCATAATTAACTATTTTAATATCATTTTTATTTCTGCATTGACTCCCATTCAAGTCTTTTGTTTCCTGGTTTTTAGAGTTTTGGGCAGTTGAAGAGTGCATGAGTGGATTCTTGTGTCAGTTTGATTTTTCATTTTGTTTT
Source organism: Lophotriccus pileatus (assembly GCA_035583135.1). Classification (NCBI taxonomy): domain Eukaryota; kingdom Metazoa; phylum Chordata; class Aves; order Passeriformes; family Tyrannidae; genus Lophotriccus; species Lophotriccus pileatus. The sequence continues at coordinate 86,875,749 of JAWWES010000115.1, forward strand.
ATTTGTTTTGCTGGTTTTCCTAATTTAGGTTCCTATTATCTGTAGAATGGATTAAGAATAGATGAAGAAATCTTTAGCTATGCCTCTTAGAAGCAGGATAATGTAGGATATTTCCAATGCTGGGGTCTTGCTTCCTAGTCTTATTCCTTGTAGTGTACCAAATTCGATTGGCTTCAAGAGACTAGGAAAGTGAAATTAACTCTTATTTGAGGGTACCACCTGAAATAGATCTGTGGCTCCTAATCACTCATTCTGTTCTTGGTCTGGCAGTCCACTCATATCTAATCACAGCACGAATAGATTTCTTTTTCTCAGGAAAGACTTTGCCCTGTTTATTCAAATAAGGTAAAAAAACCCACACTTCAGAAGACACTAGTCCAAATTAACCAAGTACTAGCTAAAGTAAACAATTCTATATTAAATAATTACGCAGACCATTTTCTGCTTCCAGATCAAAAGAAGATAATTAGTAATGAGGAGCATACTTCATAATATTATACAGACTCTGTTTGGGTCATTAGATCATCATCTAATCTGCCTTTCTACATATAACAGTCCATTAAGCTAGCAACAGATACACTTTAAAGAGATTAAAATGTGTTAGTTAGACGGAAGGAGTTCAGTTTTCAGAAAATGGAACTATATGCCAAGGGTAGAGAATAGGCTTCAGCAACTTCGGCTATAGCAGTAATTGATTTGGGAAAATGGTCTGAAACCCCAAACCATGTCTATCCAACAGAGGGGAGAAAATCCTCCAAATTCTGAAAATTTATGCTGGAATTAGAGAAAGCAAGGAAATTCCCCCCTATTAACTAAAATCTGGTGATCAGTATGTCACCAAGAACTATCCAGAAGGAACTGAAGAAAGGATACTCACTGCCACTAGATTTTATTAAAACATATGACTTTCCTTCTTCTCTATCCACAATAAAAAAAGACACTTGGAAGAATTTCTTTGTTGTTATCTCCTCTTTCTCAAGGACACATTTAACAAATTTCACATCACTGGGCAAAATATTCCTTCTTAGCTGCAAGGATGACTGTTAACAGTCCTGTAACACCATTCTTGACTAAGGACATTTTCTTAATGCAAAGCTGCAGGTACTGCAAGCATGTTACGACAATGCAACAAAACTAGAACAAAAACTGATATATAGTCTGTGATGCTTCTTTTTCTGTTCATCAAGTTATTGCTTGATCCTCTAGGTTATGATTCCAAAAGGCAAAATACACCTATTTACCACCTTGCATTTTCTACTTATAGTGCTCTAGGAAGAATAATTCTAATTAGGTTCTTTAAGTATAATTATTAGAGCTAAGCAAATAATTTCTCAAAGGTTTATTTCATGGATTTGGGCATTTTTGTCCCTTAATATGTTCAGTGAATAAATTTTCATATTAGTCAACCAGCTGTGTAAGCTGGTCAAACAGTATTTGATGAATTCATTTGATGACTGATTTGTACGAAATGTTGGATAAACTATTCATGACTAATTGGTTCCATTAGTCAAAGAGATCTAATTGTCATCCTGAGTTTTAAAAGGAACCTGTATTCCACAGTGCACAAGGTAAAATAAACTAACGGAAGTGTAGGCTGTACATTTGTGGCATAGCTGAAGCGCATCATTCTATTAACTGCTTTTACTCAAGCTCCTACACATGAATTGCGTAGGGAGCTCTGCCCTTGAAAGACGTAAACTAACTGCAGATCTTCACAAGTCAAACCATTTCCCTTACTATTTCATCATTTTCAAGTGCATAAGTCTCTTCAGAGGCCCTGTAGTTATAGTTTGAACATGGCAGGGATTTTCTGTGCTGTTCTATGGAGAGGTAGGAACATTAAGATGGAAAAAGGCTAGACACTAACTCAGAAGACTGGAGATAAATTTCCTGCTTAATCGGTCTCACTCAGTTTCCCATCAACAAAAAATGGAGATGTAGCTGGGTTTCAGCTACTTTGATACTGCTTATTAAGGGTGGAACTCTGTCTCATGTCACTTCCAGATGAGTAATAGAAAAAACTGTAAAAATAAAAGAACCTTTGTGCATGAGGCAGTGAACCTACTGTAGTTCCATATAGTAAGGAAACAGTCTTCGGGGGTCAATCACCTGTGGTTACGTGGTAAAATCCTACACTATATATAGCAAAGAATTCTGGTTCCCTCAAGTTAAATTCTTTATCCCTCCTCTGCCCCAGAAAACTATGCTTTTACTGCCTGCTGACAATGGTCTCTCTGCTATGCTATCCTCTAAATGATGGTAGGCATTGTTTGGGAGAGTGATCACTGTTATGATCTTAAATGATGTCAGGGAGCATGCTAACAGATACACAGTTAAACAGTGTAGATGATTACAAGGACAATTTTTAAGCTTGGGCAGTCACGCTTTTTTGTTTTATTTACCAGTGTAACTGTAAACTTCCAGTCCAACAGCTGTGTAGCCAGGTTAGCAGGGTCTGTGGCCAAAGTGGTATTTTCTGGCTCCTATCATATGAAACATTTTTCTTTATAGAATATTTTCTTAAGCACAGCAGCATGTGAATTCTACTACATGATTTCTGGGCTTGTTCTGGATCATATGTGGCTTGTTTAGAGGGCAAAGAGACAGGCACCTGTCTGTATTCTATATGCTTTAATGTATTAACTGTTATATATATGCACTCCTGGTCTGAGTTAGTAAAATAATTTTATTGGTAAATTAAGCACACTAAGGTATCTCATAAATGCTTTCATAAGCACACATATTTATTATAGCAACACCGTCTGTCAGCAGCTTCCTTATAAAGCCCTATTTTCAGGGATTTATGGAACTGACATATGTATCGTGGGGGGACAAGCCTACATTTGCAAGGCGATGACCTTATAGGTCGTTACCTCTGTTTTCTCTGATTCTTTAAATATGCTGTGTTGTTCACTTTGAAAAGGAGTAAGATAGGCCAGTTTGGTTTTTTTTAACAGCTCCCAAGTGTAAAAGAAATCCACTTTTCTCCTTTAATTTGTATGCATATAAGCTAGACTGAAATTTTGTGCAGCATTAAGGTTATGTTTAGGTGCTTGTGTAATTTTAAAGAAGCTTTACCTTTTTAACTGTTCTTTGGCAAAAAGAATATTTCACAGTGTGGTCTATTAATATTTAATATTTTGAAAAAGGAAATATAGAAGAAAATAAAAATGTGATCTGGGTTAGAAATGCCTTCCTTCGTTCAACAATGTCCCCTTCCTGCCAGGCAGACTTGCAGCTCTTGACAAACTATCAGTGCCTCACCAAGAGTTAACCAGTTAAGTCAAATTACTAAATAGCGGGAAACAGCATTTCCCACTGTTTGAGTCGCAAACTAGCTTTGACATAATATATTCAGCTGTTGCAAAAGAAATAAAATACCAGAAATATTAAATGCAAAACAGTTACAGCCAACTCAATGTGTTTTTTTGAGCATGATCAGTAAGAGGAAAGACGATCAAGCAGAAAGCTGTATAAAATAGAAAAGTTTCTATGTAGTAGGGAAAATTCCTTTGACAATCTATTCTGTCTTGTTTTAAAAATTATTCTTGCTTTGGCCTTCCCTGAAGCTGAATCCTAGGCCCAAATAAGTTGGATCTAATGAAACAGAAATGCAGCTCAAAGGAATTAATCAAAATCTACTCTAAGTAGCAATCCAGATTTGAGGGATGACAGCTAGGTTACTGCTTTTTAAGCCACCAAAGATTTTTAAACATGTTACAGAAATGTTGCACTTGGTTGAGAGCTTGGGAAGTTATGAAGCACAGGGCTGAATTAGTGTCCCTCTGCTGAATGATAAATGGAGCAGTGGCCTTTGGAAAAGGAGTCAGAGTAAGAGGAAAGTCAGTAAAATATATCATGCAGGCAAAAACCATTGTCCATGAGACCCTTCAAAGGCAGCTTCCCACTATACTCTTAACCTGGCTGAACGCTTTGGCTATGGAATTAGAGTGTAATCAGTATACCTAGCATATACCATGGTAGTATATTTCTAACTCCCAATTACACCTGTGCATATAAACATATTTAGGCAGTAGATAAATGTATAATGCATATGTTTGGCAAAGAAACTTTTCGTTAGGCATACTGTAAAACACCACATAATAATTCTTCATCTACAGTTACTTTATTTTTTCCAAGACATTGCAATAGCTTTACCCTATAATCATTTCCTATTGTTACATTCAAAGGCAAAGTTCTAAATTTGATAGCAAAAAGGAATATCATTCCTGGCTTCCTAATCTACAATTAAAGAATTCATGGTATTATAAAATTCTCAGCAAGTCACTCTTCCAGAAAATCTTATTTATTCGTATCTCATTTTCTAATAAATCAAAATATGTCTTACCTCTGAAAAAATTACCCCTATAAAAATTTCACATAGTGGACGTGAAAGAAGGGACTCGTATTCATTTTTCTATTTCTACAGTAAGACAAAGGTTATTTCACAAACACCAGCAATATACAAGATCCAAATAATATCCATTAATATAAATTATTATTTCTCAGATCTGTTTTCCTCTCGGCATTTCTTATCAGAAATCTAAGAGTAAATAAGGGTTTTTTTGCACACCAATAATTAGTAATGAATAAACAGAGCAAGTACTAAAGCTGGCTTTGCACCTACTGAATGCTGCAAGTGTCTGTACTCATTTGATATGCATCTAGCAAAGCTTGGATGTTCCCAAAAGGCCACTCCATGAACACTGAGAGAGCAGCGTCTGCTAGTGGTGCCTGTAAGAGACAAAGAATACAGAAAATATTTGTATAAGTCAGAGCAATTGGCAAGAATGAACCTTATCTAAACTGTATTTCATGCTATTTTAAAAGCACACAGAGAAACAATTTCATGTAATAGTCATCAGTATGTAGAGATTAGTGTAATATTCCAAATCACATTTCAGTGTTTACTTGATCAGTTTTTATAACTCTTTTCTTAAAAAATTTTATGTTTTGCTTCATTTTCACCACTTTGCCTGGCAGGTCCAGTCAAATTGATTTTTCCTCAGCTTTTTTGCTCTGAATATAATGCACATATGTATGTTTACACATACATATCTCCCATGCATACATGTAAGCTATAAGAGACAGTATACGTACATGCTTATATATGCATGCATACGCATAAGTAAATATGTGGAGTATATACGGATATATTCACATATATGCATTTTTACACGAGTCTAGAAATGATTTCTCTAAAACACCAGGCAAAATATTACTCCCTTTTCTTATCATCATAAAATTTCAAAGTAGTACTGTACCTGTGGCATTGAGAGGACATCGATTGAATGCCATGTCCCCAGCTGGAGTCCTTTTCCACACCATTGACATTAAATAGTCTTCAGGACATATTTCATAAGGCGCTGTCATTTATAAATGGGAATTTAAATAGAAACATTAACATAAAAGAGATATTTTATATCAGAAAAACAACTGTTCAATCTTACCCCACTTTTTTCTGAGATGTGTATGTTAACATAATTTGGTTTAATTTTAAGTTTGAAGTAAAAAAAAAATGCAAAAATGAGAACCCTGCAATTTTTGTATATGTGTCTTTGTGATGGTATTTATTTCATATAACCTGTGCCATTATTTTCTCCAGAAACCAAGTACTCTTTTGGTTGTAGCTGCAATGCTAATAGGTTTGAATCTTTCCTCGTTGCTGTATTTTGATCAATAACATTAAGCATCTATCAGAAGATGATAATACTTAAAATGTGATAAGCTATGATGCTTATCTTGCACTAAAATTTGTAAATATTTTTCTGAAATTGAATCTGTATGCGAAGGAATCAGTTCTGAAACCGCAGTTGAAACATTAAATGTGTTAAAGGTGCTAAATGAGAGCTGTATATTCCAAAGAGCAAAAAGCAGGTTATTTCTTTGAAATGTGTTTCAGTACAAGTTGGTAACTAAGCAAGTGTGATTAATAATGTGGGACTGAGTGACTATAAAACAAAATAACCTTTTACTGCTTATCACAATACCATTCACAATACCAGGGAGAAAGTATCATCGCAATTTTGTAGTAACAGAATTGTAGGGGGGAAAAAAACTTCAGCCTTCGTGTTTTATTTTCACATGGTCACAACTACAGATTCCTTTTCTCTTCATATTTTACTGTAGATTCCAGTTTATGATTTTTGAGTAAATTGAATTAACAGAAAACCTCTGGCTGAAGTTGTCTCACAATTTACAGCACTGACATGCTAATTACTGAAATCTAATTCATTCCAAGTTCAACAGAGAAAAGCCAAGAATTGTTTATTATTATTATTATTATTATATGTATTCCTGGAAAAATATGTAATCCCACCATATTGCAGCAAAGTGGTTACAAGGCAAGAAAAAGAAAAGAGAAAGGAAATTTGCTCTAGCAGATGGTGTGGTAAGCCAGAAAGCAATTCAGTGATTCACCCATGGTTGCATGGGAAATCTGTAGCAGAGGCAGGGACAGACTACAGATTTTGCCCATCCCATTATCTAACCCATAAAATCGTCCATCTTCCCTGTTTTGTACTTCTGCTGATGGAAGTGTGAGCAAGGGAACTGAGTAGACTTTTGCACAAAGCTGTATCCTCTCTTTGTAGAGGACAAAGGATACCTAGCAGATGGCTCAGTAATACTAATATGAATCACAGTTGGGCAGAAAAATCGCTTGCTAAATTTGCCTCACCATCAGCATTCCTGAATCGTAAATCAAGACAGTTGGCGCTGCTAAAAAAGCAAGAGATCCATTAATGGCAAAACCCAAAGAAAGTCAGTTATGTTCATAATCTAGAATACTAGCCCTGCTTCAGATATGCCTAAAGAGTGAATCCATCAGGACAGTGTTACAATGTGAAAAGCCAGATTTTGATAAACATAAGCCATCTGGTGACATAAGAAAATGCAATTACCATTCTATTATGACCTTATAAAAAAAAGGAATGTTATGTTTTAGGGAGTGTAAATTAACATAATAAGAGGTAATATTATAAATTACATAAATTTTCCAGGGCTTAGAGCTCTACAAGAGGTATATTTATCATGCAGCTGTGACCATTACAAACATGTTGTGTTTACTAATCAATATTTTAGGTGTTGATTCTCAGAACTAAAACTCTTACTTTTTTCCACATCCTGAATGATAAATGTGTTTGTTTTTTGTTTTTTTTTCCCGAAAAAAATATAAGTGTGCATCTATATGCACACATATACAGCATATTTTCTCTTTTGTATTAGCAAGTCACAGGTAATATTAGAGATTTCTCATCTATTTGGAAGGGTACTAGTGTGCTTTTGCATTACAGCTTTCAGAATTCAAGATTATATTTCAACTTCAGGCTAGTGCCAGAGATAAACTGTGCACCTGTGTGTTGTGTTCAAAGTGAAAAGCACTCCCAAGACCCAGAGTTACCAGGAAAGAGGTGTGGAAGCAACTTGGTATCACTTAGCCCAGGTAAAGAAGTTTTCCTAGTCCCTGGCTGACCCTTGGCTTTTCAATGCCTTGTACAAATATCCTGGATCAAGGAAAGCTATGCATAAAAAGTATAAACCAGTTCTTCCTAAAGCTAAAGTATATCTGACAGAGCTTACTCATCAGACATCCACCCACATTAAAGCATCTGTGAAGTTCCAACCCATGTTGCTCATGAAGACATAGTCACACTGGAGTGGTATCATATTTGAATTAAAAAGCATTGCTGACCTTGCTGGCTCTGGTCAGACCAGTTTAAGTATTTCTGTTACTATGGTACAATTAATTCATAACACACCCACAGACAATGTGATTTCGTTGTACAAAATAACAGAGCACTGCTATAATTTAGAAGCAAACAGCAAATACTGAGGTAAATTTGATGTAATTGGCAAATAAAAAGCAGATCTCTTTCACTGATGATGTGTTTCAGCAACATCTTCCCACACAGAGCATGCACTCAAATTTACCACGTTATACCCCTGTAATGATAGGCCTGGATTCATCCCACCTAAGCACAAACACTCAACAGAGTCAGTGGTCTAGAAGCACAGTCTTCTGACATTACTGGAGAGAGGACGTGCATCTCCAAGAGGCAATTGACTCACTCGGAATCAATGTGGAAGCTCTGTACTGCACACAGACATAGCAAGAGATGCACAACCTCACAGAGTTTACCATCTCCCTAGGCAGAAAAGGGCAATATGAGGGTGAAACAAGTTAGCCTAAGGCACAGTAGCTCAAGTGTTGGTAGAACTACAGCTCCTCTTGAGAATCCTAATTCAATGCCACAGGCAATATTATCTTCAACAACAGAAAAATGCTTTTGAATGTCTTAAAAAAATAGTGTTGTAATCAGAGAAAAAACAAAAGGGCTTAATTTTATTATTTAGCTGTTGCCAATTATTTGAATCTTCTACCTTCTCATAGTCCATATTCTATCTTATCTAGCTAGTATTATGCTGAAGAAAACTTCTAGCTTCAGTAGGAAATCATTAGCTAATCATTAGTAGCAGTTGTGCACTGTTATCTTTTTGTTAACAAACAAGACAGTCAAGCATTGTTTTCAGTAATGTTTTGGTCTGAACAGTTCCTATATTAGGTTTCCTAACACTGACAATATGCTTATGAGAAAAATGTTGAGAATCTCTTTTGAGTAAGATATGGGTAAAGCATTATATTGGAAACACATATAGAGGCAATGTAGATTTAACTGTTACGGAATTAAATATTTCCAGAAACCAATACTCTATTATTGGAGTCCAATATATTCTTAAAGCTGTCATAGGAACATGGTCCTATTTTTATAAAAATAAATTTACAGAAGTTTTCTATCCTAAATAATGCTGTACTTTGTTCTTCATTCTTGTATCTCTTAGTTTTTGATGGAAATTTTCTCGTTTCTCCTACATGTTCTTCTCAAAGTTTCTGATCAACTTGCCATGTAATACCTTTTCATATATCAATTGCAACTTATTTTGTTACCTAGCTGTCTTCATTACTCTTATGGGACAGACACAGTGTTCATTCGTCTTTTGTAAGTTTTCTGCAGAGACTCCTGAGTGACTAGTCACTTACCAAACCTAGAAGGTTTTTTTACTTTCTCTGATTTGTTTCCAATTTTCTGAAGCTATACTTCACAGAAAAATTCTTTGAGTGCAGAGTACTGCTGACCTACTAGGAGTGAAATTCAACTTTAGACATTTGGAATGCAACAAAGGACAAATGACTGAAACCAAAATATCTTCGTATCTTTATTTTTCGTTCCCAGAATGTTGCACAATGGAAGGAAAAACCCAGATTTAAAATTTATAACTGTGAATAAAAACAAATCACAAAGAAAGATACTAAAAATTTGTCCAGATACCAAGCTATTTGAGAAACCAACTTTCAGATGATAGTTCTGAGCCTCCCTTCCTTAATCCTCCTTATATTCAGCTTCTACAAATGTAATTCAATCCCTGCCCAAACCATTCGGAAAGAATCACTGAGAAACTATGAAGAAAATCTTGCATAATGTTCAGATAATGCAGATCACAAACTACTAAGTGTCCAATCAAGATTTTCAGTCAGTAAATAGCTCTGTTTCATAGCATCTTATTAAGATCAGCCACTGTAGGCTTTATTCTCCTTTTGCTTCCACAGTTTAAAGTCAGCTATAATTTAAGTTTTTGTAAGTCTATAGACCTCTGGGGGATAAAAGAAGGTGCAGCTTCATCCCCTTTACAAAAATATTACACAGGTTTACAGAGCTGAAGATCTCGTCTTTTGCAAAGCAATACTAATACAAGAAAAATAATTCAACGTTCCAGTTTCTCATGTTCTCAGTGGTCTACATCAAGGAAGAAACCACTGGGAAGAAAACAGCTTTTTGGAGATATTTTAGGGCTGTGGAAGAAAAGCAGAAAAATAATGAAATTTGCTTATATTTTGAACAAATGTCTCTATACAGTACTTTCCAATTTTGCTTGGTCTTTACACAGTGTAAATCAGTACATAATTTTATAAAATTTTGGTAAATTATCCACTCTCTCCATTTAATCTGAGACACTTTAGTACATGTCAGTCTAGATGCAGATAAATTAAATCTGTTACTCATGTACAATCATCTGCACAAGTATAGCTTGTTAAAAGGTGATTTAGGTTATGGGTTCTATATTTAGGTTATGGGTTCTACTGATTTTAATCCAGAATTAATAAAGTAAATAAATACATTTACCAAATGGCAAATAAAACTCTGTGTGCATTTGACTTGTAAATATATCTGTAAAATATTTTATTAACAGCAGGTGGCAACCTTTGAAAAATTGGACTGCAGCAACATGGTTTTACTTTTATATACAAAAATGTTAATTATTTCAAGAATGGTTTTCTAAGCAGAAGCTGGTTCATCTGAATGTCTGCTTATGGAGAAGATTCATATTAATCTTCTATTAGTGTTGTGGCTTTATAGAGGAAGTTTGCATTACCCATGGAAATTTTTTTAGGAATTCAACACAAATTCAGTTTTGTACTGCTTTTCAAATAATGAAAGTTTTATTAAAATTAAAGAGATCATTTAAAAAGCAAGTTAAATTTGGTTAACTTCTACAGTATAGGGTTTTAACTTTATAACTACAAGTAGTCTTTCTGTTGTTCTTCAAATGCAATGTGATTTGTTGTTCTACCATACTTAAAATACCTTGAAAACTGTTCTTTGATGGTTATCAAGGGATAAACATGCTTCCCATGAAAATATGGGCTTGATAACATAAAACTCACATCTGATATGTTTCTCATTTCCTGACCCAAAGCATCTCTGCCATTTAAGTGAAATGTTCAAAAGTCAAATCGCTAGACTGATTTTTTGCTTCTTTTTTGGCTTGCAGGTTAGATCACATAATTTCCCAGTTGAATGGCTAGAACATCTTACCCTACTTACACTTTATTTTGTTATCTTTCACCTATCCAATAATGCATTCTTTTACTTTAGGACAATGTGTCTTGACCGATAAATATTACTTGATTCAACACTTATTCTTCTCTATTCACCATTTTTTAAGAAGCTCAAAACTACACTTTTATTAGCTTTCAGTGAGAAAGACTTAAATCTGTTGGGAGGGCAAAGAAAAAGTGCTGCAAAATAATACATTTAAGCATTATATTAAAACAGGAACTATGTACTTTTTCTTTTTAAATTACTTTCCTTTTTAGAAAGTGTTGCTCATGTATTCATTCATTCTCTACAGTATGGTAAGTCTGACTTTTTCCTTTATTTTTACTGCAGTGGAATTTACCCCAAATGTATTACAAAGATGTCACCTGTACACTGGATAATAGGAATTCCATGATTTACAAAAACAGCTCTGGTATTCTCAGAAATAGTGCATTCAAAGAGAATTTCTGTAGCAAATCTTTGGCATTCCAAACACTATAGGCATTCCTAGGAAATAAAATATTTTTGGATAAGTTTTTTAGTATGGTCTTGTGCTTTATTTAAAACGTGATGCAGTGCTCATATATTCAGTTGGGCTAACTGTACACCTAGCTAGATAAACACTACTGAGAAAAACATCAGTGACTTGTCTAAAGCAAGGCCAGATATGGCTCTTTACAGCTATTGCTCTATGGACATTGATCTTGTCTTTCCTCAAGATATCCGTTAAAGTAAGCCATACTGTAGTGTGAGTAATAACAGTGATTATATTTTCATCTCACCAGGACACCTCTGTTCACTGCACCGTCTAACTTCCTCTCCAGTTCCTTCACACTGTTGTCCAGTCACAGCAGCACCTTGACAGATCCTTATCCGCCTCTCCCAGCCACCATCACAGGATTTGGAACAGCCACTCCAATGGCCCCATTGGTTCCACTGGCCATTTGCTGTTTGGAAAAATATAATTCAAGTGGTGACAGGATCAAAGTCATAAAGGAGAATATATAAGTTGTTCTTTACTTGGGTAAGAAAAGAAAGCCCCTCCAGATATAACTAACAGTGACAGAAGTGGTACATGTGGGCTCATGGAAAATGAGGAAGTCTCTCCTTGTCTCCTAAATATGGGATTGTTGACTAAATGACTGTCATCTCAAGATAGAACAAAAAGAACTGACACACATTAATTTTCACTTGGTCTGCAAAGCTGACATTCTTTTTTTTTTTTTAATTTACTTGTATAGTGCTTTTTTACAGTAATGACACATATCTACAATATGCATTTAAAAAACTAAATAAAACATTTTTGAATGTGATATTCTAAGATCTTGATTTTTACATGCTCTGACAGAGAAAATGAGGCTTAAAGGTAAGTACACACATAATCTACACAACCTGAAAGGCTGCTTTTGTACTGTCAGAGGATCACGAAGTAGTCTCAGCGCAAAAGCAAATCGGTTCATATACATTCACTTTCTAGATTCATGAAAAACTTAAGTTTTTTTGGCTTCAAACTGGTCTGCCTAAAACTGCCGAATGTCCTTTAAATAGCAATAAAACCAAAAAGCACTGTGTGTAGCCTGTCACGTAGCCTTTCAAGGTGCATTCTTTAGCTTTTTACCTCATCAAATAAATAAGAATGAGGACCCAGGTCTCAGAGAATCACAACAGAATAGTTAGGGTTGGAAGGGACCTCTGGAGATCATCTAGTCTCCAAGCCCCTGCCCAGGCAGGGTTCCCTAGAGCAGGTTACACTGGAACACCTCCAGGTAGGTTTTGAATGTCTCCAGAGAGGGAAACTCCACGACCCCCCTGGGCAGCCTGTTCCGCCCTCAACATGAAGAAGTGCTGCCTCATGTTGAGGTGAAATTTCTCGTGTTTCAGTTTATGACTTCTTGAGTTTCAGCCTCCCTCTGGGGGTGCCTGCTCTGCCCGCCGCAGCCCGCCGAGCCACGCCTGCCCTGTGCCCGCTGCCCTGCGCCGGGCCCGCTCGGTACTCACCGGTGCACTCGGGGTTGTGGCACTCCCGGCTCTCGGCCCAGGGCCCCCTGCACTCGGAGCCGCCGTGCGCGGCCGCCGTGCACTGCCGGCTGCGCTGCTGGGTGCCATTGGAGCAGGTCACCGAGCACTGGCTCCACGAGCTCCACTCCTGCCACTGTCCGTCCACTGCCGCGGTGGGCACAAAAAAACACAGCAGAGTTACCACCGGAGCCAGGCAGGTGACCGCAGCCCCTCAGGCTGGGCCCAAGCTGGTTTCTTACCGCAATCAAATACAGAAACTCACGTTACGAGCAGCTTTAAAAGAATTAGAGACCGGTTTCCTTTTTGTTCAAGTAAAGAGCATTCCCTTTCCTCTAATTGTACACTAATACAACAAAGGATAAATAATGATTTTGGTGACACACATTGTGAAGGGCCTTCTGAACAAGAAGGTCTTATGAAAAAGACTGGTCTCTTTAGGCAAAAGTGAGGGCCGGTCTTCTGTGATGTAAACTCTGAGCCCTTTGAAGTGATTTATTAGAGTTGCAGTGATAGTTCAGATGAGTCACTTTATAAAATTATTGATCATGAAACTAGGTGCCTTTAATTGAATAGGAAAAGGAAAACGGGAGTTACCACTTTGCCTCACAGTCTCTCTTCTCTATACTTACAATGCTGAATATACCTTTATCATTCATCCTCCCTGTAAGGTAAATGATCTCAGTTCTTCAACATTCTTTCGAGGAAAATGTAGGAGGACAGAAACAACCTGCCTGCCTTATTGGGTCTGCTGTTGTGCTTGCATATCATGCAATCTTCTTTCTGAATTTGGCAAGTTAACTGTCTAAACAATATGGATATGATCATCAGTTCCATGTTTAGTAATTTGCATTTGAGTGTGGATGCACAGTCTTCTGAGTAAAGGTTAATGACTGTTATTTTTACTTCTGTATATCAGACAGCTTCTTGGGGTAAATGAAAATATTAAAAAGCAAGATAATAAAAAATGTATCCCAATTAAGATTCCATACAAATGAAAAGTTATATGGTTTATAATACATAATAAGACCAGACAGCATGTTTGAAACAGGTAAGCATTATGGGATGATTTATGACTAATTGTGCTAATTCAGAATCCCTCATCCATATAGACTTCAGCAATCAGTTCCTTATGCCCTTGCAGTTACCCAATATAAACTCAAAATGTAGGGTTTAATACAATTTTGACTAATACTTGTCCTTGAAAATCTGGTTTTAAAACTACTAGTGCTATAAAAGCACCACTGCTGAAAATGAGGAACTTCACTTGGAGCACTTGCCAATCCCTGGTTTCAGGATTCTTCTAAAGAAGGGTTGGAATAGCAGCTCCCTAAATTGAAGGTGTTAATAATTAAAACAGGAAGCAGAATTTTTAAGTTAGTTTTTAAACATACTGTTCTGTATGGGTGCACCACTCTTTAGTGAATTATGGAGGTGAACTATTTTACTATTGTCAGACATGAACCACAGAACGTTTCAAAGATACTGTCTGTATCTCTAACGCCAAGAATCTCAGCAAACAGTGACTTGGAGAGTTTTTGAGATTTTTTTCCTGAAGTTCTACATTAAATATTCTATGTAATGCCTTATTGTGAATCACTTCTCAATGCAGATGCTTCTGAAGCTATGAAGTTGTGCTCTGATAATTTATTCAGCAGAAAATGGAAATCTTTGCAAACGTGGAAGCTAGCCCCACTCATTAATCATAAAAGCTTTACATGAAGAGGAAAACATTGTGGAAATTACATTTCAATGCATCCTCTTCAGTTTTATTCATGGCTATATAGTATTATTTAGGGTAGGAAAGATCGAATCAATTATTATACTGTCTTCGGAGAAAACTCCTTCAGTGGCTTCTCATATATATTTCATACATTTTCCTTTATCTTTAGGAGCAAATAGTCTGTGAGTTTTCTGCTTCAGAAATACCATTAAAAATAAAGAATTCAAGATGAAGATTCCCTTATAAAGTTGAAAGTGCAAATTGCAGCAAATCTTAACACTGAGAAAAGATTAAAAGTGATACTTTTAAATGTAATAGTATATAACTTCCTCTGAAAGTCATTTAGGTACAAATAACTGTTCAAACTCCAGAATTCTCAAATAATTGTTTATTTTGACAGATTAGTCATAATATCTTCTGTGTTTCTTTGTAATACTGAAGAGAATTGAATGCATTAATTTCTTCTCTCCTGTTTAATTTGTCATTTTTCTTGTTGACAACTCTGCTTCATTCTCATATATCATGTTAGTTACTTTGGTGTGCAGACATATAAAATTGCACAGCTACCAATTTGGCCAAAAACTGTATTAATTAAAAATTTTTGCAGCTGTATTCAATACTAAGACTTTTCCACAGATTTTTGTCCTAAAGATAGATTATGCTTTACTGACCAGAAGAAAAGAAAGGTTCAGGTTTCAAAAATGTCTATGAAATTTAGTTTTAATTCTGTGAGGCACTAAGTTCCATTTTTTTTCCTTCATTTCAGTTTTCATATCATCAAACAACCCTTTGCTAATGAAATGGCCATCAGTCTTTTCCAGGAAGAGCACTGACCATGGAGAATCTATTTGCAGTAGTGTTGTGAGCTGTGGATATTCAACAAATCCACTACATAGGCAACCTTCACACTGTCAGATAGAACTCATGAAAGAAATTTCTCACATTATTGTACCTGACACTTTTTTAATACCCAAGTATTACAATCAGTTCAATAACCATAAATTATTATTTTATATATTGTATCATATTATATATATTATATAAGCTATTAGAGAGTGTCCAAAGGAGGGCCATGAAGATGATGAAGGGCATTGAGGGGAAGCCTTAAGGTTAAGGAGTGGCTGAGGTCACTTGGTCTGTTCAGCCTGGAGAAGAGGAGACTGAGGAGAGATCTCACTGCAGTCCACATCTTCCTCATGAGGGGAAGAGGAGGGGCACTGATCTCTTCCCTGAGTTGACCAGTCACAGGACCCAAGGGAATGGCTTGAAGTTGTGTCAGGGGAGGTTTAGGCTGAATATTAGACAACGATTCTTCACCCAGAGGGTGGTTGGGCACTGGAACAGCCTTCCCAGGGAAGTGGTCACAGCACCAGGCCTGACAGAGTTCAAGAAGTGTTTGGAGGATACTTTCAGGCACATGGTGTGACACTTGGGGATGGTCCTGTGCAGGGCTAGAGGTTGGACTTGATGATCCTTGTGGGTCCCTTCCAACTCAGCAGCATATCCTGTGGGTTTGTGGTTCTGTGACTATAATAAAAAACTTCTTTATTGTTATTGAACTTTTTGTAATACTCAGATATTATATACACATATATATATATATGTACACATACATTTAGAAAAAATAGGTCTAAATTAATTATAACCTACAGACAAAAAAATAAAAATCAGTTTTGAAAGAATATATGATTTTTTAAAGTTAGTTTCAATTTTAGTGGGTGGAAGATTTAACATGACGCCCATTCATTTTTTATTTGATTAGTGATAGTCCTTGAAATTACAGTAAACCTCTAAGCAAACAATTAAAACAGACACAGTTGGCATAAACTGTGTGACCTCTAAATATTACTCTTTAAGCCACACTCAGGAAGTTGTTTGTCTTTTGGTTCTCCAAGACCCATCCTGAATCAAGATTTTCTACACAAGATACTGTGCCCTACAGAGACAGTACCTCAAAGAAACTAAAAATTGTTTGCTTGTGTAGTATGTTGAACAGAATTACCATCCCGATTACATACTTTAATCCCAGTCAGAATTATGAACAATGTCACCCAGCTACTCACTTTGGACAATGTGGGTTTTTTTCCTACGTGCAAAGAGCTATGAAAAAAATCACAAACAACTGACATAAAATGCACTGTAACAAAGCAGAGAGTTGCTGTATGAGCTCACCAGGGCAGAGCGCAATATTGCAAGGTTTGTGTTGTGTTTCAGGTCCATCACATGATCTTCCCCCATACTGGGGAGGTATACATGACCTTGTCCTAGTTCTTTGGCCTCGACCACATGTGAATGAACACAAACTCCAAGGTGACCATTCCTCCCAAACGCCATGTACTGCAACAAACCAGACAGATTTTAACCAGAAACAAACACACAAATAACAGAAGGATTTGAAAATAAACAAGATCAATATTTTAAATGGGAATTATTTTGCCAACTAAAAGGAAAGGTAAACTTTATCAATGGAAAATAAATACTTTTAAAACCTTAGTTAATTTCAATTTAAAAGGCATATTTTCTCTAAAATATATTTGACTTTGAAACATTTTTTCTAATCTTTAAACTAATCTCACTTCCACAGTTTCTGTTCTTTCACTCTTTTAAGAAAGATGACTTCTCTTTTCAGTACTTATGACATCTTCAGTACCTTTGACATGTTTAATAGCCCTGATTTTCAGGAGGCTAGTCTTTGTGAAAATCAAGCATATGCTTCCTGCAACAGGGCAACTCTAAAAACCATAAGCAATCAAAATTAAGCTTTCTTTTGAAACCATAGGAATTATTACATAATTTATGACTGTGTCCCCATCATAAACTGGGGCAGTTATCTTACAGTTTTTTCAATTGTTTAAATTCTGGTGGAAATTTAGCAGCACATGTGCTTGATTATATTCCTCAAAAATTCCTAGACCACATCAGCAAAAAAGATATGTGCTATTTCCTTACATGAACATATTCATTGATTTAACCCACACAGTAATACATGTATCACTCTTAGAAAAACGTTCACTCAAATAACTTCAGATACATTCGGAGTACACAATAAATTGCAAACATATACCAATATTTTGATATACAAATATTTCATAAAATTAATATAAAGAATCATAGAATATGAATCTTTCTCTCCCTTAAGTATTTTCAACCCTAGGAGAAAATAATATACAATACCCTTGTGAGCTTACATACCATACGCAATGCCTTGACAGAAAAAACTGAAGTTACATTCTCAGAAAGTTATCAAATACAATATATAGTTAAGCAGGTACTGGTAAAACAATTTTTTACATGCATTGGTAAGACAGTTCTCTACAAACTGAAAAATACTGCAAAAAAAATTCACAACATTACAGAAGAAATAGATTTTGTGGTTTGTCCTCACTTTTTTTCATCACTGTGAAAGAACTTCTCATATATAGGTTTCCTTTGCCCTGAAGGCATGTATCACCTGCCCAGTTTCTACAAATACAACCCTTTTCTTGTAGGGATCAGAATAACATTTCCCGAGGTGAAATTCAGTTGCAAGGCTGCAAAAGGACATTCAGCTCCCTGCCATATTATCACAAATTCATCAGTAAGATCAAGGGGAATTCTGCAAGTTGGTGAGTTCTACTGCCTTTCATTAAAAGTAAGAAAAATTGTCATTTCAGATGCTGCGTTAAGATAAAAAGTTTGTTAGCTAATTTCTGAGAAATTGTACCTGACAGAAAATGTCAAGCTTTATTCAGGGAAGATTTTAACCCAGTGAATAACAGCTCAATTGATGAAAGGTTGGTCACGTACAAGTGGTCAGAAAGAACCACATCCTATATGGTTAGCTTTATTAAAATTACCTTCTTTTAAATATCACATCCATCTGCATTATATTAAAAAAAAACAAAAACAAAAACAAAAACAAAAAAACACCACCAAAACCAAAAAACTCAGGAAGAGTCCAAATTAATGTTAAAGTGACAGATTTTGGTCTAGTTAGTTTAGAAACCTTGATTAACTGTGAAATTTTGGTCAAAACCAGAAAGTCTAGCTCTTCTGAAACTAGTAAATTGATGACGATACCTGACTATACCTGCATCTAACCCTTTAAGTTTCACCTGTTCTCAACAGGTACTATATCTGACAGCTGTGCTGATTCAGCTATATGATCTAAAGAATTTTTTTTTCTCATTGGCAAAGTATTAGATTTCAGATCCAAACTTATCTCTAGAATTCCAAATTTTTATCATATGTGAAAAATTAATGAGAAACTAATTTGTCAGGTCAGATTCCAAACAGTATCCAGTAATAACAATGATATAATTTCATCTCCTGAGGCCACAAATGTTAATTAAGATGTTCAGATGCAAAAAGAATTTCAAAAAGCAGAAAACTTAGCAAAACAAAATTAATCCAAATTCTCTAGAAAAATACTAATTTAGAAAGATCTTGACACTATGTAGACACAGCATAAGGTTTTCCAGAGTACACATGAGTTAAAGTCTATTGTTTAATTTGGAATTTTGATTTTATGCTGTCAAAATAGAAGTTAGTTGTCTTTATTTAAAAATTGCAAAAACAAGTTCCGAGGTGCTCTTTAAAGATCCTGTCTTAACTCCAAAGGTTGTATATTTCTTCTGGCAAGAGTGACTGCATATTAGCAGCAGCACAGAATAATTCTTTTGTGATTTTGGATCTGAACATAAGACAAAATATTTTGTCCCCTTTGGGTGGACTCAAACTTAGAGCAGCCTCTGTCTGTTTGTGGTCTAAAGGGTCCAAGATCATCTTCCATGATGATTTTCAGCTCATTGAGTAAAAATTTCACAGTACCTCTTGCATGTATAGACTTGTATATCTGAAACTAGTAGACAAATAATAAAGTCAAGGATGGTAAAGGCATAACACCAAAAACCAACCCATGTCAGTAAACAAATATCAATGAGAATTAACATGTTCAATGCATTACAGAAGTGCCCAGTATTATGCAGATCAGCTTTAAAAGAACATATTAATTTAAAATTTCTTACTCCTGATTTTTTCTTTTTTGATATTTCATTTACATTTTCTTTCTTATTTTCTAAATTAAAAAAATCCTATAACATCTGAAGTATTATAGCCAGATGAGCCCTGCCAAATTACACCAGATGGAGAACTGGCCCGCAGAGGAGTTACTGTTTTCTATAACACAGTTTCAGATGCAAGATTCATTATTTGGGACAAAAATATTCAGATTATTGCAAACTTATCTGTCAAAAACATTGCTAGCACAACGAGTATGGATTACTGCAGAGCATCTTTCCCTTCTCTCTGCCACTCTGTGAACCTAATCATGTTGAAGTGAACACCCACAGTGTTCACAATATGCAACTGCTGTGAAGTAGGAGGAGGCGTGAGGCCATGCTGGCCTTCATCCTACAAGCATATTTTGGAAGATTTTTATTGGGATTTAAATGCTATTGATTTGTTCAGCTTTAAAATGAACAGACACTGAAAAGCTGTTACGGCCATTGAAGTTTCATTGTAAGAAGTACTGGTCCAGTACTGTTTAATACCTTCATCAATGACATAGACACTGTCACTGAGTGCATGCTCAGCAAGTTTGTGACAACGCCGAGCTGAGTGGTGCGGTTAATAAACCTGAGGGACGGGACACCATCCTGAGGGATCTGGACAAGCTTGAGAAGTGGGCCCATGTGAACATCACGAGGTTCAACAAGATCTTGCACACGGCTTGGGGCAACCTGGTGTCAATACAGGATGTGAGATAAAGGGATTGAGAGCAGTCCTGTGAAGAAGGGTGTTTTGAGAATGAGACGCTGGACCTGAGCCAGCAATGTGCACTTGCAGTCCAGGAAACCAACTGTATCCTATGCTGCATCAAAAGAAGTGTGATCAGCAGGACGAGGGATGGGATTCTGCCCCTTTCCTCCATTCTGGTGAGACCCCCACCTGGACTCCTGTGTCCATCTCTGGAGCCCTCAGCACAGGTTGAAGCAGGTCCAGAGCAAAATCACAGAGAGATCAGAGTGACTGAATATCTCTGCTATGAACACAGGCTGAAAGAGTTGAGATTGTCCAGAGTGCAAAAGAGAAGGCTTCGTGAAGACATTACTATGGCCTGCCAGTACTTAAAGGGAGCCTCTAAGACAGATGGAGACAAGCTTTATGACAGATCTTGTTGCAATAGGACAAGGCAAAGCAAAAATTACCAGCCAAAATAGAGCTTTTGAGCACATAAACGTTTGAAATTGTTTAGGGTATTCCTGCTCCTGCCATGTCTTGCTTTACCCATAAACCTGAAAATGCTGAGCTTCAGTTAAATTTTGTGGTAAAAAGTCTTGAATGCAATGGAGAAGGAGAAATAGAAACTGAGATGACCTGAAGGCATGGAAATTCCATGTTCCTCCCCTTGAAGTTTTAGCTGTGTTAGAAATTATTCACTAACTGAAATGATGCAGAGGGACTGCAGTACTGGATCCTGAGGTGTCTTCACTATCAAAAGAACCAGTGGCAACAAAGGTTACCTGAGCAATGTTTTGTTGCCTTCTATGTTGCACTTCTCTAGAATAGTATTGGTCTGGAATAAATATGAATAAACCAAAAATTATGTAAATAGTGGTTCCTTCATTATCTCACTCGAATTATCAGGAATACTATTTTGAAATTTAAAGTTCTATTTTGACATATACATACGTATACGTGTGTGTGTGTCTGTGTGTGTGTGTGTGTGTGTGTGTATGAAGCTGGTGAATCCCATTTTCAAAATTTTCCAGGACATTGAGATCACAGAGAGATATATTCCCTAACATCCCAATGAGTATCTTGGACACCATGTATCTATCATATGTAAAGTGTATAGAAAGGAAATAGAAAAAACCAGTCTGGAAGCTCTGCAATAGTGTTTGCAAGTTTAACGGGTTCCTTTGAAGTCTGTGAATAGATGTTTGAAATATAGTACAATAGGCGATTCTGCATGCTTTTTTATGTTGAAGGGGCAATTTTTGATTAGGAAACATTCTAGCTCTCACAATGCCTCCCACCCTTTTACTAATCATTTTGACAAATGTCTGTTTTAAATACACTAGTGTACAAACTAGGTATTTTGCTATGCATGGACCAGGGATAATTCTGAACTACGCAACTCTCTGAGTCAGGATAGAGAATAGAATGAGGACAGAGGATATTTAGAATAATAATTAAAGAGATGTTTGAAAAATTAATGGAGATGTGACTAGGAAAAGCACATTTCTAAACTGCTAATCTTACACACTGCCACAGAGTAGTGGCCTTGTAGTCAGATACAAAACAGCATAATTTAATAAGGTTATCGTAACTGTGTGAGACAAAATGCAAAATTAAGCCCAGAAGACTAATTATTTAGAAAAGGTAACTCAAGATACATAAAGATTACCAGAATCAGCTGTGGTAACTGAAAAGGAAAATATCTTGGCAGTACAGACAGTAAGAATTGGTAGCCATTGCTCCTACTGGGTATCTGGAAACAAAAGCCATACCCTGAAGTGTGAGGCTGTAAGAAAAAGGCTCCTTTCTGACCTGAGAAATATGGAACAGTCCTTTTGGGTGAGCATTGTTTAGAAGTTTGCTTGACAACGTGATTTTTAAGAATTAACTTTTTTCCATTTTACTTTGACAATGAAGATTGTCAATTTTGAAAATTAACCACCTTTCCTCTTCTTATTTAATATTAATAAGCAAGAAAGCAAGCAGAACTACCTCTCTTTGTGAGAGCTAGACTGTGTGTTTTCATGTTCGTTCTTCACTTAGTTTCAAATAAATTTTTAAATCTATCCTTGATTTTTTGCAATGTTTGTTCTTTTCTTTTAGAGATCTCTTCTTTCACTTCTCATTTTTGTACTATCAAGTTGAGAGTTCTTTTGCAATATATCCCACCTGGCACACTCTAAGCTAGCTTAGCCATATTAGAAATAGCTGACATTTCTGTATGGAAACATTTCAGGTGTTAAAATTCAGCTCTAGCTAGGCATTTCTACTCTGAAATACTAGAAAATCTCATGTGAATTGCTTGTCTTAAACATGGTAGAAAGGCATTAGGTGCCGAGAGCAGTTCTTATTACAGTCATGGTTATCTAGAGACAATCTTTTAAGTTGTTTTCCATTACAGAGGTCCCCTAAATGCTTATAATGCTGAGAGAAAACCCCTGGTGGGATCACCTATGCCCTTTCCACTGGATATTTTCAACACAAAGTAACAGCATGAGAGTTTGATTCTACATATTACTACTCATTGAGATAGTGTCCAGGGGTTCTCTGACAGTTTAGTTTACTTAGAAAATGGAGTGAGTTTCCCCAGAAGCTGAAGACAGCTCATCACCCTGTTGGGATCAAATGTTACAGAGAGCTAAGGAATTTGTACATCTGGAGGGTGGCATATATTTTTTTGGGGCATTTCAGTCACAACAGAGGAAAATTAATATAGTCATGGGGCACATGCCTTCCCTTTTGTTTCCCATCACAGCTTAGTAAGATCCACAGGTAGAGTCTGAAGAAAGATCTGCCCTTTCTGCAACGAACCTGTACATGCCTGTCTCTTCTCCTTAGTGTATAACTACTGCTGAACGCCAAGTATGTCCAGATCTCTTGGAAAAAAGGAGCAAGAAAACTGTGATGCAAGATACTGATGACCTTTACCACATGTCAGATGTAAGACAGTTACTTTTGTCTGATCTTTTTTCCTTTGATGGGTAGCTGTTGCCCTTTCTTGCCAGAAGAATGTAAAGGGAAGTCCATGAAAACATAAGTGCAGTGAACTGTCTGGCCCATTGCCTAGAAGATATTATTCTAAATGACAAAATAACACAATGGTGTCAAATAACACGTTAACTTAACCCACCCTGCTAAGTAGACTCTGTATCTTAATGTATTGATGATCTGAATCTCTTCCCTAGTTTGTCTTTTGTACTCATGCTACCTTCCCTTTTCTGAATGAAAATGAAAGAATGTAGACTTTTTGAAAAAATCTGAAACTGTCAGAAAAAAGGGACTCTTGTTCCACATCTTGACTGTTTTGAAAGTAAAAATAACAACCTACATGAAAAGATTTCACAGCTGAAGAGAATTACAATTTTCTGCTTTAATTGAAATGCCCTTATAAAATCCATATTAATAATAATAAAAAAAAAATTATATAGTTTCAAATTCTTATCATTATACAGATAAAAAACATCCACAATTTTATTTATTGGCTGCTAACACTACCTGGACAGAGGGCAGTGTTATTGCAAACCCTTGATTCTCTTAAAGGGCCGCTGCAGTGTGTCCCGTAAGGTGATACACAAGTTCTGGTTCGCACCTGCGACCCTTGACCACAAGTTACTGAACACGTACTCCACTGGGCCCACTCTTCAACACCAGATTCACCTGTATTCAAGACAACAAACAAACATGAATATAGATATAAGTATTAATGACAAAACTTTTTTTTTTTCCTGAAGCTCATTATTATCTGCTCTTATAAATCAAAGAAAAAAGTAACATACCAAAATAAATATTTAAAAATTCATGGAGTAAAGCAGCTGTGAAAATGTGCAATGAATAGAAAACAAAGGCACCTACAGTGCTGCAGTCACATAACGCTTGTCAGAGGGGAACACTTTGATCTCTTAGCATTATTTACAACTTTATGAGAACTGCTGCCCTTCAACACCTCAGGAACACTCTCCTCAGGATGCTAAAAGAACATAAACGAACCTTTTTATATAATAGCAAAGGAGTTATCTTTGAAATTTTTACTTATCACTCTCGAATTAATGCTTGGTAACAGTTTAAGGAACCCTAACAGTATGGGAATTCCAATGAAAGAACCCTCAAACAAACCAACCCCCTAATGTCTAATATTTTTTGTAGTGGAGGAGAGTCATCTAGCATTTGAAAGAAGTTCCCTGGCAAAAAAATAAATTTTAATCTGAACTGTGGGATGGTAACTTTGGTTAGATCTTTTGCTGCACAGATTTACTGCTTGCTTTCAACCTACAGGTGTGCTAAATTCTTGAGCGTGCTAGACCTCGTTACTGCATAGTATGTTCAAATTGTCAGATGTGATTTATTAATACTGTATATTAGAAAAGAGGAAATTTGTTCATTGTTGAGAGATAGGACATTACATTATTTTTATTTTTTGAAAGCAAGTAATGCATAAAGTCTTATTGCATGGATGATCAGGAAAGAATATTTAAATTTAATTTCCATGAACAGCTATACACACAATTCCTTTTCCGAAGGAATTCATGTTCAGAAAACTAGATCCCTTGAGTATTCTCAGAAAGCAAATGCAAAAATAATGGGAATATACCTCATTGAACAATTTGAGTAAATAATTGTGCATTGATGTTTAGTTTCTTCCACTAAAAATCAGCCTGTAAAATGGAATGCTGAAGACTCTATTGATTTTTAAATGTATGTCCTTTTTGTAACAAGTGGGATTTTCTGTTTTAAAATCAGTAGTGTGATACAATCTGCAGACTTGAACAGCTTGCTTAAAATTTCAGTTATCTCAATACACCTCCAGTCTTCCAAAAGTTTTGATACTGATCACAATTGAGAGATTGTCTGGAAACCATGAAGATTCTGGAGCTATCTTCCAAGAACACAGTAAATGACACACTATTCCTTGAAGATGTGCTTCTGTAGCAAGAATCTGTGAATGTGCCCAAGCTCTCTTTTTTTTTTTTGTTTGGTTTGGGTTTTTTTAGAGGTCAAGCACGAAACCTTTGCAAAATGCTTTCTTTGCTACACCTCTAAGAAGCAATCCTGAGGCTATTCAATGCTTTAAAAAAAAGTGCTTCTTATTCCATAACAAGACAGAATGTTTTATAATTAGCACAAAAATCCCTCTGCTTTTCATAAAATTGTATGCAGTTCTACAAATTTCTATAGACAAGGACAAAATTATGAGTTTTTCACATACAAAAATTCACCAGTGATTTTTGTAGTAATTTTCTCTGTTAGGTGAAAAAATTAAAAAAAAAAAAATCACGGATTAATAATAGTTTTTCTAATATTAATTTAGAACTTTAATTAGGCTGTTACATGGCTTGGGTTCAGATTAGATGCTATAACTTGGTAAATAAATTTAATATGTGGGTGGACATTAAGAATTACAAAATATGCAATATAAGCCCTATGTACAAGATAAAAAGACTTGTATTACTATGGGTTTCTAGGCTGATGTTTTTTGTCTTTTCCTACTTCTTTGAAGTTTGACTTTGCCTTTGTTTAAATGGTTTAGATAAGAGGTCAAACAGCAGAAAAAGGCAAAACTATGTTTCTCAAGATGTTCCTCATTATGTAAAACAGTCATATATACTCAGAGTAAATTATCCAATACAGACATGGTGACACTGCATAGATAACAAAATACAGAAATTAAGTACAAAAAAATTTAAATTTTTGATATCTTAAAGTAATAAAAATGTTGCTCTTAACCTTTGGAATATGATGAAAAATAGCAGCAACGTGATCCTAAGAAGTGTGGCTAGATGGAGTGAATTTTTAAATAATCATAACTATTAGAAGTTCTGAGGATATATGAACTGTCCATTCAAAACAGGCATAAACTCTCGATATATTTTATCATATGTAAAGGATACAATGCTTAAACATTTACTGGAGGAAGGTCCTCCACACTAAGATGATGTGCGGTGCAAAAAGAGTGAAAATAAAAGAAAATAAAGAACCAATTTATCTCACCAGCTGCTTTGCTTTCTTTTGTTCAATGCATTATGATATTTTGGTAATTTTTAGATTTTCAGAGTATTTTGTACTGCTGTCAGTATGATTATTAGTTATTTTGAAAGATTTGAAAGGAGGGAAATATCTTCACAGCCATATCATATCATAGTTAATTTACCATTTTCAATTTAACCATGTAAAGACTTTTATATTTTCTAAAATAAACCTTGATTGACTGCATGATGTGCAAGTATATCTTCCATTGTTTGCTTTGTCTTTTTTCCATTTTTTTCTTTTCTGAAATGAAAATTTCGAAATGTCTACCTTTTATTTTCCTTCTTTTTTTCCTGTTATTTGAGAATTCTTACATTTTTATATCTATCATATTATATCTACAATCTCAAATTAGCTATTGGCAAGCTACCAAGCCCTTATTCTCCCCTGCTGCTTGACATGTAAGAGGAAACATAACTTACTGTACGGAAGGCCTCATTGATCTGTGTAAAACTTACCTGCATTATACTCTCTAAATCCCATAACACCTAAGGGAAGGATCAGTCCAAACACATAAAAGGACAAATATAGAACAATAAATTATTCACACAATATTTTTTAATAATTTCTTTTTACTGCCTCATATCACTCCCTAAAACCAGCAAATTGCATATTTTAATACCACATTTTAAACTCTTCCATTCCCAGCAAAACTTGGTGGATTAAGTACACCATACTAATAATGCTTTTCATAAATCTTTTCCAGGACAGTTTTCTATTCCTATCTCTCTGTCCTTTTAAATGATACAAACATTTTGTTGCACTTTTCCATCTGTTTTATTTTTACACAAAATAAAATATCAAACAGGCTCAAAATATAAGACCTCATGAACTCAGTATTCATTTACTATTAGGACTTCTAAGTACATGGGTAATTTAATGAGATATGTGTGTTAGGAAAAAACACTTATGAATCAGTTTAAGAAGATATCACAGCAATTTTATTGCAAGAAAAAATTAATGCATTAGAGGTGAAGAAAATATGCGATGATAATTACAAAGAAAAATCAAAATGAAGAGATGAAAATTAGTATGTTCAAAAAGAGCACAGTATTACTTAAAATGTGTTAACCTACAACAGGGAAAATATAGATTTTCTCAAACTTGGGCATGTAAATCTATATGCTCATACATCTCACATGCTTTCAGAACAGGACCTTGAAAACCAAGCCTGTATAATTTTGAACGTTCATCTCCCACTCCACACACACAATCTATCAGAAGGTGATGGTATAAGTGAGTGCTGCATTTATAATGTAGTTCTCTAACACCCGTAATAGATGCACTGCAATGCATGACTAGAAATCATCAGATACAACTTTTAAGTGATATTATTAAAGTTTTAGGGATTTATATGAGGAAATAAACCATATCATTTTACTTATTTTTTTTACATAATTGTATGAATTCAGGAAGCAGCATAAAAGCAGAGGTGTTATTCTATGTAGTAAGCAACTAACATTCTATGTCTGAGCTAGGTATGTAAGTAACGAGTTCTACTTCCGTGAACATAAACTGCATGGAGACATAGAGAACTCTAGGCTCCCTTCTTCCACTACATTTGCTTAAAATAGTATCTGGGAGTTAGCCATAAAAGCAGTCCTATAGATTAATAGGAGGTAAACAGACTTCTAAATTCTAAATTCTTTTCCAAACAGATCTACAGTGATTGGCTATACATGTATTTAGATTGCTTAATATATTGATTTCTGCAAATCTGTTAAGTAAAGCACCCTATTACTAAGGAAGTCAACATGCAATATAACTATAAGCAATCATAGCTCTTTTACTGAAGTGCATAAAAACTGGAAGCATTATATAGGACTGATGCAGGCATATATTCTAGGTTAGTAACTATGGAATATAGAGTAAGTTGTTTCAAATCCATACAAAAATATGGGGCACGAGATTGTCAACGCAGTAATTTACTGGAATGGAGTGTGTAGGGTATCAATAAAAAGTTCGTTTTTTCCAACAGACACAGGGATTTTTACTGATGTCAAAATGGGCAGTAGCTTTGGTGTATAAGAGCTTAATTCAACTCACCACTGAAATTTTATTATTGACCTCAAAGGCAGCTTTGGTAACTGTTGGTAAACAGGCTTTTTTTTTTTTTTTTTAATTACTTCACCTCCAGGTTTCCAATATCATTTTGGTATCTTTAGATAAAGAAGATGAAGTTGCTCAAACAAAATTAGAAAATATGTTTTAGATGAAAAACTGTTAGATAATTTGCACATCCAATTAAAAACTACTTACGGCCAATTTCATTTAGCAATTATGAATCTGGAAACTAGAGAATAGAGCGCCGTGCTGGGCCAAAGATAGTAAATGCTGAATACATGCACATTAAAGTCACCCCAGTAATTAATTAATTTGATAAATGCCTAAAGCTGGGATTAGACCTCAGTCTATTTATAAAGACATTCTGAAGCATGTTCTTATCATCTTTGAAAAAATGTTAATATGTCACAGTGAGCTGTCCTGTGTCTTGTACATGTGAGACTTCTTTTACTGCCAAAGAAATTCAGGCTTACGTTAAATGATTCAGTATCCACATTCACAGTGCATGTTTTTGTATGATCTACCTAATTCTCAGCTACTTTATTTATGGACTTTAACTGGTGAAAAAAAAAAAAATGACTCAAAAAAAGTATCAGCTTAGAAAACTGACAAATATGCAGCAAAAGATTATGGAAACATGCAGTGGTTTTGCTAAAATTAACAACAGTAAATAGAAAAATGTAACTGATGTATTACCAGTTTGTGCCATAAATTTAGCAGCATCAGCTTGTTCCTGAGGGACCCTTTTCTCATGAACAGATCGAGGTCGCTGACTTTTAATTGTATGATCTCCCATCATTCCAAATTCTAAAGACAGAATAAAGGTTTATGAAAGCTTGTGTGTAGACATTTCTCAAAAGTCACATACTGTCTCATGCAATATGTTCCTAAACATACCTGGAAGTTGCTGATAAGTCAGGCAAGTGATCATGGCAGTTAACATCAACTTAACTTTGCTACACTCAGCTTTTAATAAATACTTAAAGTTATGTCTGCAGATTTTCCAATATGATTTTATTGTATGAACCAACATTCAATGCAGTGACACATACTAAAAATCAGCTGTATAACACAGGACAAAAACAATTATTCAGATGCAGACATTTTATTCCTGTATCTTGAATCAGTGCAAACCACACCAGAAAATGACTGTGACAGTGATAGACATTGCTGTTCTATGGCAGAGCCTGCTGCTCCTCCAGAGGACTTCTATTCCTGCACTCATCTTTCAGGCTGATGAAGCCTTCAGCAGAGATAATGAGTCATCTTTGGGAATGGTGGCAATGTGAAATAATAATAATTTAGCCAAAGAACTGTTTCATTTTTAGGCTGAGTCCAGCAGAACAAATGCTCGTGATCAGTTTCCTTTCTGGAACTTCTCAGTTAAAAAGATTATAGGCTATATCTTGCCCTCCACACTGATTTTAATAGGGAAACGTATGAAAAATCAGTGACACAAAAGCTCAGAGTGTGGGACACAAGAGTGTTTCAGTTCTTTTAATCCTATCACTGTTGCCATCTTCCCTCTCTGGTCCTGTGCAGAGACTCCTAGACTTCTATCTTGGCTCCATTTTTCTTCTCTGTGAGTTAATGTGGAGAGTCCTCTGCACTTACAGAGGGACTGCTGCATCTTCAGCACAGTTCCCTCTGATCCTCCCAGGCACACACAGCTGTCTGCAGCTCCGTGCTAAATATTCTGTTTCTGCTGGGACTCTATTTCAGGAAGTGTGTGCTGGGGAATGTGGGTTAACATCAAAAGTGCTTCAACTACCATCACATGAGGTTTCTGATGAGGCAGAAGGTGTCTGAAACACTAGGAACATAAACATTAAAAATACCTTTTTGTTGGAAGGTTACCTTGAAATGAAAATTCAAAATTCTCCCCGATTTGTAAAGGTGTGAAGATAAAACTTACCGTTCTGCCTCAAAAGATGCAAAATATTATATAAGATGTAAATGTTACTAATAAATATTATTTGCAAACACATTGCTTTGACACATCATTGAACATATTTAAATTTCTATTTAGAGTAAAGAAACAATAAAAAGTAAGCTGAGTTTTAAGGGGCCAATTAGCAGAAAGAAGTTTTTTTCCTTTCTAGTAAACTATTAATGTATTTCTCCAAATTAGTGTTTCTTTTTGTAAATATTCATTAACGGCACCACTTAAAATATAAATTTAATTATTAATTTGAGAACAGCAAAGCAGTTTTCATTCTAAAGAGAATATTTGAAAATCTAGTTAATAAAATATATTTTGAGGATTAAACATTCATAATTTTTAATAAATCTCAGAAACAAATATAAAATATAATTTAATTATATATACTCACACATGCATATATATGTGTATATATATACATGTGTGCTGAAAATTTTATGAATAGATTTTTACAAAAAACATCTCTTTTAAAAATTTTATGAATAGATTTTTACAAAATACATCTCTTGTACAGCTCCTCTGATTTAAGATAGCTTTTTACTCTGTGTGAAATTTCTTACTATAATGAAAGTTTTACAATCAATACTCTAATGCAAATTATGATTAGAAGACTTTTACAACTTTTACAACCTGCAGTACAGAAGACAAATTTAAACCGTAATTAATAACATGCTAATGGCAAGAGACTTTACATAGCTTTTCCCCCAAAGAGACTATTGCAGCAAGGCATGTTTACTCTCAGTTTGCTGCCTGCATGATCTCTGCTTGTCAGGTAATTTAGAGGATACGGCACCATTCTTGCAGAAGACTTAGTTCTACTTTTTAAATTACAGAGTGCAATAATGGGAGATCTTTGCTAGAGGAAGGCTTTCCAGAGGCATACAGGGAGGTGGTGAATGTTCCAGTCCCAGTCCTGCAGCATCTCATGCTGGGTGCAGGCACATGCAGTGTCCTGCAGGACAGAGAGCACTGGTGAAGAGGCAAAGGGAAGTCTGGGAGATCAGTTTTCTGGGTTCTGGATTATACCTAATGTAGCTCCATTCACAATAATGGAGTTACTCACAAATACCACCAAGCATGATAATCATGCCTCGATTTTTTCATTTTTCCGCTTAGAAACAACACATTTTTAATTTACACATTCAATTAATTTCAACTATTGCTGATAGTCTTTCAGATGCACTTTTCAGCTAATGTCCCTTTGATATATTAAGCATTCATACTTTCTGTATATATTAAAGATAAATGTTTCATTACAAAGTTAAAAATATGTCTGTAAGAGGTTTGTCAAAAAATGGAACCAGACTTATGCAATGCTCTCATTTTCATATTCTGCTGAAGTATTTAATCAAACACTGCATGAGAACAAAAGCGGTACCAGGAAATGCAGTGTACTGGCGTGGGTGAGTCTTCATTAAAATGCAGCCCTCGTAAGAGAAAAAAAAAAGGATCAAGTGCATTTTTGTAATGGGATGAGAAACATCCATTTTCAGTGTATAAATACAATGGTCTCAAAAATTTTTAATCTAAGAATCTTAACAGTAATGCATTCTTATGAAGCATTTTAAAATATAATATCTTACTTAAGTGACTGCCATAGTTTACAGTAAATACTAAAAATACTAGAATAAAACTTTCCTCCATTTTCAGATCCTAGGTAATGAATGTAGAAGATGAACCCATTATGCATTTGTTTTCCCTCAGTACTTCAGAGAGCAGAAGTATTTAAATGCTTTCTGGGCAGGGAAACCTTTTTAACCCAAGTCAGCCTAGAGTATGACTAAATGGCACACTAATATCAAGGGCCTGTTTGTGTGGGAAAGGTGATAAGAAGTATTTTAATCTAGGCAGTATCTGGCATAGAGGTGTCCTGCAAGGTCAAGTCAGCATAATTAAAGACCTGATGTCTGGGATATAAGATTGGATATATGAATTGACATTCTGAGTAAAGGAATTTTTATCATTCTCACTCTTCTTACCTAGTTCTTGCTGCTGAAAATAAGTTTTCTAAACCAGAAGAAGGTATTTTTATAGACATCAATTTCTGAAGGGAATTTCTTTTGTGATACCTGTCCTAAATTTTCTTTGGGTGCAGAACAGTCCTTCTCTGCTTTTATCTCAAACATTCATAGAATCATAGAATCAACAGGGTTAGAAAAGACCTCCAAGATCATCATCAAGTCCAACCCTTGATCCACTACCACCACATGTACTAGACCATGGCACTCAGTGTCACATCCAGTCTCATCTTAAAAACCTTCAGGGATGGTGATTCCATCATTTCCTGGGCAGCCCATTCTAATGCCTGATTAATCTCCGTAAGCTATTTCTTCCTAATATTCAACCTAAACCTCCCCTGGCAGAGCTTAATACCATGACCTCTTGTACTACTGTTGGTTGCCTGGGAGAAGAGACCAACCCCCACCTGGCTACAACCTCCTCTCAGGGAGTTGTAGAGAGTGATGAGGTCACCC
>JAWWES010000115.1:86908686-86928483 GCA_035583135.1 Lophotriccus pileatus
CCAGCCTGTAGCGCTGCAGGGGGTTGTTGTGGCCAAAGAGCAGGACCCGGCACTTGGCCTTGTTGAACCTCATCCCACTGGAATCAGCCCAACTCTCCAGTCTGTCCAGGTCCCTCTGCAGATTGATATTAATCATGTTGTGTTGTTAAATAAAAGGAGGCAACAAATCCTTTCAGCAACAAACAGGTAAATGGCCTAATTCAGAAATCACCAGTGTGACTCTTAAATTAGGCCTGGAAACATACAAACTTTTAATACTTTTTACTACATTGTTAATGCTATAATCTAACAGCATGAAGGTAAAACTCATAAATACCTCAAAGTGTAAATAAAAAATAGCATTATGGGGAACCTTGAAGGGATCATTTTAACCAGACCATGACTTATAATAAATCATAACACATTCCAAATATCTGGGGTAGAAAACCTGAGGTTTAGTTATGTGATAAAAGAATTTACCCTGCTGTCAGTGGTCCTTTGGTGGCTATGGAAATACAAGAGTTTCCTGCAATAAGATGTGTATTTTATCTCTCCTCAGCTGTACACAGTGAACCAATACTTCAAAGTATTTTAGTAATGTATATATCTTAATATGGATGTGATGTATCATTTGGTTAAGCATTGGAACAGACTACCCAGGGAGGCGGTGGGGTCACCATCCCTGGAAGTGTTCAAAACCAATTGGACATGGCACTTAATGTTATGGTTTAGTTGGCGTGGTGGTGTTCAGTCAAAGATTGATGATCTTGGAGGTTTTTTCCAACCTAAATGATTCTATGATTCCATGATTTCATTTTGCACATAAGCTGAGGCTTGAAAAATTGTTCCATGCCTTCTAGGATTGAAAAAAATTAAATCTGAAATTCCGGAGTTTAGAGCTGAGTATTATTTACAACTCTTTTCACTAGTCCCCTTGGCTTCACCTTTTTTTTTGTTTATTTTATGTTATTGGAATTTTTATTTCTATTGAGTAACCTTTTTAGTTTTTAAAGGAGAAGCTAAAATCTTGTGGCCAGTGTAGGTGTACATTTTTAGGAGAGAAGAGAGGTGCTGTGTGCTCTCTGTAGGAACAAAGAAGAAAGAAAATCTGTTAACAGTGTAAAAATGCAAACTAGGAAGACTGAGTAATACAAAAGAAAAATATCAGCTTTGCAAGGCTCTACTCATCAAGTAGTAGAACTACTTTTTGCTTTTTGAAAAGTGGATAATCATTAAAGATAAGGTACGTGTCAAACAGTTTTTATGCCTGGGCTGATTTATAGTAATTTTAACATATACTGCTACATATACATCCTAGTCATCAGACAGCATTATAAACCATGTTGGTTTGGCTTTTATGGTTATTTTTTTTGTCACATTTCATGCGAACTTCAAGTGCAAATGCATTGATCTGGTTATGGTGTATCATCTACTATGAATAGTGCTATTTATGATGCAGAACACACTAAGTTAATAAAAAAAAAAAAAAAGAAGCCTTTTTCAGCATCAGTTGATGATGATAACATGAATGAACTTTTGAACTACAAAAAAAAAAAAAAAAAGTGATTCTGAGACCTCTAGGTTTATCCCTTTATGACATGTATAATGTCAAGGAACCTGTGAGAGTTACTGAGTATCATCAGCTTGTAGGGAACCATCTGCAAGGTGAGAAGGGGAGCAGCTCCCTGAAGGCTTTTCCGAACCTTAAAAGCAAGAAAAAACAATCGATTCCCCAAAGTGACTGTCATTTTCTTCTCTCACCCACAGCTCTTCAGCTGTGTGCTTCATACTATCCTACCCATTCCTGAACTGTAAATAGCCAAATGAGTGTTTTCAATGACTCTTGACTACAGAATATTAAAGGTCTTGCAGCCAGAATGTGCATTAATGCAAACTGTCTGACATGCAGTAGCGTGGCATGCTCTCTGTGCCAACACACCAATTTTTTTCCCAGAAATTAAGCAAAATGATGATGTAAGTCCCAGGTGACAAGGGGAGAAGGGGGTGCAGAGCAGGAGAGGAAGAAAGAAGACTATGGAAATATAGAAAGGATCAGTTTGTTTAGCTTCTTGACTGAACTATTAATTTCAGTAGATCTGATCAATTTTGACTTCCAGGAGCTTGAAGAAGTTTTCTGCACATTTAATTTGTTTGTTGCCCATTCTACAGGTTCTCCCACGAAGATCCGCAGCAATAGCAGTACTTGGGATTTCTCAGCACATTGGCAGCTGGTCACTACAATTTCTTCTGGGCACTAGATGGCAGAATGTGTGTTGACTTAGAAGCACAATTTTGCATTGATTTGAGAAACGGTGACTTTCTGTTTTATTGTTTCATTTTCACTATAAAATTACCTTTCCTATATATATATATACATATATTTTAAAAAAACCATTAAATTCAAAGGACTGGAGGGGGGTGTTGGTGTTTTCTTGTTGTTATTTTTGTTTTGGTATGGGTTTTTTTGTTTTAGTTCTTCTTTTGTAGAACTGGACATAAATAAAAACCCAACAAAACACTCAAACCAAATAAAACACAAGCTGCAGTTGCCTTTTTTTTTTTCCCCCCTTACAGTAAGCCCTATGACAAAAGAGAAGAAAATCCCAGGAGCACTCCCTTCTCTGTCTGCAGCACTGCTTCCCTGTAGGAGGGTACCCAGACCCCACAAGGAAGCACTTGTTCTCTAATGCTGCGTTGGCAGGACACAGAGCTTCAGGGTATCAGTGAATACTGTCCCTCTGCAGTACAGATTTAAGCTATAGCTTTCTATGGGAACCCCTTAAAATGATATTTCCTCACCAGGCAGGCACGTTGCCAGAAGGGTAACATAACTATTAGCTGAATTAGATTTCCATGGGAACCTCTTCTTAGTGAATGTGGAAAACATTCTTAAAACAGCCTTTGCCTACTTCCTATGTAGATCCTGGTCCCATAAAAAGTCCTCTTTTGACTCTCCAAAACAGTATAGAAGAGCTTTTACCAGTTCAGACTGAATGGAATAATTTCTTTCACTAGACTGAATTAAGATCTGAACTGAGCTGTATTCATGAGCACAGTGAGAAAGATATTCTATTACCCACAAAAATATGGAGAGGATTTTATAGCAGTTGAAATACAAAGGGCAAAAGTATTTGTACTAACAAAGTATATTTTTTAATTATAATATATTCTTGCATTTTATCAAGTAAAAGAAAAACTACAGGTTAGCATTTGTAGGAAATTAGACACAAGATTTCCTTTCTCTCTCACACAGCGATATTCTAATACATATATGTATGCACTCTTTCATCTTTCAGAAAATTAGGTAAAATAATTATGTATTTTAAACAGTCAACATATTGTACAAAGGTAATTAGTTTGTATTTGTCCCTAGGGAAACCCATTTGCTCCTAGGACATAATTTCAGATTAATACTACTTGCTGGTATTTTTAATGACATAAGAAATGAAGTATTACTGAATTAAAATATAAATGATAGTACAAATCCTGAGGAGCTAGACTTTCTCATGGCAGTGCAATCTGAATTTCTCTGTGCATCTCTGCAGTGACTCTCTTGGCCAGCCATTATCTTCAGTGGGATCTGAACCTGTTTATTTATGGCTACAGATTTGGTCAGTGAAGAATATCACAAAGATGTAATATTTATTCACTTTCAATGTGCACAGAATGTTGAAACTGTGTGAACTCTATTACTTGTCTTCCTGGTTCCAATTGCTCATCAACTTATACCTAGGCAGAAGAAACTGAGCATAAAAATCTAGTGGAGTGACTCATACCTGTTCAAAATGAATGTCACCACAGCAGGTAGTGTGTTTTCACACATGCTTTGCAGAATTGTAACTAAGCAAAGAACAAAAGGAGAGGTGGATGAAACCCCAAACTACAGCTTTACCCCTTTTTATATCTACCACATCTGACATATTTCTAATTATCATGGACAGGGAGGGAGAAGATGCTCTGTAGTTCACATTTTTCCCATTCAAATATTTTCCTAGTAAACCACTCCAAAATGTTTGTATTCAAACTAAAATAAATAAACTGATAAAAACACTTTACATTATCAATTTTAACATTTAAATCCCATAAATTCAGAAGTATATTATTCTCTCATATTCCTTATTGTTCTTTCAAAAGATTCATGGATGTAATAACACGTTAAAGAATGAAAACACAGGGGATTACCTTCATTTATTTTTGCCTTTTTTTTTTTTTTTAAATGAATGATTTTAATGCATTCTCTTGTAGCATTCTCATCATTTTAATGTTTCTACCATAATAACTTATTCATCTGTAGACTTAAAAAATTTAAATCATGGTATCATAATAATACTTTGGTATCTTCATTGTTTCTTTATATTTTGTACTAGTTTACTTCTGCATTAAGTATTTTGCTTTTGTCATATATTTAATTAATTGAATTATTGATATGGTTATCCAGTGCAGGAGTTATTTCAGAATGGCATCATTTTTATATGAAGAATTTCTTTTTACTGCAGTAAGCTACCTTGTTATTACACACAGGCCAGTATGTGCCTCTTTATTGCTCTATACATTTAAAACTGAAGAGAGGAGGACTGAGGATAAATGGTAATTTTCTAAGCTATTCTTGAATTCAATAACTCTTTCTTTTCTGCTCTAGGAAAACTGAAAAATAAGAAAATGTAGTTGTAGAAATCAGGACTCACAAGGACATCTAGACTATTTCCTTGCCCTGCAACTACTTACCGCCAAGATTTCTGCAGATGGTTGCCTAAAATTTTCTAAATGATAGCAGCATTCATTAAAATATGAGATGAATTATCTATGAATTTAT
Source organism: Lophotriccus pileatus (assembly GCA_035583135.1). Lineage (NCBI taxonomy): Eukaryota > Metazoa > Chordata > Aves > Passeriformes > Tyrannidae > Lophotriccus > Lophotriccus pileatus. Next base: position 86,913,479 of record JAWWES010000115.1, read on the forward strand.
GACAGGGAAGCTTACAGTCTGTGAAAGATTCTAAAGGTGTATGAAGAGAAGGAACAAGAATCAATATTTTAAATAACAGGTACTGCAAACTGTACTCGCTAAAACCAGTTAAATTGAGTGTGGGTTTTTTTTAGAATGGTAAAGCTTCTAGGAGAAGCCAAATGATATTGCATGCCTTTTTAAGAGCATTTTCTTGTCCTTGTTTAAGCCTCCTAAATTGCTTTTATGAAAGAATAATAAAAAATGGAGGAAGTGTCACTGGATGTGAATTTTGCACATTACATTTTTATCGTCTGTGGTACCACAAAGCTCGCTGTTTTGTATACAGACATTATGGGTGGCTGCTAAATTTTATGTAGAGAAGAGAAGGATAAAATTAAAGGACAAGAGCCTTGGCTGCTTTAAGCTGGTCTGGTTCCACCCAGGCACACCAAGTTTCATCAGCTGAGAATATGGCCTAGAATGTGTTTTCCAAAGCCACAGATCTACGATGAGCTAGAAGGTTTAGCTAACTGGTTCACATGTTTGCTAACTGTCCCTTGCAGTTTAGTGATCACACACATGCAATTTCGAACATATTATTCCATCCAGTTCAGCCTGGGAGGTGTGTGTATGGAGGGTGTTGCAATGGTTTCCAAAATGGACCTGGAACCTCTTAAAAGGTCTCTTATGGTAAGTTTTCTCTGAACTCCTGTGGTAACACCTATGGCCTTAACAAATAAGACTCATAAATAACTCTTCTCTAGTCAACAGAATAACCTTATTGAGAAAACACAGAACAAATGAGAAGAAAATCAGTGATTCAAAATTTAAACCTCAGAACAAATTTTCACAATCATAGAATCATAGAATTATTACAGTTGGAATAGACCTCTAAGGTCACCAAGTCAACGTAGCACCACTACCGTGCTCACCACTAAACCACATCCTTGAGTACCATATTCACATGTTTTTTGAATACTTTCATAGATGGTGACTACCCCACTTCCCTGGAGAGCCTAAATGTTAAATAACTAGTAAGTCCTGAACTTAAACTAAATCCTTCCTTCAGAAATATATGCACAGGATTTTAAGCAGGAAAGCACATAAGAGATTTAACTGAAATCTATCAGTGAAAATCACTTGTACCTAGATTTTTTGAAAATACAATATATGTTTTCACTGGCTTTCGTAAAAGCATACTTTTCTAGGTCTCTGAAACTCCGAGTTTTTAAAAGAAATCGAGTATCTCACTGAGGCTAAAAAACAATATTCTCCTTCACTCTCCTTGCATAATCCACACTTGAAAAAAAAATCCGAGCACATCTGATAACACATCATTCCTACCTCTATGGCCCATAGTGTCAGAGAGTACCACGTGGCTTGCTTATTTCACAGGTCTTGCTCATGCAATGCCTCTATAAAAGCAAATGAACTGTTCAGCTGCAGATCTGAGTTAAACAAAGCACAGTTTGTCAAACACCTCTTGGGGAAGTTCACCCTGAAGCCTGAATTAAAGCGTAACAGAGGTGCAAGATTTCTTGCCTACTTAACACCAGATCAAATACCCAAAATATAAAACAAATATATAAAAAGGAAAAAAAAAGAAAAAAAAGGCAGAAAATTTGATCTAAGAGCAGAATGTATTTGATGAGCATAATCTATCTGATCATGGTGTACTACTCTTAACACAGAAAGAACAGCACTTTACTGGATTGAGAAAATGAATCCATTAGAATTAGTGAGACTATGATGATGATGCTCTACAGGTCTACCAAATACATAATTACTTTCAGAGCCATCAGTATGTGTGTGGTGGTTTTTTGCAACATACATTTTTTTTAAACTTTAAAAAACACTGGTTTTCAGTTGTGACAGATTTCTACTCTAGATAGCAAACTGCCTCCTGGCCTACTTCACTGATTATATTAGAAAGCAATAGAAAACATAATTTAGTCAACACAACATTGATGCTCATATTAGGGAGAATTATGGGGATGACACTATTGAAGCAGTACCTCCTCAGAGGTGGAAGAGCATGCTTGTCTTTCATCAATAAGCATCAGACTAACTGATTTTAGTATCCTCATTATTTCTACATTCCTACATGTTGTCAGACACTTGAATCACTTAAAATTCTCACACGTGTTCTGCAAATATTACTGCAACAATCTATACCTTTTGACTTCCACAATGATTGTGAATTGTACTCTACAGACGATTGTGGCTGTTTCCCCTACAGATGTCAATAAAAAGAATTATTGAAAAGTGTATACTCCATGGTGGCTACACAGGATACATCTCATGTAATTCATTTCAGCCTGTCAGCATAATATAAAATATAACAACCTAAAAGTTGTTTTGGCTCACCATGGTGCATCGTTTAGAGAAACTATGCCAATAGTCAACATATAGGAACTCCTGGAGACTGCAAGCAAGATTGTTCAATGAAAGTGTTTAGTTCTCTACTTAGAGCTACAGAGTTTACAATACTCATTTAGGCTGAGAACTCTGTAACATATAAACATATTCTCAGAACGACCTATTGCTTATGGACATATAATATCTACATAACTAATATCTAAGTCTTCAGTTAGTTGTGTTTTACTTAGCGCAAAAAGACTTTCTCTTAGCAGCTGAAGACCTACAACTGGGATATGTATTATGGTTCTCTAAGACAGGCTTAAGACTTGGATCTCATCATGCTGCTTCTAACTATGAACTTTTTTGAATCATCTACAGTGTTACTTGCACACCTGCCCACAGATAACCTGCAAATCTCTCCAAACGCGTTACTCTGCTGTCTAGAAAGAACTGGAAAAGAATGGGTTCACTAGGAAGCTCAGTAAAATAGCTACAAAAATAGATTTTATACAAAGCTATTCTCAGACAAAAAATTGAATGTGCCTCAAATTAGGCTTTTTTGCCTCTTTCGTGTTGGCTCTCTGAAAATATCCCAGTTAGTTAATTACCTGAAAGAATTCTACTGTAGGCATGTATAATGGAATATTTACATCAAAACAAATTCTGAATCAGTAAATTCAATTATGCTCACTAGAGACTTAATAGCATATTTTGATTGCCCAATCAGCAATCAGAATCTGAACTATACGTATGTACTTAGATGACCATGGCTCCAACACTACTGCCATAATTAACAGATTAGACATATTTCCCATTCAGTTATGTGATTAATAAATAACTTCAGAAACATAATAAGGCAAAGGAGATTATAAATTCAGAAAATTCAGGGAAAAAACCACTACGTAGACCATGAAAGTCACAAAGCATGTACTATTTGCTTCAGTCTAGTCATCTAGAGCATTTTAAGTACTCTGAAAAGCTAATCTTGGAGCTAACAAGGTATCAATTCTCAGAAGATCAGAAAAAAAAAATCCTATCTTTAGACCTAATGCACTGCTCATTCTGTATTGATCCTGTGGAATAATTTTTACGTTTTCTAAGATATATTTAAGTTTCATATTTTGTTTTTATTTCAAAAAAAAGGTACTTCGACTTGATTTTCATTCACATCTCAGAATAAATAGTTGTTTAAAGACTAAAATCTTACGATTTTAGCAACAACTTTCAGAAAATGAAAATACATTTTTGGTGTTTAAAAATCATTATTTGCATGACATTTAAGTAGCAAACTCAAATAAACTCTGTTCAAGAAATCCTACGTTATAAAAGTAACGTTCCATTAGTTTTAATGAAGATTTTCAAAGTACTGCAGCAGTGGATCTGCAAAGCCTGACTAAACTGGAGTGCTCTGTGCCAGAACGGACTCTGGAGCCCTGAGGTAGTTATATCTACAATCAGAGCAGTTTATTTCCCAGGGTAACTGCAGAACCCATTGATGCAAGACATGGTTATAAAAATGCCCACATGCTAACATATGTAAAACATCTCCGAAGGATAGTCTGGATCTACAAGATCTACCTCTGGGAAAAGGGCTTGGTGCCGTATGACAGCACACGTATAGAGTTTAGACCATCGAACAGATGGTCCCATTTCATACTTTCATGCAATTTATAGTTAAAAAAAATCAGTAAAAGTTCCAAAAAGACACAAAGAATTTTTTATGTAACAGATTCTATCAAAAAATAAGTAATCAATGCTAATATACAACTCTCTATTTTGGTAATTGTGATGGTTTTGGTCTAGGCCTTCCTGGTGACCAGCTTGTAACCAGGGAAGTGACCATGTACCCAGTATTCCATACGATTTTCACACAAACCAGGGTATAAATAAGAGAGAGATTGGAGTTCTCGCTCTCTCTTCTTTTCCAGTGAGGTTCAGAGCAGTGGGTCATGGAATTGGTCTTGCTTATCTGAAGGCTGGGGCCTGCAGAGACTGCTGCTCTGCCACGTGGGAGGTTGGAGAGGGCTGGCCTTGTGATCTTTCTTCTCTGAGGGACGTGGTGAGATTTGCTTTACCAGTTATTTTGCTACTCCTTGGGTTTGATTGCATATATTTGTTCTGTGTCCCTTTTGTTCCTTTTCCCCTTTTCCCCTTTCCCTCTGGGGGTGTTTGGATTCCCTTCACTGTGTACATAACATTTTAATTGTATATAACTGTAATATAAATAAATATATCTTTTTATATAATCAGATTGATTCTGGGCTCTTCCATTTTTTAGTTTTTTTCCTTTGCCCTAAGGGAAAGAGGAAGAGGGGAAGGGGGTTTGCCACTGTGGGTTCGGGCATTTGGCAGGGAGCCAGGTCTGAACTTTCACAGTAATGACATTTAAAAAATATATAATTTTGATCACTTTATCGTGCCTTTCAATTATTTTCTACTATCAAAAGAATAGACAAGTTCCATTTGGCCTCATACTGTAGATTCAATACATCAGAGTAACATTACCTGTAAATTACAATACTATGACCTCCACCAGTGTAAATCAAAAGTCATGAAATAATGGAATTAAATGTGTGTATAACTGCTGTGTGAGCAGAACTGGCTCCAAATGGATTAATTCCTCTGGCTTTGAGCAGCACACTGGACTAACAAGCCTAGAATAATGACTTTCCAGGTCCTTAGTCTACGTTCTGTTAGACCATGTGGATTCTTACGCATATTCATACTGTTTAATGCTTTAGATTATAGAACAATTGCAGCTAGCTAAAGAGTGATTTCACTGAATCCTTATTCATGATGAGGTCAGCTTGGATTTGCCTCTAAGTGGAAGTCTTTTAAAAGGTAATGACAATAAACTATTCCCAGTATTAAAAATGACACAGTACAATAATCCAGGAGGAAAAGTGCCAGTTGGGGGCAATGTCTTCTGTCGTTCTCTTACTATCCCAAGGCCCATCACAGTTATTGGTTTAAAATGTTATGGTGGTATTCACTGGATACATAGTAAACTGCAGTTAGGAATATCTGCCACTACACCCTTTTAAGGTTCCTTTGGCAGGGCCTCGGCAGTTTGCCAAAAAAGCAAGAATTCATTAAAAACAGTGAAACACTTGTGCAGTGTGATCACTGGACAACTAGTGCTCATCTGAACAAATGCCTCTAGCAGTCGAGAAGTACACAAATATTAGTCTGAAAAGAAGGTGTTATTCAAAGTATATAAGTAAAATGTAAAAAAAAAAAAAACAACCCACAAACAAAAACACAAACCAACCCACAAACAAAAACACAAACCCTCACCCTTGAGATAACTCTTTCTTTCTGTAAGGAAAGATAAATCCCATGGCTGCCACTTTCAGTTGAAGCAAATTTTAAGTCCCACACCAGTTTCACAAGCTAGCTGTAGAGCCAGAATTTGGACTAATACTTGGAGAGGTACGATATTTCTGTACTCATTTAACTTTTTAACTCTGGTAGCCAAAACACAGCTTAGGGATTATGAATTAAAAGACTTATAAATTGAGGATCTAGGGAGTGTTTATGACCAAGCTGTAAAGAGTCTGCATAAACACCATTCCTTTAAGGTGGAAATTGTTGGCACAGTTCTTTCTGGTTCCTCTCCTTACCTCTGCAAGGAGTACATCCTCTCACAGGTCTTGGAAAACTTGAAACTAGACAGTTACTTGAAGGACACAGAATTTGGTGTAGCAGACAGGAAACTTCTGCAGGCTTCAGGGCATCAGGAAAAAGTAGATGTCGTATGATTAACTAAATAATACCTACAGAAGAATATCAGCCAAGCAGAAAAATGGGGGAGGTGGGGCAGGGGGAAGGAGAGAGGGGGGAAAGAAAGAAAAAGCATGTCTCTCCAGAAGCAAAGAAATCACGTGTGCATACATGGCTGATCAGTGTCAGTCTGGCTCTGCTCACCACAGGAAGATTATAGGGTTGAAAAAGACATAGGATAATTTAATCATCAGGGCTTCTGTTTTCATTGCTATTATGGGAACTTAATTCAGAACATCTCCAAGGTATATAAGCTAAGTGGTATTGGTCTATAATTGCTCTGCTTTTAGCTAAAATTTTAGTATGTTATACATATACATATATACATTTAATTTTGTTTACTTCACTATTTACTATTATCTCTAAGCTAAATAACTTCTATAAGAATAAAGTTGTCACAAACAATTGCAGGTTATTAATCAGTTTACTGTAATACTATGCAGCAAATGAACAGATAAACATTAAATCTAATTCAGGACATACTGTACTAATAGGACATTCCAGTGGGCTGTAAGTGGTGTTTATCATATGAAGAGCTTGTTTCGTAAAAAAGCTGTTTCAAGGGCAGACTTACTGGTTAATCTAAGCTAAGAGTTTCAGACAAAAGTGAAGAAAGGAGAAAGGTAGAAGAATAGCATTTTTAAAAAGTTGGAATAGTTTTATTTCTTTAATTTTTATTATAGCTACAATTTTAATTTGAATTTTAATTAAAAAATCCTAAACAACTGAAGATAAAACTAAACTCCTTTCTGAGCTACACATTTAAGTCAGCCCTAAATATTTTTGTCTGTGTCATGAACCAAAAAATCAGTTATTCCAGGAAAATGGCAAAATAGAAATTAGAAAAACCTTATTTCATCTATTCAAGCGCACTGGGATGTACATTAAAAGTAAATTATTATTTCCTAGTTTAGAATTCTTCACAATAAAAAATAATAGCAACTTTACTAGTGAAAAAAAGAAATAAAAGAATCATAACTATGTGGGATGTAATCCAAAATCATAATTACATTGAGTATATATGGGCATAAAATGTTAAAGACAATAGCCAAATGATAAGCAGCTTCAAACCCTGCTCATTCCACCCCCTAAGGTTGTCAAGAAATTAGCAATTCTAAATTTATACCAAATATTAAATAGTAGTGAAGAATTTTTGAAACACAGGCATTTCTTCATATTTCCTACTCCATATACTTATGCACTGATGGAAAAATTGCTGATAACTTTTACACGTGCTGAGGATGAAGAACCTGAGCCACTAGGAAAGCAAGTACCTAAAACCAGTCATCTTATTCAGCTTCAGATTTAGCATACTGCTTCATGGCTGTGAATTTTTATCATGTCCAATCTATTGATGATGATGCTTGCCAGCTGCAGTTTTCATGAGGGAAAGGAGTTACATCTGATGGTAGGGTTTGTAGGAGTTCATAAATATTCTGCTACTGCTCAAAACTGCTGCAATGAACTAAAAGCAGACATATTAGATGCATTTTTGATCCCACATGAAACCTTAGCTATTAGACTATAAAGCATGATCACTCAACTTGTTAATTAAAGAATAAAGCCTAGCAAATTAAATATGAAATATTTTTCTGACCTGATCCACAGCAGAAAAACAATTTGGCTTTTCGATTTTTGCTCCTAACAGATGCTCTGCATCTTCTTAACTGTTCTAATGGGATCTCTCTGAATACTGTTTTTGGAATGGTTTTATAATGGAGGGGGTGAACAGTGTGTGTTTGTCTCCACTGCTAATGTTTCCTTCGGTAACTTGAGCAGAGAGTTGGCCTGAGATCCTGTGGGGCCATGGGACTTACTTCAGTGCTCTGTGTGGGGAGACTGATGGCCAAGAACCAGGCTGCCCTCAAGGAGCTTGTTCTGAGGCCACTGACAGCACAAAAGGACATTTTCCTTGATCATCAATATCATGTTCCCTAAGCATCTTCTGCTTGTACATCGTTCCAGGGTCATTTTGATATAAATAACCAGTGACAGATGAGGCCTGTGGGGTGCTTATTAGAGAGCCAGTGGTAGATATTTTATTCGAAGTCTGATCAACCGTGACACAGCAAGATTCCGGAGATCTGTGTGTGTCACTGTAGAACCATAATAGGATCTTTCCTTCAACCACTGAGTCCGCAACCTGTGAACAGGGGCTTGTACTCCTGATTACAGAGACCCTAGTGAATCCAGTGGTCTTCACCTGGAGACAGTAAGACTGCCCAAGCTTGGCAGGAGAACTCTGTCTCCCTTATGAATAAGTATGGTCATCTGGACCAAGAGGAATAAAGTCAGGAATGCAGATCTGACTGTGAAAATGGGAGCAAGGTCCTCACTTCTCTTGACAGTCAGTTTGGCTATCAAAGGTGCCTGAATAGCACTTGCATGAGGACAACAAACAGGCCCTCCTCCAGTGATGCTAACATCTGCAGAAAGCTGCCACTGCAATGGCCCTGGGGTATTAGGAAGGACAAAACATAAGGTTGCTCAGTGCTGTTTGCTATAAGACAACAGACACAAGGGAATGTTAGCTTAGAAATATGGCATGTGACACAAAAGCTGGACCTCAGAAAAAGAAAGACAAATAGAGATTTACCTTTTTAAATGAAGTCTTCTGGTTATTTTTTTCCTTAAAAATGAGAGGAGGCCTGTTTTTGTCTACTTAGATATTTATTATTAGTTCTTTTAGAAGTCAGTTATCCCAGTGGCAGTGTTTGAGATTTGTGTCATTTAGAAATCTTTCCTATTCATAAATGTATTCATGTGATTGTTTTATTAAAAAATTGTTGCTCAACCAACTTTGTCACTGTAAATTACTAATTGGAAGACCCTAATTTGATATTTGAATTTCTCAGCTTTACTTTCCCACCCATTGATATTGGCTTTTTCCTTTACTGTAATACCCTTCTATAAGTACTTACTTTCAGAGGTTTTTCTGCGTCCTGTCCAGTTGCCTGGTTTCTTTCACAAGTAAGAGCTGCTGAGCCATACACAGTTTTACTTGGCACAACTTGTGGCCATGAAAATACCTCTTAACCTCCAGCTCAGATTCTCTGTCGGTCCCCTGACACCTAAAAGCTATTTGTCCCCCTTCATGTACCATTCACACTAATTTATCTAAATCTTTCTATTAAGCCATTAACCTCTCTAAATTCTCAGGCACATCTACAAGTGGGAGTTAGATTAGAGTAGTAAAACAAAGTGCAACAAGATACTGGAGTCATTCAGAAAGATTGCTCCATCCTTTGAATTACTTGATTTGGTCAGCTGTGGCTTTATATTTACTGCTTATGAAACACTGAAAAGACTCAGACTTTATACTGAACACTGGGAAAACCCACTCATTGTTAACTGCACTGCTTTAAGATCTGCTGGTGGTTCAAGTGTTTCATTTAACTTTAATGTATGTATTTATCAACAACATGTAAAATAGCTCCTGATGGATAACTGCAAAAGTTTTGCATCTCATAGTCTGTTTGTTGAATGGCATTAGCTCTATTCTTGCACAGAAAGTAGTATTAGAAACTCCAAAGTAAAATAGTTGTTTCTACTTTTATCTTGGGAAATATGTATCATGTTTCAGAAACATGTCCAGATAGATACTTTGGGTTATGAAACCTTCGTTGGCAAACTATGGAAAATTTAAAGTAAAAAGGAATAATATAATTTTTTTTTAATCAGATTTTTTTCTGACATTTTCTCTAATATCAGTGCTGAGGTTGTGGTATTTTATTATTTACATATTTTGCAATTTGCTTTGAAGCATTTTTTTTTTTTAAGTTAAGGTCTTTTAGAAACTACAGTTGCTAAGACATCAGTCAGAACTAGAATAAAGTATTGGCTGGAAATAATGTTTTATACTGAATTAAAAACCCGTGAAAAATACCAAAATTACTTTAGGTAGAGATGATTATGCAAAATAGGAACATTTAAGTTAGCACAGTGTGTTAAACAGTACAAACTATTGCATTTCTGTTAGAAGACTGACAAAATGCAAGAAATGAGCCAGTTGGAATGCACAGGCTATCTGAAAAGAAGGAGAAATGTCACTGTATTGCAGAGGTAAATGCAAAAAGTCCAATTGTATATTTACTAACTACTTAGATCATGTAAAAAGAGGATGAGAGGGGATGTTCAGTATCAATATGAGAAAAAAAGAAGGAATGAAAGTATATTATTTTTACTTCATATGTGCATATAATTAAAGTCTCTCATGCTAGAATCCATGAAACACAGTTCTGACCCAAGTTACTACTTACAAGAGAAATGTTAAACTAACAGTGGTAGCATTTCCAATATCATTTTTAATGACAAGTATTTCTCATCTAGCAATCTATAAAAAAGAATGAGGACACATCCTCACTAAGGCAAAATTAATCAGCTCCATTTCAACAAAGGCTTTCTGTAACCTCCTTCCTGGAAAAGGAGCTGAAGGTTTCTTGCCCACTGAAGTTCATTAGGCTTCAGAAAAGCAAAGGAAAGCTCCACACTGGTGTTTGGCAAACAATACATAGATCTCAGCAACAGGAAACTGTTCTTGTAAATTTTCAAGAAACATAAAGCCATACATTTAAAGAGCCCTAGGTTTCCACTACTGTCAACACATCTTGTATCTACAGCACATTTCAATTTATTTTATTAATTTTTATGTATACTAAGCAATACTGCTTAGTTAATCTAGATAATTCCTTCATATGTTACAGAGAAAATTTGAAACAGTAGATCAAAAATAGACCAAAACAGAAAATCAATCTGCAGAGAAAAGTTAGGCAGAGATGTAAATATCCTTTCAGCTGTCCAGTAACTAAAAAATAAACATACTGAAGGATATACATACAGTCATCAGTAACCTATGCACCAAAAGCACAACTCAGATGGGAAGAACTTAATTTTCAGAGTATTTCCTGCTCTATTGGTATACAGCAAAATAAATTAGACAATAAAAATGGAGAATAGGAAGTTCTTATGAAGCAGACAAGGAGCTATAAAGTGTGGTCAATGAGGATAATTTTGAAACACCAAAAGAAACGCAAATCGTTCTGTGTTAAAATTGTGGTGATCTTGCCACACATAGGCTGTTAAATGCAGTTGGTTGGAATGTAGCATTGAGAGCTCCTCAGCTCTTAAGCTTCTCTTTTCTGTTACCCAGACTCAACCTGCCTCAGTCAAGATCACTGTACTGAGATAACTAAAAGAAAAGGGAACAATCTAATGGGAGCAATACTGTCAGTTTACAAAGATGAAGTGTATTTTGTGTGTTGCACAATGTGTGACATACAATTTGTGTGTTCTTTCCTCTTCATGACGTACATTTGCTTACCTCATGTCGCTCACACAAAACCATTGTGTGTTTATACTTGGGAAGTATATAAATAGGTTTTATTACCTAAAGTTCCATTTATTTTGTTCTCATTTTATAAAAAATAGAGCAGATCTATGAGAAATTATATTTATTTTTTATTTTCATATGTTTCTTCCATGACCACAGTTTATTTTATTATAGTATTATAGATAAATATGCCTTACATGACATTAAGAAATAAATTAAAACTTCTCTTTCCAAAGATATATGAGAATTGGGACTTTGATTTTAAGAACATGATGTTATGGATGATTATGCATATAATTATTTAAGACTATTCAAAATATACATGCCAAAATATGAGCCAAAGCTGATAGTCAGACCAACAGAAAGTACAGCACAGCAGCTGTGTAGGTGGTGAGTATAGAACTTTCACTTGCCTTGAAAAAATATGAGAGATTTTTCCTTCATGTACTGGAAATGTCTCTCACACTACTGTATCTTCCACTGAAATCACAGTAGAAACGTATTTAAAACTTCTACAGATGAATCATGGCTTTATTTACATAACTATTCCTTCTGACCTAGAAGATGTTTGCCAATAAACACATAAATTTTCAGGACTAATTTCTTAACCATTTTGAATAATTCTATGCTTTGAACAAGTAGATCCTAGGATAATTTCTTAAAAAAATATAAAAACTAAGATAATAAAAATAATGATGTTTTCTTAACCAATTATGCATGGCCCTATATCATAGCTGTCAGTATGGCTACATTCATTCGAGTGATGCCAGACCTGACTGACAGTGTTATAGATGTGTAAGTAATCAAGAGAAATGCAAACACTGCAGCTACATTCTTTAGATACATTTACTACTTTATAGAAGGGTTTCCCATCTTTACCTCTGATGTTACTCTGCCTTTAAAATTGTCAGAGAAGCCAAGACATTGCGTATTCCACAAGACAATGAAGACCTCAATGTCAATCTCATTCTCTGAACAGCTATCAATTAAAGGCAAAACTACTAATATGCATATTAATATATGTGCATCTCAATGTGACAAAGGGGGTAAAAAGGTTCTCTGTTGTAATTCTGGTACGTATGCAGCTCTAATCCTCCTTTTCTCACTACTCCTTCATATAACTCCATCTGACTTACCATCCCAGCTTTCTAAATATATAATTATACATTCTCTCGTACTCATAATATATGCTGATACTGAGCACGAAATGAGAGAGAAAGTAAAGTGCTATATTTAATGGCATAAAATGTTGGGTCTTAAACCTTTAAATTATTCATTTGTGGATAGCAGCTTTCTCAATGCATGTTAGGCTTAGTTAATTAAGTACATATCTGGGATATCATATATTAACCAGTGGTGGAAAAAATATAATTCAGAAGAGATAACTTTTTGGCTTCATTTAGATTGCTTTTTGTGGTTGCAAATGCAAATGAAAGGGACAAGTACACTCTGTCTCTTACTGCCTAAAGCCACTGGCCATTAAACAGTCTAGATGCTAGGCTTCGGTTAGCTCATGAATAACTACCAAAGCATTTCACTTAAACTGGTGGACTAAATTATTCATTCAGAATTAAAATGGCCCTAATTCTTTTTAACTTACTTGGTAAATTAAGCTAAAAAGAATTAAAGCCACTCTAACTCTTAAAGAGACTTGTCTACAAAGTAGAATAAGTAATTTATTTTGGGGTGACACCTTCAGCTGATTCTGAATTTTCTATGGCATTCCCACAAAGACAAGTCTGGAATCTGTCTCCCTGTTTCACAGCATGCAGTTCTTATGTATTCCAACCAGACATCTGTGTTTTTTTAATGTTTTATCCTAGTTGTATAAGACTTGGACATCAAAATACAGACTTCAAAATTTCTGTAATTTGCTAAGCAGTAATGGGCATAGACATCCAGTAACTAGTGGGCAACCTGCTTATGTTTCCTTTTTTTTTTTTTTTTCCATGGAACCTCAGGTTTTGTTGTGATCAAACTGCTGTAGCATTTTGATATGGTTCTCAAAAGAATCGTGCTGAATGCTTTTAACCAACCAAGCTGAATGCTTATCTTCAACATTCTCTTTATTTCAATAGCAGGTTCCCATGTAGAATGGAGAATAAGAGTTAGAAGAAAGGAAAAAAAGATCAAACCTTGAGTGTGTCAATTATTATTTTGTCATAAAATTTCTCTTCTGAGATCCAAGTAAAGGAGCTTATCAGTTAGGGCGATCCTTTCTACACAACCCAGCGTAACACAGCCACAAATACAGAAAATATTAGTTAGGCAAAGATTATGAAGAAACTAAGTCTGCTTTCAGCCTTTCTCTTTTCAGTCAAAGTACATCAACAGAACAGATTGAAATAGTACTATCTCAGGTTGTCAGGTTGATTTTCTTTCTTTTTTTTGATTCTGACAGATTGACCTGGCTGTCCTCTTCTCCTGTTCCTGTGTGGAATAGATACATAGCTCTCCTCAGAAAGGTTCTACTGTTTGGCCAGTGATGTTCTACACATCATGAAAGAGATCCTCAAAATCTTGTTAGATTTTTTTTTTGTGTGTGTTAGTTCAGTCAAAAAATTCCAGCATAGAAGCATGCAGATTCATAATTTATTACATCTTTATATATTAACATGAATTATGAGGCAAATCCCTTGGATCTCTCACAAAATAAAAACAAACCCAAACTGAATTTTAAGAAACATTTGCGATAAAAAATTCTATTACTATTTTTTTCATCTAGTCAAACTATCCAGTCAGGTTTTTGGCTTTTGGCATTTGCCAGATTATTTGCAAATATGATTAATTTGAATACTGCATGGTTGTGTTGTGATCATGTGATTCTTCAATTAGCATGATGAAGAAGCAATTTCATGAATTTAAGCTTAGAAAAAGTCAGACCTAGGGTAGATACTCGGAAAAGTATAAATACTGGAACAGGAGTTATCTTCTACTAGTGTGCAGACACAACATTTTTATATTATATTTATTAGTGATTATATCTGTAGAATTAAATACAGTAGTACTGATGTTCACTCTACCCATCCACCTCACACGGACACCACAACCTCCATAAAGCTAAGGATGTGCCTCTTTTGATTACCTGTTGCAATGAGATACAATACATATGAGACAGAATAAATAAATCTTGTATATATAAGGAATACACAACCTGACATCAGATATATATTGTTCATTTCTTTTTCAGCAAATTAAAATAGAGAAAAGTTCTGTATATGTTTTAAAACTATTCTGCTGATCACATAATATTCAGGACACTGTGATTTATGCATCCTAAAGTGACTGAAAGATAACCAAATAGCAGGCTAAATTCAAGACCCTTTATTTCTCATTTCTCTACTAGATAATAATGACTTTTTAGAAAAAAAATAAAAGGAATGAAGGAAGGAAGTAAAGAAGGAAGGAAGAAAGGAACAAAAGGGAAGAAAAGGAAAGGAAAGAGAAAGCAAGAAAGCAAGAGAAAGAAAGGGAAAGAAAAGAAAAGAAAGAAAGAAAGAAAGAAAGAAAGAAAGAAAGAAAGAAAGAAAGAAAGAAAGAAAGAAAGAAA
>JAWWES010000115.1:86928583-86958412 GCA_035583135.1 Lophotriccus pileatus
AAGAAAGAAAGAAAGAAAGAAAGAAAGAAAGAAAGAAAGAAAGAAAGAAAGAAAAAGAAAGAAAGAAAGAAAGAAAATAAAGAGAGAAAGAAAGAAAGAGAAGAAAGCAAGCAAGCAAGCAAGCAAGCAAGCAAGCAAGCTTTCAAAAGCTGTGCATATACATACATTGGTAGAAATACATTTCTATATAAAAAATACATAAATGAGAGCAGAAGTCTTAAGAAGGAAGTGGTCATATTTTTTTACATTTTGAATGGTTCTGTATAAGCTTTGCTGTGAGTTGGGTACTGAGCAGAGGACGTACATGCCTGGTCCTATCTACTTAAAATTCTTGCCCACGAAGGACATTCTAGATGGTGTCAAGCCCACAACAAGTGTTCTCAAATGCTGCCACCTAAAGGCGATAATGAAGTACAACTAGAGGGATGGCTGAAAACAACCAAAACCGGTAAAAATGAGCAAATGCGAAAAGGTTCCCCAGTGTGCAACAGTGGGAAGTAATCTACAACACTGT
Organism: Lophotriccus pileatus; assembly: GCA_035583135.1. Lineage (NCBI taxonomy): Eukaryota > Metazoa > Chordata > Aves > Passeriformes > Tyrannidae > Lophotriccus > Lophotriccus pileatus. The sequence continues at coordinate 86,929,098 of JAWWES010000115.1, forward strand.
GGTTGCTGCTTGGATATCACGTACCAAATACATTCATGTTTAATCCTGTGTCGGTAATTACCTGGAAATGCTTTGGGGATATATTAATCACTAGATTTTGTGTGGGACTGAATAGATGAATTGGAGGGACTGAATAGATGAGGTCTGAAAGTACAGAGCTCAAGTACCATTGTAGCCCTTACGGTCTGAGAGTAAAAGCAAAGCAAGTCCTGAAGACAGAGTCAACATCTCACATTATAGCAACTAATGAAGTTAGAAAAAATAAATAAAAGTCTGTGCTTTTGTACTCCCCCCAACCCCCTTTTTTTACGTTGACTTCCCCTACAAAACCTTTACGCACCTCCCCTGATACATCCTGTTGTTGAACAATACAATTTAGACCAGCATATTTGACATTTTTAGTAGTATCTTCCCAGTCCCTGACCAACATTCCTATTTTGTCAGGGTCCTTCTATTTCACAGTGGGACACTTGATTACGAGTGAGGTAAAATGAAATCAAATGCAAACAAAAAAAGTTGTTGAGGGTTTTTTTTTTTTTTTTTTTTTTTTTTTTTAAATTGGGACCAACATTTACCCAGTTGTACTCATATTGAAGACTTTGTCAAATATGTACAATTTTACCACTTCCATTGGTGCTTTCTGACGTGTAAAAATTGACTTTAGGAATAAGGGTATCCATATTTATTTATTTGTTGGCTAAAATGAAATTTGAATTTAAGTTTGTATGAAGAAAGGCTGATAGAAGATTTCATTGGCTATGCTTCATTATTTTCTTGTTGATTTTAGCAAGTTACTTCCAATAAACAATTAAAAATCAAAACAATAGGTAATTCCCCCAAAACATGTGTCATGTAGTCAATCAATGGAAAGCAAAGAGTCTCATGAAAATTATGAAAGATCTTGTCCATTAGAAGAAAATGTCAATATTTTACTATATCTAAGAAATACCTTTATTAAATCACTGCAGTGATGACAGCCTCTACAGGACTGCCATTCTGTACATGAACACCCTGGTGTCCTTCATGTGCCAAGGAATATGTGTTTTATTTTTGTTTCAGTTTTCTCTGCTAAGGCAATACCCAAGCTACTACTGCCCACCAAAAGAAATCAGTAGGTTTGGATACTGTCCTTTCAGGTAGTTGATGTGGCTTGCCCACAGCGCTGTTGGCATGACTCACAGCAAGGTAGGTACGGCAGGATACCCAGGAGGCACTCCAGTCCCTGTCTGGAAAGTCTCTGTACTTCCATCTGGCCTGTGTGCCTGTTTCCCTCCCCTGTGGGGGCGGGTTGTAGACAGGGGACAAATCTGGACACAGGAACTCACATCTGTTTCCAGGTTCTAACAGTTTGGACAGAATTGCACAGTAAAGGAAAAAGGACTCATTACTCTGGCAACCTGGGAAAAAAAAAATCAGATTTTTAACAATATTATTCAGATAATATTACATGCAGTTTCCTAGAACATGGGATTTTTGTTGTTAATGACAACATCTTCCAATGTTTATATTTGTCCAGAATGTCTTTCAAGATTTTTAGTATCAATGAATTAATAACGCTGTGCAGAGCAGACATTTCTGCGGTTGGTAATGGTGTGCACCACGTATATTCTTGGTCTAACAGCAGCCCAGCTCAGTGAGCTTGCACACTGTAGCACAGCTGCATACAGATACAGTACTGTGGATCCAGATGTAAAGAAATTTTGCCTCTGTAAGGCTAAGTAGTTTGGGTGCTTTATGAACACTCCTGATTCTGATACTAAGGACATTCAGGAAGAATTATTTGGGCACCTCTGCATACAGCACCACAATTAGCACAGATCACAGATTTCAGAGTGTACACTGTATGTAGACATATGTAATGGAAAGAATAAGATGGCTTAATCTTCTCTTTGGGGAATGTACAATTGAAACAGTTCGATTTGATTCCTTCTCATGAGAACAACTGTGATATTTGAGGTGTTTCAATTTTCTAAAGCTAACTGAAGAAAACAAAGCAAAACTAAAAAGTAAGTGTTCTCTGCTATATTGCAGTTTGAGATCTTATCCCATAAGCTTTTTTTTTTCCTGTACAAGCCTCACTGTTTTGATAGTATACTGTGAAAGACTGATAAGCAATCTGGCAGCCTTATTCTGCAAGCCACTTTCTGGCTTAGAAGGAATGTCCTTTAGGTCCTTAGAACTAAACATGAGCTTCTGTTTGATTTCCATAAATGTATTTCATGCACTGCTTTCAAGTGTTGTACAGTAACCCTTCTAATTATGTTTTGTGGGGAATGTGCTTATACCATCAATTAATTTTTTTCTACTCATTAGCCATTTCCACCAGAAGAAACAACAGAAAGCATAGTTAATTGCATAAGAGGCCAATTCAGGACAAATGCAATGCTTTCCCATCACATCCCATCACACAAGGTTGCCATTTCTCCACTTCTTAAATGTCTATCCCTTGCTGCTAACACACAAAATTGAACACTGCCTGTGGCATTTACTGTACCTTCATCTGCTGGATTAAATGTTGTCTCAGCTGCTCTACTCTGTCCCTCAGGGACCAAACCCGTTACCATTCAGAATACTCTCAGCTGCAGAAACAGACCACCACCAATGTCTCATCCAAACTAACAGCATAAAGGTGATAGCTCACTATGATACTAGCCTATTCACCTTTTTACTCATTCTTTTTTTATGCTTTCCTCATAGTTTATAGCCTTTTTGGTATCAAGCAGGGACTTGAAAGATCAACCACATTTTTACAATTCCTGACCACATTTTATTAGAAGTGAAACAGAACCCAGAACTGCTGCTGGGCAGAGCTGTGTTACGGATAGAAATTTTATTTCACATAGGATTAACAGATGTACAGCCTGAGAAGAGAGGACAACAGCTCAGTGATCCAGGAAACGTTTCCAGTAAGATGAAACCTTTTCATCTTACAGTAGTACTCCAGAGATTCCAAAGTCTGACTTCAATCAAAGTCATAATGGAAAGCAACAAATTTCCAAGTTCTCCATTGAGAAAAAAAATCCTTTCAAGTGTTTTAGTTGAAACTGCTCTTGTACAATTTGATGAAAGAATCATCTGGGGAATTGGTCTTGGAAATCTTTCAGCTGCCTCCCTGATTTCATTCCCAAGTAATTCTAGAGAAAACTGACTGGATTTCATCCCAGTTGAGACAGAGAAGTTTAGTCCAATACAGTAGTATACAATAGTGTTCCAAGTTCCAGAGGAGTTTTGCAAAGATATAAGTGTGGAGAAAAGCTGTAGCACTTTTATAAAGCAAATAAAACTCTGCAACCAAATACTCTGCAACCAAATACTGCAGTGGTGCTGGGAACAGTAATGAAACTCTGTGTCTTGAATTCTTCTTGAGTTGTAGTATTGTGAGAAATCAAACTGGAAAAAGCTATTGACACCATCTACATCATCATCTTATTTCCCTTGACAGTTTTCAAGAGTCAAGTTTTTAAGAAAGTATGCAAACAAAGGAAAGCTACTTATAAAATCCTAAAATCTGTGTTTTCTCCTTGGTTAAGATGTTTCCTTTTATTTACCATCCTGAAAACAATGCATATATTTACCTAAGTATTTCACATCTAGTCTTTAAATGTATCAAAAAGACTGCCAGAGTTGCTCCCTCATAGCAGGGCCTTGGACATCTTCCAAAATAACAATATCTTTAAAAGAGTCTCTCTATGAAGATTTACTTAGTTGTGTCTTTTAACCACGGAAGGAGGTGTTCTCATTTTTGGGATATAACTTTTAGCACTTGGTAGCAGATAAAAACTTAGTAAGTATTAAGTACTGTGAAATGAGAGAGTGGAGTGATGTTATTTCTTCTTCATACTCCTAGAAACTTCGCCGTATCAGAGGGTGTGGACATAGAGTGTGGTCCCTGGGAATTAAGTTGAGAATGAGAGAGAAGGGAATGCTAACAAAAGAATAACTTTTTAATGTTAAAGATGTCTCTGCTTACTATATCTGCAATAGGCATTATCCAAATACTTTTTTCAGGTGTTCACCTACTCCTGAGTCATAAGCAATTAAAAAAAAAATACAAAGCCAGCAAAACATTCTGCATGTAATTTCAGTTTAACTCAAAACTTCTGAAGTTCATTAAACTTCAATTAACTTTTCAAAATTATCATCTGTCTTTTATCTTAGTAATTTCAACCATAACCTAAAGCAAGCAAAAAACCCCAAACAAACCATGAGGGAAGCTATGCTGATCACGGAGAACATCAGAAATTTTACAAAGAAATCTATTCCCATTACAGTTCAATAATATTTCAGAACCAAAAACCATGACACGAGCATCCTAAAAACCTGCAATATGCAAATAACACATGTGGGCCTTCAGGAAATGAAGTCACTGAAGCACGTGGACTAGCTTTTGCCTCTCCCTATATGATTACCTACTGATTCACATGATAACAATGAATCAAGATGTTCTCAGGGGAGTTCAGACTATTAACACCTTCATAATACAGATTTCTGGTTGATTTGTTTGGGTCTTTTTTCCAAAGCTGATGCATTTGAAAGCAAAAGTACAAGTGGCACAACCTTGCAAACAGTCACTCACATTTTTGGACAGGAATCCTATTATGAAGTCCTACAGCCAGTGCACATATGTGATGTCTGCTGTCTACCCTCATACTCATCTCAACTTCAAAGTATACTGCTTGTTTACAAGTTCATCAAACCCTTCCCTGGGGATAGAGGTGTCAAGCAATGAAAGGTGACTGCTTAGATGCCAGTGAATGATCTGTTTAGAAAGGAAACATTTCCAAAATGGTGAACAAGAATTGAAGAATTTCTCTTGTCCGCTATGTTAGTTTAAGTTAATAATTAAGACAGTTCCCCATAACATATAACCAGTTAATAAATTTAAATTTAAATTTATTATTAATATATATATTAAGATATAATTTTTCAAGAGTTTTTGTCGCTTTTTTACATTTTTTTTCTCAATTTTTAAGTACTTTGAGTGAAGTATACTTGCTGATTATCTTTTACTTCTGAGCAGCTAACTTTGCTTTCCCTTCTGAGGTTCTGTTGAATTTCTTAGACTTTAATTACAAAAAAACCCTCACCATTACCTGTCTCACCTCTCCATTCCTCCTTTAACTTTTTCTGTCCTTTCTTAATATGTCATGGTTCTCACCTTTGCTCTGACATTTCACCCTTTATTCACTCCTTATTCTCCTCTCCTCATCCCCCTTCCTTTAATATTTCCTTATAAAGCCCAGTCACCACCCCTTTCTCATCCAGCTTTTTTTTCCTCCTGCCAGCTGGAATGTGGCTTTTTTTTTTTTTTTTTTTCACTTGTTCTAGTATGGAACTGTTCCCATAGTATTTCATGAAAATAACATCAAAGTGAGAATTCTTCCAGCAGTTTTCATCTTATTTTTCAGATTCTGAATGAGTGGGAAGGGTAACAGCAGAAGGAAAGAGTCTGATTCTAATCAGAAACTACTGTTAACCATCAAATATCTTACCCTCTTCCAAAAAAAGTCCTTTTAAGGACTTGTGAAAGCTTTTAACCACCATCACTGCATGATCCCTATCACAGATAATCACACCTGTTGATAATTATCTGCCAAAAAAACAGTAACAAAAGAAAGTGAGATCTGGATTTCAGATGCACTTGGGAATGCCAACATAACAGGTTGATTTACAGCAGGTGCCTTAGTGACTCATTGACGGCCACCTGACTCTGCCAAAAATGTATCGAGCATGGTATCTTCTGTGGAAGCATCCCTCCTGCCGACAACGACACCAGCTGCCAACATGCACTACAAAGCAGTAAATCTAGGAGACTTCAGAGTACAACTTTTTATTATTTAGAAAAGTTCAGTAGCATAGAAGAAGCTGGCTGCTTAGAACTACAGTAAAATACCTGATTTCAAATGGATGAAGAGTTTTCACTTTAACACTTCTCAGGTAGGATGAAGTAAGATGCAACTTCCAGCGGCATCTCTCCCCCTTCCTACAGGGGGTGAGGAAACAAATAGCAGATGGAGCCACACAAAATGAATTTAGCAGTTCAACTGCCAAGTATGTTGAAGTTGTAAGGATGGATAGAAGGGTAAAAAGCGGAACCAGCCTGGATGCGGTAACAGCACAGCTGGTTTTAACAGGGAAAATAAATCTACAGCCTTCTTGGATAACTGCACAGCGCCTTACATAATGGGGCTTGAATCTGAGTTGTCCCTAGGCACTACCACAATCCACTTGATTAATAGTTAATCATTAGCAATGTACATGTTAGGCTTACTTTATAGCTGCCCAAGTAATTCTGATTCAGTGGAGCAGCACTGGAAATAGAAACACTACAGTTTACACTAGCCTAAGGACACCAGTGAAACTTAGACCAGAGATCAAGTGTAGCAGGTTGTTGTCTGAGATGGCATCAAACAGACCTGTTAGCTCAGAGGCAGCAGAAAGGCAACCCTGGCATTTTGTCTTTTTAATTATGATCAGCTATGGAGTTGTTGTCAAAGCTACCTTTGAGAGTCTTTTTTTGATGTGTAAATGTCAGTGTTGTCTCAAAGTGAACTGAATCAGGATGACTTTAACAGAATAGATTTAGATACTGGTTTGGAAATGTGACCTTGTATGCCAGACTAGTAGACTGCTTCTGCACAATGTTCTGAGTGTCTTTTGGATCAACACCAAGTGTGATCCCTTGGAATGTTTATGTTTATTTTACTCACATTTACAGTTATTCTATTGTAACTCTGTGCAAACTACAAATATCTATAGCTCTAAAGCTGGGAATTTAAATTATTTCTGAAAAATATGTAAAGCTTCTTTCTTCTTACAGAAGTTGAATTAGTAGTAACTTGAATTACCAAGAACTCACTCCTCTACTTCAGAGTTATCTTGTCTGCAATCAGACAAAGTAATTGCTAGAACATGGTAATGTTGCCCTCTTTGGTCTTCACTGTAGATCTTTTAGTCAGACTTGGTACCATAGCACTAGATTTTTAATCAAAATCTGTGGGAGATCTGCTTTTACACAGGTGTAGAACATGTATTTGTCCTTAGTAGATTTTGGTACTAATGATTACTAAATGTGGATTTGCATTACAGTTCAATATCTAAGTTTGCTTTTCAAATAAAGTTCATATGGAATGATTTTTATATGAGAGAACAGTATAAAATTGCTTACACAGAACACTAGGAAGAAAAAAAAGAACTAAATTCTGAGGGAGATCTTGATTTAAAAATGTAGTGAGCTTTCCCTCTAATTTACAATATTTATAAATTAGTTGTCAAATTGTTTTTGCTATGTAAATACTGTTTACTCCTTGTCACTGTCACTTCAGTTCCTATCACCATTAGTTGAGCACACAAAATTGAGCTTTGAAGCTTCTGAACAACAAATGTCAAAATTTTTTTCCACCCTAGAAAATTCAGGGCTCTCCACTACTAATTAGTGCTGCTAATATGTTTGTGGCTTTTTTCATTTTCAGACGATGCTTGAAACACATTTGGATGTGCCTCCTATATTTCACCAATGAAAATTATCACAAGTATTATCTTTTTGTATCTTTGATCAAAAGCACCATTATACAAACAAAAACAGCAGCCCATCAAGTAAATTTAATTTAGCAACCAGCTGTAACAAACACTGTAGCAACATGTAAAGATACAGTTAGTCTTCACCAGAAAAATAAAAACAAAACCAGAGACAGGTTTATATTCTCCTTTTCCACTCTTATATAAATGTACTGAAAATGGGAACCAGATAACTGATTCCTCTGACAAAAAGCATCCTGGACGAATAGAATTGCAAACTTCCTAAAACCACTCTCTTCCTAATATGCTTCTGCTCCAGCACACTCATTTATCCACAGCAAACTCCACAGGCAGGTAGATATACATCTTGTGACTTCAACTGTTTCTATTTTATAGTAAAAAAAATAAAGACTGTGTGTCACCTTGAAAAACATTCATGAATTGAGTCATAAATTGGGTATAAAGTGCATAAAGATGTTATTTCTTCAGTGGACTCAGTAATGTTAGTGGTTTGTGCTTGCAATTTGGGAGTAATCTGTCGAAGCTAGAGGATCTTCACAGGACTGGTCTTTCAGCGGCTTAATACTTTCTAAACTATTTCCACTTGCACAAAGTGAGCATTTAAAAACATGAAAACAAGAATTCTCTGTTCATTGCCAATTCATATTCACTTGCCATGTTTAGGAGAAAAAGATAAGAGGAACATAGCAGTGGAGAAACAGACTCAGTATAGTTTGATTTTCTGTTTTCTCCAGCAAAAACCTGATTAGAAAGAAAAAATAATTCTGCCTAATAGGAGCTAGCAAGGAACATATGGCATGACATAGATTGTACACATTGAGACATCAGTCAACACGGCAAGAAGATGAAGCAACATCCACAAATTACAACCTTAATTGCTAAAAATAATTAAACAGATTGGCAGACATTTTAAAAATCACACATGAGCATCCAATAGCCATGGAAAGTGAGTAGGACTTGGTGATGTAAGTAGTGATGTAATTTATAATTTTAAACGTTTTCCCTATCAATTAAAGTACCTTTATTTGAGAGTTTTAAAAACATCCATGTTATGTTAAGCCCAAGGTTAACTGGGATAATCTTCTCTAATGCAGGAAACATTTTTAACTCATTTCTTTCTCTCACTGTACCTCTACATACCGTATTTGAATTTTAAATTAGGTCAATATTTATGTTCTTCCAAGTTTTCCAGAAGTATCATAAATTAGAGATGTCTGTAAACATGAAAATTATCATAACTTTTAGAGGAAAGAAAAAAAAAAGGCACTTTTTTGAAAGTAAAGGTAAGATCAAAAGTTATTTTCTTTAACTGTCAGGAAATTAACAACTCAAATGGATCTTCTAAACTTTTTTTTTTTTTTTTCCCAAGCTGTAGCCTGGTGAAAGCTGATTTTTAAGGAAAAGTGACAAAGTTTTGATCAAACTTTTTTCTCATCATCTTTCATTAGAAAAGTGAACACATTTAAGGAGGAAGGAATTCTATGCAATTTTTTTTTATTTGTTTCATTTCTCAGTCACAGATGGAAGGAATTATGAACAATATTGTGCATGCTTCCCTGAAAAAGCAGCATAGTGCTATACGTATGCTGTCTTCAGTAGAGAAACACTGATAATTTACTAAAAAAAGGTAAATACCTGAGATTCAGCTTTCCAGTAAACCTTATCATTGCTGAATTGAATGTTAATGTCATTACAAGTAAAAAAAAATAGTTGCATGACAACAGCAAAACCGAATGCCTGCCTTTTGCTTTGAGAAGAAACCCCGCCAAATTAGACTTGTCCATATTCATGACCTCTTTTTCCTCCAGCTCTTCATGAATATTCAGTAAACAACTTTTCTTCAAAAGAATATGCATCGTTACCAAAAATCTCTGCAAATCGGTATATGTAGGAGTATTTGCACTAGTATGCTGGCATATTGAAGAGTTCTTTTATTATTTATCCAATAAACTCGTTAACTGATTAAGAACATTCAGTTCAATTAGAAATAGAAGGATCCTTCTCCTACTTTGAAAGCTTGGGGCATCCAACCAGGCAGAGCAACTGTGCCACACGGCTCAGAAATTAGTCTAAGAAATAAATAATATAAACTAAATGATCGGCGGTGAACACATGGTCTAAAACACTTTGTGCCATCCATCCACCGAGCCACTCGGAGCAACTTGATTGAAAAAAAAAAAAAAAAGAAAAAGGAAAAAAAGAAAAAAATCCACGGCAACCTGCCCGCAGAGGATTTGGGCACAGACAAGGGCTGGGCTCCTTAGGAAACAGCCGTCGCCAGCTTTGCCACAAACCCGGAGCCGCGAGCGTTGGAACCGCCCGGCTCCCGCTCCCGCTCCCGCACCGCTCCCGCCGGCCCGGCCGCCGCTAGTGGGAGCCGGGAGACCGCGCACGGCTGCGCCTGCCGTGGGGCTTCGGCTGGACCGCCCGCCTGTCCTGCCTGCCTCCCTGCCCTGCCTTCCCTGCCTGCCTCCCTGCCCTGCCTTCCCTGCCTGCCCTGCCCGCGGGAAGGTGGAACCTCTCCTTCCCACCCACCGCTTTTGCAGCACTCGCGGCTGTAACTGTTGGAGAGCAAAACCCTGTCTGCTGTTTCATAATTAGAGGGTTATGGCCTGAAAAAAAAAAAAAAAAAAGGTCACAATTGGATTTTTTAATATGAGCTAAGTGATCATGCTCTAGTGATTTCTAGATGCTTCTCTTCCTAGCCTCGCTTCAATTTTAGAGCACCCCAGTGCTCCAGTGCCACTTCAGTCTGAGTGACAGCAGGCCTGGTACTGTGCTAAGGATCCGGTGGTGTTCCCACAGCCGAATCTGGCCCACGGTTAATTTAACACTTCGTTAACTTTCAAAATGTTAATAGCATGACAGCTGATGTTTACAAAGGATACTGAAAGAATATTCAGAATTAAATGTAGTCCTTAGTATGTGCAAAAGGTTTTGTTAATTTTTATTGTTACTTGTCCCCAAAACTCTTACAAGATTTTATGTAGAAGTTGGGAAAAAAAAATTGTACCTTAAACACACTGTACGAACACAGACAGAGCTGTGTGAGTACAGTTGCTCAGTATAAATTTTAATACAACTTCTGAGATAAAATCTGCAATCCTAAAAACACAAGCTGGCTTTCAGGTGCCTTGTTCTAATCATGTATTTTAGAAATAAAATTTACTAACTACAGCACTTTATATTAGCATGTTCATGAGAAATATGACTTTAAACTTATATTCAATTATTTGTCTCATTATTATGGTTGCCAGCAATTAAAATTTGTTTAAAAGTAATAATGCTTCTTCCAAATTTTCATGTGCATATGGCTAAAGAAGAGTTCTATTTATTTTTTTAATTATTAATTAAAATTGTCTGAAATTTAAAAGAATGATCAGGGCTGGGGATTAATTAAGGAATAACAGAGCTAGAAAGACAACAGATGATGAAAATTCAGTAGAAAGGATGTGATGAAATGGAGCTGGGGAGATAAGAAAAGAAAGCCTATCACAGTCTGATAATTTTTCTGTGACAGACAATTAGACACTTGTGGTGAGAATAGTTTCACTGTTACCTCGTACCCCTGAAACACAGCATTGCTATCACTACGATGAGACCAAATGCTTTGTATTGTGCTTGCAAGGCCTTGGGCTTGCCCTGTCTGAACTCTTCCTGACCTGCCTGCAGTTGTTTTTTCCTACAGACATTTTTCTGTAGGAGGAGCTTAGATCAGGAGCCTACGGCTCCTTTACACAGACATGCTCCTTTACACAGACATGCTGCTGAAGGTACTGGTTTGAAGATCCAGAAGTGGAAGGATGAGCATAATGCCAGGAAAAGGGCTGAAAATGGCAAGAGTGTGTTTAACAATTTAAACTAGATTGCTACTATTATTTAGACATTATCTGTATAGAAGATTTTTTTTTTCTGTAATGATGCTAGGGACACACTACCTTATAGTGTTGCAAGAAGAATAAGCACATGTCCAGAGCAGCAGGGCACATAGAAATCTTACTAGTAATTTCATTGGTGAGGAGAAAGAAGGCACGTAGAATAGAAAGCAACATCAGAAGTTCTCCATTTAAAATGAAAAGTCAGCAATATATTAGTGGTAGAGAAAGAAGAACTGCTCAAAGGGAAAACTTAAGAAATTATCTTGAAAATTACTAAAATATCACAGTGATTGAAATGTTTGCCTTGTTATGGTCTTAGGATGTTTTAAATATCTCCTGTTTAATAGAAAAATCTAAACTAAATCTCCACTGAGCTGTAACTATTGCTTGTCCTGAGAAAGGACAAAGCATTCCGAAATTGCTGGTGAAAATGGATCTCTCACTCAAATTCTCAAGGGGCGGGACTGAAGTGGACTTCGTCTTCTAGAGCTCCCTGTAGCTGAGATAAATTCAATTCCCAGTCCTTACTTTGCCAGCTGATAATTGGGAATTTGCATACCACAAGTAGCTGAATCTGACAAACTGCTCGGTAGGTCTGAGGCATTTCCTCTAAGACAGGGCTGTGGTCTCACTTGTCACTCCTAGTTCTCTTCTTGGATAAAACTGCATCTGAAGCAACTAAGCAAGGGACGAGTGGGATGAAAGCAGTTACTCCATTTCAGGAAAGATGTGCTAGATATATAGGTACTACCACAATACAAATGTGTAAGCTAATGCTATGCTTAGCTCTGCAGTTGCCAGGATTAATTGGAAACTATCCTAATGATAGGATTATCATTACCAAAAAGGGCGAAAGCACAGGATCAAGTACTGTCCTGTGAACAGTATAGTCAGTGTTTCAAACATGTCTTTGACCAGAGCTGGCTCATACTATCCTAGTCCCCTCCTGGGCATAAGAATAACATGGGTGTCAAGGTACAAATACAAATACACTAGCTGGAGAATTTTACTCAAGTTAATCAATTGCTAACCAACACAAATTGCTGATTACTCTTCTAAGTACTGGGAAAGAGAGGAGCACAAAGAACTAAACAAGCACATAAATATCATCTATTCTCCCCGCTCCACAAACTTAGCTTTCCATATTTTCTCCACCAGTTACTTCCAGTTCTCTAGTATTTCACTGGAGGGGGACAGATAGTGGGGAAGCTGAACTGATACACACATGGCAGTTTTCTGCTGCTCTGAGCAGAATATTTTACTACCATCCTTTGGCCTGTGTCTCCCTCTCACACATTCACCTGAGCAGGGGCACAAGTTCTTCTGTCTTGATGGTTGTTTGGTACCTGGCGGGTTTTCCTACTGCTATTTCAATTGATCCCAGTTTTGAAGGGAAGAGCAATTAGCCAGATGGATGAAAACTCAAGTGTCATTTTCCCTCAGGACCAGGGCCAGGGCAGACCCTGATTTTTAGAGTTTACTAGCACAGATACAGTCATGATGACTGGATAGTATGTTCTAAATACTCTGCATACTCCAGAATCACTCGCTACTTAAATTTATGTTAGCTGAAAAGGCTTATGTAATGGGTTTAAAACATGAGTATTTTCCCTCTTCCAGCATGCCTGAGGAGTTAGGTCATTGCTACAAAAATAAATATTTCTATCTATATATAAATATACATCTTACATAAGAAGAATCCAATGTCTTGGAAACATTCATTAAGTGTTGAGACAGCTGGGCATTGACCAAGAAAACAACCATCCCAGGCAGATGTCTGACAACCAGCCTGCTGACTTCTCAGGTGTGACACAGGGATCCTGTTGCTTCTTTCATTTGATACATATGTGAAATAGGCTGTTTAGGTGGTACGGGCTGCTCTGTCACACTCATTCATACGCTCTACCTCATAGCTAGTAAGTAAATTAAAGCTGAAATAGATCTTTGTTTGCATTTCAGTATTTCCTTTATAACTCATTCAGACTTTATTTCAGTACAAAGTAATGTGAGACCACATAAAACAGAATATAATCAAACTGTAGAAGGTTATACCCCTGGGATGATGCTTAGTTTCATAATGATGAGTTGTTTCTATTTTTCCCAGGATTAAAAGAAAAAAACATAATTTTTTTTTTCAGTCCTAGCAACTAAAATGCGCAGATATTTCAGTAAATAGTTCAAGACTACAAATTTTGAAATATTATTCTTCTCCTATGCATGTTGCTGATGGTACTTAATGCATTGCTATGCATAATTACATTCATTCAGTCTCCTGCACTGTACTAGGTCTTGACCTTCATGTCCCAGACAATTTCAGTACTTTTGATTTGAATTCACCTAATATTTTATTTTATGTTTTACTTCTCCAGGGATTGTACCATCCTGTTCAGATTTTTCCAAATATTTTTTTTAAACAAGTAGTAAATGATCTTTCTCATTATAAAGATCATTTTGAAGTCTTCAGTTAGAACTGTGTCGTGCTCTGTGACTTCGATTCCTTTTACTTATCCTCTTAATTTTTATTTTGAACATTCAATAAAAAATATTCTTGCAGATTTCATTCAATGCCAGTAATTGAATTTAGATTTTTGGTATTCTAAGAACTGACTCTGACTTCTCAGAGTTCTGGTGTGTACAGAATGACTCATTTGAGTATGGTTTTTCTTACCTTATTATTTATTCAACAGACCTGACAGTCATTGTGAGATTTCCATTTGCTATTTAGTACTGTAAGTCAGAAACATATGTGTTTGTTCCTGGTGCAGAAACTGTATTAGTATTTTGTTTTCTTAATGTGTATAGCCAAAGCATCTATCATGTGAAAAATAGAAGTCACATATGTACTTAGAGAAATATAGAAATTAGCTCGAAAAAGCAACTGAAAAACTCCAACTAGTGACCTAGTCTATCCCAGTGACCTAAATAATTCCTGACAGGTATTTGTCTAACCTTTTCTTAAAAACATCCAGTAACAGAAATTCTACATCACTGCACTCCATTCAAACACCAGATCAACCTTTCCTTTAGAATGGTTCTCCCAGTGTCCCATGCTTCCCTTGAAGCCTGTTATTTGAGAGCAGTATATCACTTTTCTCATCATAGCATCTATTTACTTATTCAAAGACTACTATGATATCGTCTCCCCTTTTTGTCAAGACTTAACAATCTCCCTCAGAGGTCATATTTTTCTAGACCTCTGACCTGTTCCATTGCTTTTCTCTGGACTCTGTGTAATTGGTTTAAGTCTTTCCTGAAGCTTGATGGAGTACTTGAGCTGAAAACTTACCTGCATTAAGCAGGATGAAGGATTACTCCTACAGGTTATATTCCTGTTGACAAATCCCAGTAGGATATTTGCCTTGTTTGCAGTAGCTTAATAACATTGAGTCATGCAGAATTTGTCATCCTCTCCAAATCTGAGATCTTTTCATGCAGAACTTCTACCCACTTAGTTGTTTCCTGTCTTGCACTGAATAGATGATGAGTTCTGCCTACATGCAGAACTTCACATTCCTCTTTGCCGAACTGTATCGACTACATATGTAAGATTTATTCACAATAAATATGCACTAGTGATTTCAGTGTCTGTAGACACTCATTGTGGAGCACTAACAAAAAAATTATAATAAAATTCTGTCATGAAAGCACAGCTTTCAATGTCATTGCTTATGCTGATATCAATTGAAGTTTTTTTAAAAAAAGAAAAAAGGAAAATCAGTTAATATATCCAGAAAGGAATAACCATTAAGGTTAGAAGGCTCAGTGTTAAGCGTTTTTCTTCTTTTTATTTCATGGAAAATTGCTGAACTGACAGCCTTGGGCAGCAAAGACTTCCTATTCATCTGCAGAAAAATTCCACCTGAGCAGTGGGAGCACACACTTCTCTACTAATGTGTTTCGAATCTTGACTCAGGAGAAACAACTCCTTGTAGTACCAAGTCTAGTCATTTCCCACAGCCACTCAGTTCCTGGTAACTCTGTCAGGATTGCCTACAGCAAAGATTTTGGAATATGGACAACATTTCTGTAAGGACCATTTTAAATGGACAAGCCTGTACATTTTTTAGGGCTAGTCTGCACAGAAACCATGTACTATTTTGATTCTAGTGATGCAGTTGAACTGTTATTTTAGTGGGGATTCACTGTATTTTTATCATCAAAAGAGCCAAAATGCAAGACAACAGGGACACTCTTGATTTAATTCTACATTAGTATGTTTTTCATGGTCAATACAGTTCAAGGGGTTTCAACTCCCCTGTCCTGGGGAATTCTCTCAGCCCTGCTCTGCACTCCTTTGTAGTTCCTCAACCTCCTTTACCATCATGTAACTTTTTTGGTACTGCATTGCAAAGTACATCACTGCTAAAATTAGAGGAGGTAATAGCGCAAGGTTTTGGAGTGCTCCTATTTGCAGCCCAGCCATGCAAGAGTTGCCAAGACAGAACTGAGAGGGATTAAGTTAGTATGCCTGGTGAGAAAACATGGCTAAAAGAGGGAAGTTGTGATAACCTCCTAAAACATATTCCCTGCTGCAGAAATTTTAATATCATGCTGCTGACTGACTCTTTAATCCACCTGTTAAACTGCACAGCTGGGGGGATGGAAGTCAGGATCAAAGTTTTACTTCAATGAATAGTTAATTGTGCAAGAAGAAACAGCAATAAAAGCAGCAGAGATTGAAAAAAAGATGACCTCCACAGAACTGAATAGTTTAGCTGCCTGGTGGCTGCAAATCTGTTTGAAATCACACCAGTGAATCATTTGAAAACTGCCGTCTTTTACCACGGCATACAACAGGTAGGAGCAATCTCTTTCTTAGGAAAGCCTGATCTGGCTTTCGTGCACAATCCAAAAGCCCTGAGAAGAGGCATATGCCTTACTCTGACCTTCAAAGGGCAGAGTTTATGCCCACTTCCTTTCATGGTGTTTTCTATAGAGTAGTTCAATCAGGTCCTTACCGAGATCCATGTTGAGTTTCATCAGGCCCATTGTCAGTATCTAGCTTTACTGCAGAGTCTGACAGTGCTGCGTGAAGATATCAAAGTCCATTTTAAATGCTTTCTACTGCAGGAAGCCTATATTCTCAAGGTACATTAGTCTGCACAACATGCTGTAGAGTGAACTGTTTCAGTACTCGAGTTATGTATTTCTACACTGGAAATCTGTAGCACATAAACACAGCATAAGCATACCTTTCCCTCAGGTGCCTCTCTTCTGTGAGGCATTGCACAGGGACTGTGGACATCTAATTCAGTTCAAATGATTTGATTCAGCTAGCCAGTGGGATAGTTAAACATGTAAAATTACCCCAACTTTCTTGCACAATTAAACTTCTTTTTATGAAACACAGGGGTATTAAAGAATTTAAGTCTCATGCTTTTCAGTAAGATTTAGCAACCCAGAGCTGTGATACTTAAAGATGGATAGCAAATTTCTACTGAACTCGATGAGAGACTAATACTCTCAGAGCTATACCTTTGAGATCTGGGTTTTATAGATGACATTGTAAAAAGGGCATAGGTATCTAAAGTGGGACATAACCAGGATTTAGGAACTGAAATACAAAACACAGATGCCTGAAATATCTAATTTGCTGCTGCCTACTCATGTCTGAAATCTACAGAGCTCTAAGTTTCCCAAATTAAAGCTCTCATGGTACCTGAAGTTCTACTTTGGGATTTGCTAACAAGTGAAGCAGTGATCTTAGACTAAGCCCTATCAGGCTTCACAAACTAGATTTTTCTCTACTGTGTTTGCAGTAAGGACTCAATCTGTTAAGCTCTACCAGAGCAGACCTACTGCGCTCTGTTCTTCTAATGAAGTTGATGTGAGAGGTGGGATTTGAAGAGTTAAAGCATTCAGTCACAATAGAGGTTACAAAAGCTTTCCTTTCTATACTTGCCAGAGGGAATATTAACTTTTATCTTCTCTAAAAGCATTTTACACAATAGCTATGTATTAAGAAGGGAGTGGAGGGGAAATGACAAGAAAAAAAAGAATCCTCCTGTAACTGATGAGGTTATTCCACTCTGCGTGTAATAATTTGTAAGGCCAGAAGAGAACATGCAAGTATGACCACAACTTTTAAACAGAGGCTTAAAAACAGATCTGGCAAAACACTAAAATATAAAAATGTTTAGAATATGAGGGAAATGAAGCTCTCCTGTATCCCAAACTAGTCTATAACCACTAGAACACTCTATACATTAGTGAAATCATCTACCTTCATCTTTGTTTACAAAGTTTATTTTACAATTACAGATTTTTTTTAAAGAAATAGTTCAATAATAATTAAAATTATGAGTACTCTGAGTTCCATGGCTTCCTATAGTGCAAGCATCTTATATCTTCTAAGACAAAAGGCATAAGTTTCAAGCAATCTGGATAATAATTAAAAATAGGTTAAAAGTTATGAAAAAGTTCCATTTGCTGCCCTCATTTTTTTGGGGGCCTTCACCTCAAGTTGTGTCCACCCAGTTCCCAGTGGAGATAACAGAAGCACTGAGTGTGTTCTGTGAGGAGTTAAAGGATCTGGTGAAAGGATTCTCCATTTCTGACTGCCAAGTGATAGCTGGCTGAGGTCAGTAATGGCAAAAGCCCATTTTACTACAATGTTGAAGCACCTGTTTGCTTTGTGTAAAAGAGGCTAGGATTGAAACACATGCCTGAAATTAAGTATATTAAGTATGTTTCTGAATATGCCATGTTGCCACCTGAAATTATTTGAAAACCAGGTCAGTAAAAACCAGTTTTAAACAGCCACTCTCCTAAAAGCTCTAATGTTTCAATTGACAAAGATAATTATTTCTCTTACATAGTAATCTGCAAAGGGCAGAGCTGACCTGCCACATTATTGAAGTTTATCATCATTTTCATTGCTGTGCAGCCTGTTGCAGGGATAAATGGAAGTCTTCCATTTCCAATGCTGTCCACATCATAGCTTGATTTGATGCTAAACACACTTGAAAAAAAATCACATCTTCATATACTAGGAAATTCTTTTTTCTTCATTGACATTATTCACTGTGGCACGAATGAAAAATAAAAATTACGCAAAATTATAAAAATTACCCCTTTGGTGTGTGTGTTGTCCCCCCCCCAGTTTCTGAAAAAATCTCTGAGTATGTAATTTTGAAGAGTTAAAAATAGCTTGTTTGGCTCATTACTTCCAATTATAATACACTGCTGCTGCAAATACAATGACAAACTGTTTAGCACTTGTGTGTTGTAAGGGGAAATTCAACTTTAATGAAGTAGACAGGTTTCTAAGAAATAGCAAGCTCTACTCAAAACACGGCTGCATGCTTCATCTTTTTTTACTCAGCTACATTTAAATAAAAACATTAAAAAATTACAAGTTATTTATTATGCTAGAGGGTTCCCAGAAAACAAGAAGGAGCAGTAAGAAACAACAAATCAAGAAAGTGATAGCAGTAAGCTATCCAAATGCAAGAATCCTGCTTACTCATATGGATTTGAACTCTTTTTCAGTTGCAAGACTTTTTTAATGTCTGAAGTAATTTACTGAGCAAACATTCGAGTGATGAAAAAATGTATGATCAGCAAATTGAGTATGTTGACACTTCAATCTATATGTACTAGCACAATATATTCCTTTTTTTACCTTGAAACAAGAGTAAGACTTATGTGATAAAATGTGGATTACCTTTACAAGGTAGGTATTTATAAATGAGCTAGACCACTGGACTCATTTTATAATCAGTGGAGAGAAACAAGCACTTTTAGGGCCTGATTCACCTTGTGATTCATGTTATGTTGAGAGAAGCATACCACACATCATCAAAAAAACCTGCTGGAGGCCTTAAGTGTAAATCTAAATTCTAGCACATAGACAACTGGCATATGTTGTAGATTATTATGTTTACATAGATGTATATGTCACTGTTTTACTTAAAGTCTATTAGACTGTAATAATATTTACATTAGCACATAGCTTCTTGTACTCCCTTACTGTAATTCTGTAAAAAAACAAGATATGGTGAAACCATTAGTGAGGAAGGAACAAATTTTCTAACTTATAAGCTATTAAGAAGAGAAATACCGATTTCATTAATTTGGATTTCTTTTTTTCTCTTGGAATTCTTATGTGAATCACTTGTAGGTTACAGATGACTATAAACCATAAATTTTAAAAAAAAATATTAGAAGAAAAATAGTATAGTTTATTCTTACATAAGTCAAAATTAATCTGCTACAGTTTAATTACCATTTTGTCCAAAATTAATTTTATATGCTTTTCAATTATAAAGTGCTCTAAGGCATTTGGAAAAAAAATCACTGTGAATCTATGAAACTATACACTATTTTAGCATTTAAAAAGTCCCTTGGAGTCTTCTTAAACTTTGTCATGACACATGGATTATGATATAGTTTTAATGACTGTAGTAAGAAAATAAATTAATGGAACTGTAATAATTTTCCAGAGAAGCTTCCTGTCATTCTCTTATTTACATGTTAAGCTTTCTGGCTCACTCAAATTAAATCCTAAAGGTCCTTTAGTGGTTGTTCTGACACCCACCCTCACTGAGTTTGCTGGCTGCTCTGATGTTCCAGATGAGCACAGCCATTAGCCAAAGCAGAAGAACAGAATAATACTCTAAAGGACCGTGTTGTTTACCTAGACAGTGTGAGTTATCCTTTACCTACATAAAAAGAGCAAGTTGATATTATAAATATGAATTTGCAGATCTTTCTTTGTTTCTTTTTGCAGCATGAAGCTTTCTACTTTCAATTTGCCCATCTTCTGAAAAACTGTCATCTTTCACATTGCTAAGTAGTATGAGAAATATTGCCAGTGTTCATAAAAAAGAATGTGACAGTAAAATCTGGAGTAGCATTTGGTATTGAAAAATCCAGTCTGTCTAAAAATGAGATTTTAAGGGCTAAACTGAAAAATACATAGAACATTTTTGCAGATGAAAATGCTTGATAAATGATGATTTAAATGCATATTTCCAGTCATAAACCAGTATATTTCCAACAGCGGTGCCTACAGCAGAGAAAAACTGCCCCATGCTCACTGCTGCTGCACTCTGCACAGGACAACAGACAACACAAAGTAAACCAATTAAAGACTAGCCTGGCTGCTACATTACAGAGCTAGCAGTAGCTACTCACTCATGAATAAGAAGTGTCTTCATGCAAATTGGAGACCTACCACAAAATATTAGTGACAGTCTAGTGAGTATCTCTTAGGTTCTATGAAGCAACATGCAAATATATGGAAATACGGTTTCTTTCATCATTAAATTTTGTTAATGCACCACAAATTTTAATCCTAATGAGTTTGTTCACTCTTTCCCACACAGGATTGAGCAGTGAGAGTAAAACACCCCACCAAGGTTGTCACTTGATATTCCAGTCACACTGGGGACATGGCTTCCCAGTCCTGTCATTTCAGCCTGTTGAGTCTAAAGAAGTAACTGTTATAATTCTGCACTCAAAGCCAACATTTTCCACTTGAGACACAATTCCAAAAAAATTAATGTCAGATGAGGAAAGCATTAATTCATTTTCCAAGTAAATTGGTTATCTAATTTTTGACAACTTTTATTGTTCCTATGTGCAATGCTGAAGGCAAGAGAACTCTTAAAAAAAAAAAAAAAAAGAGGGTAGGAGATTTTTCTTTTTTTTTGCTGTTGAAATATGCACAGACAGCATTATGGGCAGAGCAGGCTACTTTAAAAAAAGTCATAGTTCCTTTTTTGGCACTGGCCCTAGAACAAGTGCATTATATCTACATTTCAGATTTTATTAAAAGAAAAAATCTGTACCTCTCAGTTACGAGGAAGACTTAAATATATTTATTTAACTCCACTGAACAGTAATTCCTGTTAGCTATTGTGGGATTCTTTTGGCAACCATATGACAAATTAATTTTTTTCTCTCATAAAACATCATACCATACTACAGAAAAGCTTGAAAAACAATTGACACAGAGGCCATATCTAATTAATTAATACTATTTTCATCACTTCACAGAAGTAAATTTGTATGTATACATTTCCTCCTACATAATCCAAATATCACTAGCAACTTTTGTCTGTATAAACTATTTTCAAGTATTTTTTTGTTCACTTCTTAAAGGAAGAACTACCATAATGAAAACAAGTCATTTAATTGTTTTGTCTCTCATATGAATATGACTATTGTGCATATTGCACAAATCAGACTTTCATTTTTTTTTAACAAAAAAAGGCAATTAAAAAGTCTTCACTGCTGGTTTACCATTCCAGCTATTTCTCAAACAATTTATACAGGAGGACAACTCCAACTAGTGGGTCCATTATAAAAATATGAAAAAGTTAGTGGTTAGCATTACCTTCCTGAGCTGGAAACATAAGCCAATCTGAAAAGTAAAAGTATAGTCGTCTCACTAGAACATATAGTTATTAAATCACAGAATTTACCAGACAGGTTATTCACTTAAAAAAAGATCCCAAAACAACTCTATCATCCCCTCCTCTCCCCTCCCACCCCCCCGCAAAAAAAACTAAAAAAAACCAACGCAAAAAACCTAAAAAAAACTAACAAGAACAAAACAAACAAGCAAAGAAACAAACAAACAAACAAAAAAACAACAAAAAAACCCACAAAAAGATACCACAAACCATAAACATGAAACCAAAAAACCTGCAGTTCTTACTGTTTTATCCATCTCACTTCAGAAAATTCAGTGAAAAAATCAGACACAAGACCTCACTGAATATAAGATCTGTATTTGAAGAAAAGTTGCCTATATAATCTAAATAAAAATATATACAAATTGGTTTTATCTGCATTTTATCATTGTGTGTTTTGAACAAAGCAACTTTGTGCTAGGATTGAAGAAAAAGAAATGTGTTCATATTTTATTTGTAGATTCATAGTTAACAATACACTGATGTCCCAGAATTGTATCTCATATGTGAAATGTGTATGTGTTATGTGAAATTAAGCCAAGTTATGAGAAAACAAAGGTCCTTTATTACAATTCTTTATGTATTTTTCACAGGAATTGAAGTGTTAGTCATAGAGTCTTGACTAAACTCTAACGTGGGAACATTTGCAAATCTAAATTTGTCCTGCATCTTGAACAATGCAATTTTTTATTTCTCTGAAGGAATTATTCAGCTGTTGGAGATGGGCAAAGAATTCATGCTTACACTTCAGCATTGGTCAATTAATCAGATCTCTAAACATTCCTGTAAAGGGACTATTCCAGTCTTTAGGTATGGAAACTGAAGTAATGGATTAATTGACTTTTCTGAAGTTTTAATAGCAACACTAATATAATAAAATAATATAATAATATAATGCACTAATATAATATATATAATGCACTAATATAATAAAAAAATGAGCTTCCAGTTTCTTAAATGAAAAAATAGCTGCTAGTTCTAATCCTTCACTAAGAGGATATTGCTCGAATCACGTCAGAAGCAAAGTTCAATCTGAACTGTATGTTCATGAGAGCCCATATTTTAACAGTTTTCACGAAGAAGAAAACCACCTCTGCTATTTCCCAAAACATAGGGAACTACCTCCCATTACAGCAGCGATTATCAGCCTGGCTAGCTCATCAATGCCTGCTGTAAGAGTTTACTCTTCATTTAATTTCCTGTGGATCTGAGTAGTGTTGTAAGGTTTCTTGGACAATACCTTTCATGTGAGCTGCGTGTCATGTTTATTAGATGAGTAATACAGCATTTTTTTCTAGTTTAAGGTCACTGTGCCATATACTAATCATAGTATTCTACTTCTGGATAACTGATGATGAGGGCATGTTGCAAGCCCCAAACTGTGGTAAGGGTGGTTTCCAGCCAATCTAACATGAGGGACTACTGATTTTAGACAGACAAATTACATGCTTACTTCTCAACTCTCATGTCTCTATTGACTTTGTTAGCCATGTTCCCAGCTAAGTGATGGGACAGTGAAGACATCAGTGCACGCCAATGTTTCTGCTCTCCTAGGCTCTCCCAGAGAGGAGAAAAAGGAAAACAAACTTGGAAGAAAATTACAAGCTTTACCTGACCTGAATAATTAAGAGCTCAGGACTACAGGGGCTATAAAACAGGTTTTCCCTGCTATCTGCATATAACCACAGATGCTATCAGGGAGATAAGTATATTATTTAAAAACATTTCAGTAACTTTAGGAAAAAAAGAAACTGTTTCATTTCCAAGTGTTATGAAGCACAACAACACTTAGTAATGTAGGTCTTGCATGAAAAAAGGAAAGCCCTATTCCTTAAAAAAAAAAAAAACAAACCAAAAAACAAACAAACCAAAAAACAAACAAACAAAAAAACAACCAGGTTTTGACAAGATATATAACTTTGGCAAGATTCAAAGGAAGACTTGTGCCTTCCAAAACTGAAATGTGTGTATAAGCTTAGTTCATGGACCAAATGAACCTTTCAAGATCTGGTACATTACAGAGCCTCTTCCCAAGCACAATATTCAAGGCAATTTCATATTTGATGACCAGCAGATGACGTGAATGCCTGGGGGCAACAGCAGTCCCAACTGTGGTCTATCCATACACCCCCATCTGGCTCATAATGGATTTTCAGTCTAGTAAACATCATTGTTTCATCTGAGTTCTGCAGAACTTCACTGAAAAAATATCTTCTCATATTTTTCTCGGAGAACACAAGAAAGAAGAAAATTAAGACTGTAAAATACACTGTGCAACTAATTTCTCCCTTTCTGACTACGTCATGTAATTCTAGCCCTGGGCTCCTCTGTTCCCAGCGATGGACATATCTCATGCAGGTGCATATTTTCTTTTAAATCAGGAAACTCTGGATTTTAGTTTATAAAGACTTAAAATAACTGATCAAAAGCTCTCATAGTCTGATTTTAGAAGATCTTAAGTGGCATTAACTCCTGGTTTACCTCTAGGTATTGGTACACTTATCTAGGACAGTGATGAGCTATATGAATTAATTATACGGAGAAGACGGCCATGGTTATTCACTGCAGTGAGACTATACATTATTAATGAGGCTGATATGCAAATGAACCAGTCAGTACAAAAATTGTATGAACTCTTTGCCAAAAACTTGATGCAAATCAACATCTGGTTTAGTCATGGGAGGAGAGGCAGTCCCATCTGGCCGAAAGTAAAACATCAGATTTTAAAAAACTTAAAAATCAGAAAGGAGCCTATAATTCCAATCTGTCCTGTAGGGCAATCAGTCCTGAGGAGCAAAAAATTACGATGTTAAGGCTTGAACCATTCAAACTGAAAGATGGTTAGGAAAAAAAAAAAAAAAAAGGGGGAAAAAATGAGTATTACATTATGGCCTGCTGGAAATGTTGTTGAAACTACTGAAGTTGAAAAACTCAGCTGTGCTTCCATGGATGGGTTCATTTAGGATGACTAGCTTCTTGAACCCTGAGTTAAAAACCTTTACCATTGATGCAAGATATGTGAAAGAAAAAAAAAATCAATTGAAAGGCACTCCTGATGGAAGTTGTTAATTTATTTAAAGCATTTTGTGATTCCCGGTATCTCTTTCTTTTTCTTAAGAATGAGATATTTGTCCCATCCAAACGCCTGAATAGCCCAAGTTTTCACAACAGGATTCCTTTTCACCTCACTTGCACTTAAACAGCTCACACAAGTGTTTTGTTGCCTCCTGAGCTTGATTATGGTTCTGAGCAGACATTTAACTTTCATCAATAACGTTAGACAGAAATCCATATTATTTTCTTCTAAGATTCCCCACAGGTTTCAATGATTCCTTTCTCCTTTACTGGGGAAACAAATCAGAGACCTGGGCTCTGATGCTCTGAATGGTCTCCTATTGATGGGCTAGTGAATGTCTAGACAGTTGTTGTGCATTACAACACAGACAAGGTATGGCTTGCATAAGTAGATGGAAAGTGACTCATTTAGCAGAGTCTTGACTCTTTTCAAGAGAAAAGCAAATCATGAAGAAATTTCTTTTTTCTGTGCTAACATATTTATCTCTGATGGGCCTCCTATATGTGAATTTTTTTTTTCAAAATGCAGCACCTAGGAGAAGATATATAATGTAATAATTTTGCCAATAAGCCTCTACTGCATTATTTATATTAATTTTTATTATAAACTTCTATTTTTAGTTATAATTTCAGGAAGGTTTCTATTTATGTCTTCAAAGATGCATAACCCTGACATAAATTAAAAAATATCCTTTGGAAAACATTTGGTATTGAACAAGCAAAACTCAAGATAGAAAGTAATATGGAATTACATAATAATGTAGAATGATGTAATTTCTTTTGAAAAATCATTCTTCTGTCTCTAGGCAATCACTGCTTTCATATAAGTGACTGGGCTCATATGTCAAGATTGCAGATTGTGATGAAAAGGATGATGCCAAAAAGGGAGTGGCTTTGCCAACAGTACTACAGTATTACTTTTACATGTGATGCAAATTATTTAAGATAAATTATATATGTCATGTAACAAGGCTATAGTCCTAGCCCATACACAGAAGTAACTTTCATTTGCTAAATCAGAATCAGTGTTTATGCTTCTAGTGCTAGTAAATCAAATATGTTCCCATGCTATATGGACTATTAACCTTTAGTGTTAGAGAGAATAAAACTTCCTTTCCTAATAATCCCCCCCCCCCAGCAAAACTAAATGCCTAGGATCACTAAACACTTTACAAATATGAATGAACTAGGGCTTCTAGATTTTCTGCAGACTTCATTATCACATTTTAAATATGGGGAGTGAAACATAACATATCTCTGAGTAACTTTCACTCAGAGAAAAAAAATCATTTACATAATTTTCTACAGCAGTATCTTAAAGTCGGAACACAAAGAGGTTATGTGGTTAAACAAAAAATATAACTCAAATCTGTGACTGGATGGACTAGAAAACATTGGCATATAGCTGTATGACCAACAAGATTGATTCTACCGTTGTTGCAGTATTTAAGTACCAATCAGCATCATTAATTTATTTTTCTCCACTAGGTCTTCCAGAAGAATACTATCAGCACAACAGAAATGAGCAGGGCTTGATGAAAAATAGATGACAAATGCCACTTCAAAATGGATGGAGGCAATTTCCTGTACAGGTAAATACAGACCCAAACACTTCAGCTCTGCCTGGTACTTCAAAGGAACATTGAATGCTTATTAGCTCTAACAATTGTTTAAGAATTGAAAATAATCAGCTCAAATTTAAGTAATTTATGCAGGAAATGTATTGAATGTATTCACCTGAGCAAATTTATCCCCTCCTGTAAAAATCTGGGTAGAGAAAATTCTTTTTACTTCTGCTACAGGGAATATGCATCATGCTTAATATAAACATAAACACTATAAACTCTATAGTGATGTCACTATAATATTTTCAGCACATGAAAGGTAGGTTATTACTATAACTTACAATAACTTCTTGTAACACAGTGATTTTTATAGGGACATATTTAACTCGTTGTCTTATCTCCAAGGCTTTTACATTTGCTTTGCTCTGCACCCTTCCATTTTAAGGAAGAAGAAAAAATCCTCATAAAATATAAAGATGATGGCAACAGGAATAAATTATATCAGGTAGCTACGTTACAAACATTTATTGTTTTCAGATGGACCTGTCTTTCTGTGCATAATTCTTTTCTAGGATTATACAAAACCCCATTTTATTGGTTATATAACTTTATGAATTAGGAATTCATATTTTTTCTCTGGTAATGTTTTCACCTTATCCATCTAAATTTTGCAATCCTTTACTCTTCTGATTTATTACTCACCTACCTGATGTCGTGACATCTTCTCTAGTTTTCCTAATGTCTACTTATGTTTAATACATTCTCTCTATGAATTTAACTATTTTCAGTAGAAAGAACTCTAATCAAAGTATCATTTAAGTTATTGGAATACTGAGATGTCCTTAGGATAACTACATTGACATTCAGTAAATATTTTTAACCACTAAGTTGCACTGTCTTTTGACAACTACTTCGGGAAGAAAAGTGTTTCAGCCACTTTCAGAACAGGATTTTAATTTGAATAGATTGCTATAAACTATAGGTAAAGAGAATAAAAAGACATTGAGTATGCACTTGTGGTTCTGCATTGAATCTATCTACTGCATTCTTATTTTGTACATATACAATATGTAGAAATGACTAGCACCACCTTTCAAAAAAATAAGTTCTGAGAAGCTGAAAAAAGAATGTATGTGATTTCCTGGCTGTATTTATTTTCTCTGAGCTTGACTTTGGTCTCTGAAATAGTCTGCTGATCAGCAATCCATGTGGAGGGTAGTTCAGGTATTTTGTTTTGAAAGTGAATGATGATTCCACAATAACTCTACAGGGCAAAATCCACTTACCATGTCGATAAGACCAGATGTCCAGTCCATGTCACTTCTTGTCACTCTGTCTTACAGGGGTGATCCCTTATAAGCTATTTCAATTCTAACCATTCTTATTTAGCAACAGCTTTTAGAGAGGGAAAGAAAAAGAAGGAATAGAAGTAATTGCTGTGTCTTTGTCCAAGAAAGGACAAGTACTTTTGTCTTCAGATGTTTAAAGTTTGACAGAAAGCTTGGTCCCTTATTCAGCTGGTTCACAACCAGCTCCTAGACAGTTTTGAACCCACATCAGCTCATTTTTCAAGATTAGAAAAGCCTCCCAACTGAGGTGTCAGAGAGTATGCTTGAAGCCCAAGAGCCATTTGGAGAAGTCCTAAATGTGGCAAGACTATGGTAGCATAGCTTAAAGAGACACAGGACTTGGCAGTGAAGCTTGACAAACATGTTAATGTTGCTGCATTACATCCTGCCCCAATCTTCTTTTTCGGCTCCAGTGATTAAAGTTTCCTCTTCCACATTTGTACAGTTGTTTCTGGAGTTGTGCCACAGCCTGCATCACTAGAATCATACAGGCTAAAATCAATTTATTTTGGGGAGGTAATTCTTTACAGTAGCTTTTGTGCAATTACACTTTTCTTTTTCCCTTTAGAAATAGGCAAGAGATTGGCAAAGACATGACTGTGTCTCTGGGGTTAATTTGTAATTTATGCTGTCTGGAGAGGTCTCTGTATATTTGAGCAATGCTATATTCTACACAGGCCTGACAATTCTTCGTGTGTACTGTCATCATGTGAAATATAAAGGAAATGAGAACTGAAGTTGCAATTTACCACTTTGAAGACTCCTGCTCGTTCTGATCAAGTATTTACCACGAGAGAAGAAAAAGACGTATCTTTGCTTCTGTGGAGTCTGTTAAGAAGCATTACAAGAATTTCTTAGCTAGAATTTAACAGATTTCATATTCAATTTTCAATACAACTGTCTTCCTCATTCGAAGTCCAGGATGATCTACAAAAAAATCTATACAGGAAGCTAACAGATAATGGAATAAATATGTAAATCTATGATGAGTATGAAGTTGTTCTCCACATCTCTTTGATGCCACGTCAGGAGATCTCTGTGATTTAGTCAGGAAAAGGTAGTGTACATGCCAGAGAAACATTTTATTAATCAACCTATAAATGTTGGTACGGGTATTTTTGCTATTTTCTAATCCTTAAGATAAAATATTAATATTCTCTCAAAATTCCACTAAAATCACCTCGACAACCCAATCTGGTAATTGTACCATATTTGCTAATGGAGTTGCAAGAACAAATATGCTACAAAATTCTGCTTGCATTTATGGCTTTGGAAAGAGAGAAATAGCATGAAGAAGATGAAGAAGCCAGAAAGGAAGAAAGGAAGAAGAAAGGAAGGAAGGAAGGAAGGGAGGAAGGAAGGAAGGGAGGAAGGGAAAGGAAGAAAGGAAGAAAGGAAGAAGAAAGAAAGAAAAGAAAGAAAAAGAAAGAAAGAAAGAAAAAGAAAGAAAGAAAGAAAGAAAGAAAGAAAGAAAGAAAGAAAGAAAGA
>JAWWES010000115.1:86958512-86997805 GCA_035583135.1 Lophotriccus pileatus
AAAGAAAGAAAGAAAGAATCTGTGTCATAAGTAAACAGTTATAACTTTGCAATACTCAGACTGTATCCATCTTTTGTAGTACAAATTACCTACATTAGAGGATAGCCAAAGAAAGGCACAGAAGCACTGTTCTATTCAGTTGATCAGTTGATGTATACAATTACTCCTTACACAAAAAAAGAAAGGTACAGACCTGTCAGCTTTCATTATTTCCTTTTTGTCTGAGTGGGCAGAACAACCTGAACTCTAACTTTTGTATTTCACTTTTTACCTATTTACACTGTCATCCAATTGGGCAAAAGTGTGACTGGACTATAAACTGGGAATTGGCAAACTTAAAAAGAGAGAGACATCTGCCTTGACCTGTATAAAACCAAGGGAGGATACAGAAAACGGAAGAACTAAGCATGTACTGGTTTAGCAATCAAAGTGATCAGCTGCAGTTTGCTCGTGGCACATAGTCACACACCTGAACTTGCCATGCAGACAAAAACTGTTTATCAAAGCCCATTATTTAAGTTTGTGTGACTGCAGTTTACAGACATGTACTGACAGAGCTGGTCTTTACACTGAGGACTAGAATGAATTACAGTGGTTATAAAACCCAATGATAAAAACCAGTCACAGCTTAAGCCCAGCTGGCAACTGAGCACCATGTAGCCATTTTGCTCAGCTCCCTCATCCCAGTGGAATGGGGAGGAGAATCAAAAGTAAAACTTGTAGGCTGAGACAAGAACAGCCTAATAATTGAAACAAAAGTAAAATGTAATAATAACAACAGTAAATACTAATAATTACAATAATAAAAAAAATCACAATCCCAAACTCAAGGGAAAAGAAGTGATTCACAATAAAATTGTTCACCACCAGCTAACTGATGCCAGGCCCTGAACCCAAACCTTGTTCAGCCCCCCCTTTGTGTGTAACTCCCCCAGTTTATATGCTGAACATGATGTTCTGTGGTGTGGAGTATCTCTTTGGTCAGTTTGTGTCACTGGTTGTGGGGTTTTTTTTGTATCTCTTGATTGGCAGAGCATGAGACACAAAAAAAGTCCTTGACTTAGGATAAACACTACTTAGCAGCAACCAAAACATTAGTGTGTTCTCAGCATTATTCTCATATAGAATCCAAAACACAGCACTATACAAGGTACTGAGAATAAATTAACTCTAACCTAGCTGAAATCAGAACAGAATCGTAAAGGTTATAACACCAAATGATGAAAAACTGCTTTAAGAGAAAGTACATTCAAAGTTAATCCATTTGTTTATCAAATAACTTATCATACATACTTTTCCTTTGATATTTTGTTCTTCCAAAGGCAGCGAAGGGCAAGGTCTTTTCTTTATATGTTGAAACTAGGCTAAGTCTAGAAATGTCAGAAATAATATTTGTCAGTGAAGACTGCTAACTGATGCTGATTATGATAATGCATCTGATTCATAAAAAGATGAAACCTTTTGTTTTAAATAAAAGCATCATCTGTCACTCTTCTTTCTGAAGGTCAGCATTTTAGTGCTTTTAAACACATCTATTTCTTCAGTGTGCTTCTTGGCACCTACTGTACTGCTTATTTCTTGACCTTCAGCAAGGTAAATTTTTTTCCCAAGTGTTTTTATACTTTGGACAAAGTATAATAGAACTTTTGTGTTCTACTCTAATTAAAGACAGGAAGCAGTACTACTTCCAACAAAATTTTGCCTCAGCTTTCACTTACGGTCAATCTCATTAGAAGATTCTGTCTTTTTCAAAAACACAATTACTGTTTCAGCAACAACTAGTTAAAATTGCTCACATGAAATAAATATAAATGAGAGCATGAAACCTTCTATAATAGAGTCTTTTTGCAGGTCCAGCTTGAAACTGTGCATGGTACTTCCCACAGAAAGCAAAGAACAACACAAATGGACTTGCAACTTTCTGCTGTAGGTAGGAAAAAAAATAAAAATCCCAAAAGCCTCCTTTGACCTTCTGAACTTGCCTTCAGCAACATTAACACATATATATGAATATCTGTATTATATATATATTGCAGATGCATGTGCATATATGATAGAAAAACATTTAAAACTGGTATTGAATATCCTAAAAAATACCAAGTGTCAGAAGTATTCAACTCACAATAAACTACTGGAAGATGCTAACAATATGATGCACTTCACAAAGGAATTTTTATATAAAGACTAAATCAAGAAAGGAGATGCTCAATTACATTTTATGCTTTAATTTTACTGAAAGTTTATGACAAAGCTAGACTGCTCAAGGTAATTTTGACTGTATCTGAAAATTAAAATAGGCAAATACTTTTCTCATAATTTTTCTTCAGCTTGTTTATACAGAAAATGCTACCATGAGTCATGCTGCCTGTGTCTAGAAGGTAGTGTGCAATGTTTTCTAAAAATATAGCTGCTTTTTCTACATTATAACCATTTGATATTAACAATGTATTACGGAAGAAAAAAAATATGTCTTTTTCTTATTCTTTCTCTTAAAAGACCCTTAAAAGAGAGAGAAATTTAACAGTATGTTCTCTTTGAAAGAAATACTCTCCTTTTTTTAATTACCTAATTCTAATAAAAATAAAGCTATTCATTTTAGTTCATAGGTATGAATATCATTGCCAATGTCTTAAGTGTATCACAAAAAAAAATTTATTTTCCCTATGAAAATGTTTATTTTTTTCAGTTCAATAAAAAATGTAGACATTAAATGATTTTTTTTGACACCAGAATACCTTGTTCTCCTAGTTAGTCCATTAAGAGATATTTAGAGACAGACTTTGCCTCCCTCGATGCACAAACAATTATGCCTATTAGTAGATGGACAATTATGAGTTATTCCAGGATCTGACATACATCTGGAGAGCCTGACCCCCAAAAAAGATGGATCAGAGATGTTGTGGAACATCAGTTCTTGAAGAATTTAGAAAGTTGACAGGATAAGAGCCTGAATAACCTGATGTAGCTTTGAAGTTGGCCTGACTTGGAGAGAGCGATTGAATTTGACAACCTCAAGTTTCTGTCCAACCCTTTGCTCACACAGTAATCATCCTCCCATTGAGCAAGAGCTACTTTTTGGTTTGGTTCTCAGTCATCTTGAATGATTTGGTATTTCTAGGTGAACATACACTCTAAAAAGAAGGGCTTAAAGCAATTGGTTACAGCTGTACATGAGCTCTCAACCCATCTAATGGTTTTGAACAGATCTAGAAACAGAACGGTAAGAGGATTCCATCATCTGCCTAGATGGTACATGCTGTCCAGAAAACAATTCTATTATGAATTGGTTTTGGCCTTCAGATACATAGGTGAAGACCTAAGAAATTTGTTTCTATCCCAGCAAATCACCATATTGAAAAAAATAAGCACATCGCTGTATGAGAACTGCAGCTCAGCAGTAATTTTGATAATGACAATAAAGCATATGAGCCAGCCAAACAGTGCCCTGATTTTACATCTGCAATCCATACCTGAGAAGCATGCACAAAAAGGTATTATGAGAAATTATTACTTAGGCTGTAATACTGCTTTGTACTGTCAGAACCATGATGTGTACATTCATTTTAAAGAGAAATAGGATAGCTTTTCAGATTAAATGTATTAAGTCTTCTTATGGCATCCATACCATTAATTTATAATTACGGTGTTCTGAAACAGGACTGAAACAACTGATACTGTAAGGAATTGC
Organism: Lophotriccus pileatus; assembly: GCA_035583135.1. NCBI lineage: Eukaryota > Metazoa > Chordata > Aves > Passeriformes > Tyrannidae > Lophotriccus > Lophotriccus pileatus. Next base: position 86,962,201 of record JAWWES010000115.1, read on the forward strand.
TTTCATATCATTGCCATGCTGGTTTGGAAGGATAAAAAGTACTGAAAAAAGGAGGGAGATAGCTATTTGCGGTTGTCCTTTCTAAAAGCTCTCTGTGCCACAGAGTAGATGTCTACAGCAGTAACTTAACCAGGGCTCAGACTCTTTAATACAGACATCCCAGCTTTTAAATCACTAGCTCACTATCTGGCACAGATGTGGCTTGGGTCAACTAGAAGAACTCTTCACTCCAGAGTCCAGATAAAGGCTTAGGACTCACCCTCGGACAGGGTGCTTTTCCAGTTGGCAGTTTAGATGTGACCTCTCTGTTTTGGGTGGTACAGATCTGACCTGCACTTTACCAGCCAGCCAGAGAGTAGTCCCTTGCATATTTCATTTGCTACCACACACACAGTCAGGGAAATAAAAGTACTTGAAAAAACCATCATTCTTAAATGAGATACTTTCCTCAACAGATTGATTCACTATTAGGAAAGATTTAATGAGAAAATATTTCCTGTTGTCTATTTAAAATATATATTTAATTAGTTATTTACTTGAAGAAGATCTTAACTTTTGCTGGAATTTCTTGCTGGATCAAAAAATGTGGGATTTCTGGTTTGCTTTGTTTTGTTCTCTAATGACTGAGAGAATCCTAACAGGTACAGAAATACTTTTGTTATTTCAAAATACAAATCAAGCAAACAGTCAAAATCCTCCCAAAATAGAATTATTTTCTAAGTTAGAGGTAAATTGTTGTAACTTCATTAAGGACCCTGAGGGTACTGCTATAATGTCAGCTCCATGAGGAACATGAGGGAAAGATTAAGGAAGCAGAAGAAACTCACAATTTGCTGGCAGTCCAGGATGAGATAAATAAGTAGCTCTCAGTTTCAAAATGTAGAAACTCAGTTAATGAACCAAGCATTTCAAATAAAGAATACGTGAGAGCGTTTGGAAAAATATTTACACCCTTGAAGAGCAGGAATTCTAGTACAGGTTATCAATGGCATTTACAGATTAGAAACTTATTAAACTGAATTCCTCAGAATTTCTCATTGATTTTGCTGAGGGCACCGTCAATAAATCTGACTGGGTTTATAGTGCATAACACACAGTTTACTCCATCTGGTTTCAGCCTTTTGCTTTCTCTCCTTCCCCAGTCCCATCACTTTTTAAATTCCAGACTCAGATAATTCATATTTTGGCACCTAAGAAATGGCAACAGAGAGAATAAAGTGCTCAGAAACCTGAATGTTAAGAATTGCCTTACACCAGATAAGAGGTTCCTGTAAATTGATAGTTTGCAGCTGACAGTAGCCATTATCAGATAAGCCTTTAGAGGAGTGTCTACAACTTCTGTGAAGAAAAATACCGATGCACTTATAGACTGCAGGCAACATCATACTTTCCTTTTCCTGTCAACCTCAGTTTTAACTTTCTCATCTCCAGCAGACACTAGCAAATGCCTGTGATTTTATACTCTTTTCTAAAGCACCAACCCCTCTCTTAACACCGCAGAAAATAACACAAAACTCTATTAGCCCTTTTCTTGACCCTGTGTCCCTTGGCTTCACTTTTACCAGTAAGACTTGAATCTTGGTTTAAAAAATAGCATTTTGGAAGAATGGTCGTTTGATTAAAAAAAGATTGAGGACTAGTGCTACAGAGAACCTCAACAACACAGACTGCTGTCTGCATAGCATGGGTTTCAGCAGTAACAGTGGAAGGCAAGAGGCAATGGGAATGGATGGAGAGCAGCCACAGAGGACCTAGCTGAAAGTTTGGAAACATGTACAGAAAATGAAGAGCAACTAAAAAGTTATATGAAAGTGGTAAAAAATATACAGAATATAGAGCCTGAAAAAGAGAGAAAAACATCATAGGACTTCTGCCAGTGGTTTAAAGAATTTTTTTCAAATTGGGGTAATTATTTCAGGGCAAAGATTAATTTTTATATCCATTGAAAAATTGGCTTAGACATATTCCAAATATTTTGCCTACATTTCCTTCTTTCATCTAGCTGTAGGGTGATATTTCAGTCACATTTCACTCAGATCTGATCCTAGGCTCCATGAATTATAGCTGCTTAATTTCAGCTAACACATTGCTATTTGGCTACTGAAAGATTACAGAAAAAAACCCCATCAAACTCCACAGCTGCTGAAACCATAATAAAATGGTTTCTATATTTTTTAAAAGAATTTCTTGACTGAAACATCAAGAATGATACTTGGAATTTGGAATTTAATTACAACTTTATTTCAAAGTTCTTACCATGGTGCTTTTTTTTTTTTTTTTGATATTAAAAAAGTGTAATTTTTTTCCCCTATACAAGTGTATGAGCATAGGCCTTAGAGAAAACAACTGGGCAAGAGAACTGAGTTCAGCAATTCAGTTATGCAACTGTGCAGTAGCATTTTAAACCAGAAATAGGCCACAGAGCATCTATCCTGCAATTTGCTACTCATTGCAGGTCTCAAATCTCCTCCAAACATTTTCAAACTATTTTTAGATCGGCAGGGTAAAATAATTTCAAGGGAAACAACAGCCATGTTTGAGAAGGTAAGCAAAAGAAATAACAAACCCTGGCAAGGACAAAAGATGAATGCAGTCCAGAAAAACAAATGACATATCATACTGGACACCAGCAAGAAAAAAAACAAATGTTAGTGGCCAAACATACCCCATGCCAGTATCACAAAGTGCAGTGCAAAATACAGTTATCTTTGATTACAGTTACCACATTCAGTGTGGTAATCTAAGTACCAAAAGAGTTCTAGCCAAAGCAATGAAGGGTCTATTCTGAATCATTATGCTCTGGTCAGAAGAGACCACTTCCAGAACTTGAGCTCGTCAAAATTACCTCAGCTCTTGCTACTCTGGAGCAGACACCACCACCACTGGAGTTCTGGCACATAAAGTACATACAAACAAAAAAATCAAAACCTACATAAGGAACAAATGTGAATAGTTGCATTCAAAAAAAAAAAGATGTTACTGGATGAATCAGCCTTCCATTTAACCATTACTCTGCTAAAATTTAGCTTTACTTCAGATGGCAGAAGTAAATCTGATCCAACCTCACAGATCAACAGGGTCACCTAGATCCAGTTGCCCAAGACCGTGTTCAGATGGCTCCCAAGGAGGGAGATTCCACGGCTTCCCTGGACAATCTGTGCCAATGCACAGTCATCCTCACAGTGAAAAAGTGTTTCCAGATGTTTAGAGGGAACCTCCTGTGTTTCAGTTTGTGCCCATTGCCTCTGGTCCTCTCATTGGGCACCACTCAAAAATCCTGTCTCTCTCTTCTTTGCACCTTCCCTTTAAGCACATATATGAAATGATAACATGACCCCTGAGCCTTCTCATCTCCAGACTGAACAGTTCCAGGTCTCTCAGCCTTCCCTCACAGGAGAGGTGCTTCAGGTCCTAGCTTATCTTTGTGGACCCTCACTGGACAAGGTACTCATCTCTAATCTAGAACAAATGTGTTCTCTTGAGTTGGTGCAGCTGTGAGGTACTGCAGATGGGCAGCAAAATGCAGGTTTCTTGGGAATGAGAAGGGCATTTTCTTAATCTGTTGAACACTCAGAATACCTTTTACTCTCTCTCTGCTCCCACCTCCTACTCTCACACATATAGAGAACCTTCATGTACATATGTGTTTTCACACAGAGAAGTGTGTGAAATATACACACATTTGTATGTGTGCATGTTTGTCTCTCTCTCACTCCCAGCCCTGCTAAAAGCACATATAGTGCAATGCCACATAAGCGTTGATGCTGCTAATGGAGGAATAAATGAGGATTCGATTATGGAAAGCAATTATTCTTTTTAAGTGTCCTACCTAGCATCTAAAAACTTTACCTCTGGGGGCATATAAATGTACTACAGTAGCTGGTTCAAGCTGTTTTAGCTTTTGTAGTCAGCAAACTATATTAGTAAAATTGAACAAAGCTGTACTCCGAGAACTCTCTGCTGCAGGCTGTTATGGATAGTTCATACTCAACCTTCTTCAGAATGTCATTTAATATGAATGACATCTCTGAATATCATATGCTACCACCTTTCTTTAGAGATATCCTTTGAACTCTGTGATGCAAGTTATGCTAAAAGATGCCAAAAGTAAACAACTTTTCTAGCTGTTACTACCATTCAATTTGAGGCAGTTGTGTGATTTTCTAACTGAGGCATGATCAGCTTGGAAATGAAAACACCGTTAAGAAGAAGGAAAATAAGATAGAGAGAGAGAGTTTATTATAAGCACCAAGGATGAAGTTCTCCATAAGAGCTGAAACCGACATAGATGTTCAAAAGCTCATGAGAAGATATGACAACAATCACACTTTATCTAGTCAACTCCACTTTTTCTGGGCTTCCTTCTTCTTGCTGAGCAAATTACATTAAAAGTAGATTTAATGGTTACCTCTTCTACAGAAGCAGTGAGCCAAAAAGCCTGGGTCTATGGAGATAGTAGGTTTAAATCTCAAGGGCTTTCAGAAAAAAAATGGAGATAGTAGGTTTAAATCTCAAGGGCTTTCAGAAAAAAAATGGACAAAGTGTTTCTAAGCAGCCAAAATTAGCTTGAGGCAGCTGTATCTCAGTGCAAAAGTGTGGAGCCTGGAAACAACTGCTCTCTTTCCTATCAAAGACAGCAGAGACAAAGAAAACATCTGATCTGTGCACCTCTTGAGCACAGAAGTGAGAACACAAAGTCTGCTGCCAAATAGCAAAGAAACATAGAGAGGATTCATGCTTTTAGGTATGAGAAGGGTTGTTCACATTTAAATACAAATGTTGCTTATTTGACAAGGAACTATTTCATTTAAGGTTCACAGCTAACTCTGTACTTGTAAAGCAACTTACTCCAGTAAGGCCCTGTGAAGATTAGGCCTTTGTGCACTATAACAATACAGATAAGAGATTTTTATAGGAAAGTCTGTATTGAAATGACTTAGGTCAATGAACAGGTGTTAAAACACATTTTACAAAATGAAGTGTATGTAAATTAATCATATGGCAAAGACCTTGAGACATTCTACAACTACTTTCTGTGTACAGCTGAAACTAAGTAACCCTGAAGCAGGAATTTATTGGTGGCCCTGGAAGACAAGGACATCTGCACATCCCTTGAAAGTCCTGGGGCCTGAGAGAAACTATACAAGCTAATAAGGGACTTAAAAAACACACAGGCATCTTCCAGTACCTTTTAACTACCTATCCTCTTCTGTGTGCTGAGATCCCTCCAGCCGCAGCTAAGGAGCTGAGATAACACCAATTAAGCCCTTTGCTAACACACAGAAATGGAGACCCTTCCCACTCCTTCTTAAACGTTCTTTCTTCAACCCTTACGGAAAACCTAGCAAATAGGGAGGGCTTTGCAGCGTATCTTAAAGGTCAGTAGTAAAGAGGGGGAAAAAAAAAAGGTAAAACTTGGCATTAAAACAGCTAAATAAAGGACTGACATCTTGCCACTATTATCTATTTCCATGAGAGGTAAATGAGGTCATGCCTAACTGCATTTATATCAAGCTAAGCAGCCCAAAAGAACAGCTCAAAAAACCCTTTAGGTTTGCCAAGGTCCTAAACGGTCATTATCTTACACAGGACAAATTAAGGGACATTTACTGAGGGACTCGGAGAATCTTTAATTAAGGTGAAGAAGAAATCCTGGCTTGCAGTACTTACACTTGTTTGGTTCCAAATTTGAGCATAAGTAAAATGTGTAGATTAAAAGAAGAAGAAAATAAACTATTCTATAGGAACCTGCATGTCTGTGAGGCTTAAAGATATAAAAACATTGAAACCCTCCAAAATTACTACATTGATTTCTTATACCAAATATTTAAACCTTCTATTTAATGTTGTCCTAATTAATTCTGCAAGCATTATTCTTGTGCTCCTGTGGAGTTAATTACAAATCAGTTTAGTATAATTAGATATTAATATCCTCAGCAATATTTTCTAATAACTCTTAAAGGTATCATTGCTCAATAGAGATGTTTCATAACTGTAGGCCAGGTCCTGCAATCCTGCAAGAACCAGATGATTGCTTGCTGAAGAAATATTAGACAGCCCTGCAGAATCTTTTCTTAACATTTAAAATTTTAATATTACTACAGGATTGATGCACATTGCTTTTTTGAAGTTATCTGAAAAATTCAGGTGCACAGTACTCATGTAGAATAATTTCAATCTTTTTTTCAAAACCTGAAGCATAGTATGAATTTTCATCTCAGCATTTACAAACACACTGGAAAAGATAAACTGTGGACTGATATTATCTAAAGCAAGATTACTGACCAATAACTAGAGTCCTTAGGATGTGCGATGGACGGGTAGATTTGTCCCAGCCCTTATGGCTCCCTCTGGAGGCATACAGATACCTAAAGTAAAGTATGGCTACCATTACTTCAATTTCCTTTCAAGTGTAGGATGTAAGAGAAAAATTCTGAGCAGAACTCTAAAAGGATGGGAGGAAGATTATGAGAAATTAATCAATACGTGAACAACATATCTTGTAGTGTAGCAGGTGAATACAATGTCTTTTCTGTCTTTTGGCCACTACCATTCCACAGCTCTCTTCAAACTCTGTGAAATTCCAAGTAGTACTTCCCATACATCCAGTGATTATAAAGTTTCTTACTCCATAATTGTTCCTTTCTTCTGATTCTTTGTGTAAGTCCCAACTACAGGATCAGTTGACCTGCATCAGGTCTCTCTAGTGCAGACAGGCACAATGCCGGGTTAAGATACAGAGAGAGCTCTGAGTGCCTGCTAGACAAATGCCAGTCTTCAAAACATTTCTAAGAAAGCCATAAACCTAGCTAGAAATGCAAAGAGATAACTGTCATTTTCTTATTATATACATTTCATTATATACTTCAGTCCATACTTGGTGTATGAAGGTTGAGAATCACTTGATTTTGAGGATTTGAACAACAGTCTTAGCTGAAGATGTTTCGTGAAAAAACAAGTATGTTGGCATCTAGCTTAATGTGGAACTCAAAAATCCCCCTCGTGAAAAAGTTTGGATGCTTTTTTAAGAATTTCCTATCTTTAGATAACTGTTTTTAGCAATTTTCAGGCATAGGACTGGTATTTCTGGAATTGTTTTGGCAGCAGTAAGTCAAGCAGAAAGGATATCATCACTGAGAGGAGTAACAAGCACCAAGTTCCAGCAACCCAAAAAGGGTTGCTGGGAGCTCTGGAGGCAGAAGCTCCAGAAGAACAGAGTTGCTATTTGGGCAACCAGTTAAGCAGTACCCTTTGAGACTTGAGGATAGAAAATACAACTACAGGCTTTTGACAGGGGGGTATATGGAACTTTGTGAAGAAAATCCACATTGCTTTAGTGGAGGATACCAGTAACTTAAGGTTGGTGGAAAAGTAGTGTATGGGAAACTAAGGCAAAGAACATGGCTTATTTAGCCAGGTAAACGTATGACTCTTATGGAGGCTAATAGGGACCTCTCTGTAAGAGATGGATATTCTCCATTAGTAAGGTGGATACCAATCTATCTTGGTATAGAACAAGATTAATTTGGATAATGAAATAGCCTGCATTAGAAGATGTGGGAAATCAAGCTGAGTCCCTTGACTCCTAATTGATTGTCAAAGGCTCAGATAGAAAAATTCTTTCAGCTACATAGGATTATCTGTGCTATTTGCTGACATACTGTGACCAGGACCTTTAGACCCAGAGGTGTCAAAGGGAAATTAGACTTGTCTGCTTCATCACAAAGCTAGGATCATATCTGACAGAGGCTCTCAGCACTATTCTGTGTTTGAATGGCCACTGGGGTCTGAGAAAATCTCAGGTTATTTTCAAGTGTTATTTTTTAGTGCCCTATCGCTTTATGTTATGATTCTGTTGTTTGAAGACAGGGTACACTGTACTCTGCAGATGAGAAACCTAGGCGAAAAAGGCAGTGGATAAGAAAAAAATAGAGGACCAAAAGAAAAATGGGAGGAAAGAAGAATAGCTAAAGACTGTGTAACAAGATTTTTTATACAGAAAAACAACTTTACTATGAAATATTTTTGGGTTTCCACAAGGACTCATGCAGAACTCTGCTTTAACCAAGTGGTTGATAGGATCTGTCACAGTAGTTTGTGTGCTTGGCTTAGCTACTTCAGTCTGAAAGCTTGAGGAAGTGAGGGATCCTCTACAAATATCAGAGTTAAAATGTAAAATTTTGCATCTGAGTGACAAGGCAAATGAGCAACCACTTTGTGAATGTATATGTGGACTTTCATGACAGAACAATAACAGAATTTGTCACAGCTCTAAACTGAAAATATAGCTGGGATGAATTATGGTAAAATATCAATATCTCAAATTCTCATTCTAAATCACACAGAAAGCTACCAGATTCCTTTACAGAATGTAAACAGTATTATCCCTGATCCAATACAATCATAAAAACCTCAATCTAATTTACAAATCATGAAAGAATTGAGTCATACTCCAAAGCGAGGACAAATTTTAGTTATTCCAGGAAGACAGAGATGTCATTGATCTGAAACAGGAAAAGGGCAAAGAATCATAAGCCCTGATAATTTTTATTAGTTTATCTGTTTAATAGAAATAGTGTGTGTGTACATGTTTACATATATATGGACACATACAGCAGTTAGATGACTCATTTGGACAAACATTCATAAGAATGTAAACAATATTATCATAAAGGAAAAACACTGTATATACATGCATAAGGCATGCAATATATAAAGCAACAAAATACATGACTGTTCATAAGCAAGTGTAACTACAAGGAAAGACTCAAGTAAGCAATTAAAAGCTCCCAGCTTTTTGCTTTTAGCTTAAAATAGATAAAACCACCTACAATAACAAAATTTAAATGGACAACAAATCTCCTAAAGTAATTTATTCTTACCTCTTACACAAAATATTTCTAGCTAATATATTTTGCATAGGAGAGAAATACTCTTCTCTTCTACATAAGTAAATACCATCAACTTCAACCTCTTGGGGCACAGTTTTAGAAATAAATTGTATTACAGGTAAAGACTCCAAGTGATGAATTTACTACTTTATTCAATAAACCATTACAATGATTAATTACTCTCACTCTAAGAAGGTGTGATTTATTACTAATTTCACTTCAACTAAACCCTGTCATCAGACATTAGATCTCATGCTTCAGTCATGCAGCTCCATCTACTGTGACCAAATTTCTGTTCATCCTCTGTAATTTTTCACAATTTTTTTTTCATTTGCTATACTTTCTTTTTGCTTTGTTTAACGTTCTTGTAGAAGCTTTCCCAAGTTAAAATAGCCATCATCATCTTCTTTCTCACAATGTAATTTAAATATTTTACATTTCACATTGCCTAGCATTGCTGTGTATTCCTGAAAAATCTTTCAATTCACCATAAGCTTATCTCTAAATTAAGTGATATGGTCCTTTTGTGTGCAGGCAGTATACAAAGTATTCAGTGAAACACAAAAGTAAGTAGCAATTTGGAATATTCTTTTATTTTATATATTGTATTTCAAAAAGTAAGCCAGAGCAAAATTTCTGCAAGGCTTAGCAAAAATATTTATCATCTAAATTAAAAAAATTTGTTCTGATTTTTCTTCACTCTCTTTACACTGATTTATGTCTGCTACTGTCTGTTGAATCTCTTCTGATTTACATCAGACAGAGAATACAATACGCTTCAGCATTTCTATCTTTTTAAAGCTTTGTACATAATTTATCCTGTTAAATTAGTATCATTAAGTGTGGACTCAAAGTCTTGTCTGAGACCCTATCTTGAAGGTGTTTTATAACACCAATGGTTAAGCAGGAAATTTGCTCAGGGCATTTTTTCTGCCACTAATTTCAATATAAATATTAATATCCCACTAGCTATATTTTTAGATTATAATTTTTAGCTCAGTTTTATCACTATCTTGAATATATAGTTTTAAACTATAGCCTAGTAAAATCCGTTGTGCTGTTTACCATAATGTATTTTATGATGTTTTTGTCACAATTCAAGAAACTCGAATTTCAGAAGTCTAAATACTGCATTATTTTTACTTCAGCCCTTTTATGGCTTAGCCACAGCTGTATTGGCACAGTCTCACATATCTTTATGAAATTACATTTAATCTGTTCCTACTTTAAAATAAACGTACTCTGACCCCCAGAAGGGAATTCAATTCAAAATAAAGACATAACCTTTGTAACTTTTAAATAAAAAGTCACAAATTTCAGCATCATTTTTCAGTGAAGCATGGAGATTCTTCACACTCAATTATTTTTTACATTACTATTTTTCAGCCATGCTTTTAATTGTCTCTTTTTCCAGGGAGGAACAGAAATACTGTTTAGTTTGTCAAATATTTTGGATTTATATAGTGGGAGGGACACATAAACTATAAAGTGTAGATTTAGGGGATTTTACAATACAATTCAATTGCAACATGTAGAAATGTGATGGACTTTATTACAGTCTGTTCTTCCTCATAGTAGAAATGCCAGAATTCAGAGAAAGTTGCCTATGACTACACAAAACATGGTAAGGAGGCTGCTGGAGCCAAACTCATTTTGATGCCAGGGACAATGCCAAAAAATTGATGCCCAGGAGTCTGAGGTTGGACATTAGGAGGTAACACACCACCACACATACACAAAGTAAAATATGTGGAACAGACATGGCCCAGAAAGGCTGTGGAACCTCCACCTTTGGTGACTTCCAAGACTTGAGTAGATAAAGCCATAACTGATCTGACCTAGTGCTGGGATCCTCCTGCTTTGAGCTGATGTATTAGATGATCTTTAGAGGTGCCTTCCAACCAGCTTTTCTATGACAGAGTGATTCTACAGTTCCATATTGCCCAAATATACTGTGAGTGTACCGAGTGTGTACCTACAATTCATAACTGTAACTATATGCTATATTCTTCCCTCACTCTTTCAAGTAAAAAAGTGTATGAACTTGGAAATGGACTCAGAAAAGGGAAAGAGGAGGACAGCATAAGAGACTTTGTCAAGAAGACAGCAGTGATTAATCCAATGATTTAGACACTTGCATGTAAATACAGGGAAAAAAACTGAACCAGAAATATTAACAAATTATAAGAATGATTAAGATAATGACTTAATGAAATAGCAGATGGTCATTAAAAAAAAAAAAAGTGTGTCTAGAATATCAATAAATAGGAAATAGACCAAAAAAAGGTAGTTGTAGGGGTGGATATAAAACTGATGAGAATGCCATAATCACTAAGTACCAGTAGTCTGTTTCTAGGAAGAAAATATCAAAGGGTTGCTGACACACTTCAATTAAGATCTACTTTTTAAAATACTTCCATTAACAACATTTCTGATGGGAAATTTAATATGCTTATTAAGACAGCAGATGACACCAGGTGCACAGAGATTGCAGATACACTGGAAAACAGGATTAGAATTCAAAATTTCATATTGAAATTTGGGTTAATTTTTTTAAAAGGATAATCAAAAGAGAGAAATGTAAAATGATTTACATGGAAAAAAACAACTATGTCACCACAAGACACAGAAAAAAAAGGCAAACCAGATCTTCTGTTGAGTAAAAAACATCATATTTCTGTGAAGAAGGCATTCACCGTACTGGCTTGTTTAGACTGTAATGGATCTTGCACACCAAATGAAATCATCTTGTTGATAATCTCAAGATGGGTAAGGCCTCAAATGCAGTACTGTGTCCAGTATCATGCACTGGAATTCAAAAAAGATATAGCTGTCAGCTAAAGGATTATAATGAGAATGATCAGACCAAATGTCTTTTCTGCTAATGAAGTCTGAAACAACTGAATTTGCTCAGCTGCAGAAAGATGAAGATGGAATAGCAGTGCTCAAGGATGTAAAAAATTCTTGCCAGTTCCTCTGAGTTTTGTGTTGCCTGCAAACTAGTTTAGTATCCTTCCAGTCCTGCACCCAAGTCATTTATGAAGATGTTGAAGAGCACAGGGCTTAAGATGGAGCCCTGTGGAACCCCACTAGTGACAGGGCACCACTCTGATGTTACCCCATTCACTATTTCCCTCTGTGCTCGCCCTGTGAGCCAATTGCTCACCCACCACATGGTGTGCTTGTTTAGCTGTGTGCTGGACATTTTATCCAGAAGGACAAAAGTATCAAAAGCTTTACTGAAATCCAAAAAGGTTACATAAACTGGTTTCCCTTGATCAGCTGGATGGGTTACCTTGTCATAAAAGGAAATCAGGTTTGATAAGCAGGACTTTCCTCTCCTGAAGACATGCTGGCTGTGACTGATGACAGTGTTGTCTTTCAAGTGTTTTTCAACACTTCCCAGAATAATCTCCATAACTTTACTAGTCACTGAAGTGAGACTGACAGGCCTGTAGTTTCCAGGTCCTGCTTCTTCCCCTTTTAGACAACTGGGACAATGTTTGCCGGCTTCCAGTCAGCTGGGACTCTCCAGATTCCCAAGACCACTCAAAAATCATGGAGACAGGTTTTGTGATGACATCAGCCAGGATTCTGGGATGAATCCCATGAGGTCCCATGGATTTGCAGATCCTGCACAATTTCAGGGTCGACTGGGAGTTGATCTCCAATGGTGGAATTGGATGGCTAGGGGAACTCCAGGTCCAGGGGTTAGTCCCGGACCCCAGAGGGGAGAGATGTTCCCCCATCCCCTCAGCCACATATTCCCATGGCCGCCGGAGACAGCACACGCTGGGTCGTGTAGAAGGGGAGGCAAGAGAGCGTTTATTGTTGGGGTAAAGGCTTAAATAGCCTCCAGGAGGATTCACAGAATAACCAATTAGATGTCTCAGGGGACTTACAGAAACACCAATCACAGGTAAAGGTTAACATCCACAGGAAGGGGTTAACAGGCCAAAGAGGAGACCCAGGAAACCTTCCCAGGACATTCTTGCATATGAAAAGACAGTTTTTGCAGGGAGTTTTGGGAAGAAGAAACAGTAACTTTACAAAAAGCCATTTTGTTTATATACTGCAAATCTAACTGCAACATTGATCAGTCTCACAGTCATTGTCCTTCAGCTCAGGGCACTCACGCCCCCTTGGTCCCTCATCCGTGTTGAAGACAGAGGCAAAGAAAGTATTAAACACCTCTGCCTTGGCTCTCTCCCTGTTTATGACGTGACCATCCTCATCTTGTAATGAACTGATGATATTTCTATACAGTCTATTGACATTAATGTATTTGAAAAAACTCTTTTTTACTATCCCCCACATTTCTGGCCAGCTTAACTCCAGTTGAGCTTTGGCCACACAAATCTTCTCCCTACAGTGGCAAGCAGCATCTCTTGTGTTCTTCCCATGTGACTTGACCTTTCTTCTACTGGGCATACACCTTCCTTTTTTGCCTTATTTCCAAGAGAAGATTCCTGATCAGCCAAGCCATCCTTCTGCCTTGCCTGCTTGACTTCCAGTATTTGGGAATTGCCTGCTCCTGTGCCCTTAGGAGGTGATGTTTGAAAAGTGACCATGTCCATAGCTGATAGAAGAAGGAACTGACATTATGATGAGAAATCAAATGCCAGTAAGGATTCAACCCAAAAACTATTAAAGCCTTGCTAATGACAAGAGTAGCCAAGCACTGGAATACATTGCCCATGAATGCTTAAAAGGGATTATAGTGGTGATGGTGGTGTCATTAAGAACAGGTTCAAGAAACCCCTATCAATCATGAGTGTCATAGCAGATCCTAGCCTGGAGTACAGAAGCAGATTAGATGACTTTGGAGGGTCTCTTCCAGCCCTCATATTATGCATTTATGATTTTGGTTTGTTGATTTGCTAATTGTTTTGGTTTGGGAGGATTGTTTTTTTCCTCAGGGACAAAACTCCCAAGAATTCAAGGGTTTTTTTCCCCCAAAGCTTTAGATTTAAAGCTTACTGTTAGGCTGAAATTGTCAATTGAATTCTTCAGCTGTAACTAAAAATAACTTCCCAGATACAAGTACTTGTGCAGTTTAGAAATTCATGTTACTTACATAGAGGAAATAAAAATGTAATTTTTAATTTTTTTTTTTTTTAGAGAGCAAGAACTTACTATATAGCTAAGACTGTTTCCTGTTGGAAACAGTAGAAAGGACAGATGTTATCTCTACAACACTTCAGTGATCTTTTCCTTCATTCTTCTTCTCTTCTTTCTGAAAGACAGTGCTTTCACACAGGCTTTCAAATTTCTGAGCAATTTAAAATGCAATTGCCAACACACTTGGTTGATATCTTGGAGGTCTTTTCCAACCTTTCTGATTCTATGATACTATGGTATATGTTCCTAGGTGACAATACATGAATATTGACAGAGAATATAATGGAAGAAAAGTTGTGTTACCAAAAATGCCCTGTCAAATGGCAAAAGTCTTGAAACTAACGTCTGAAAGGAAGTGAAATCTCCTATGGCATGTGTTAATGATAGCCATACAAAATGCCCATATTTAAATGCTTCAGGCATGCTACTATAAAAGAACTGAACTTTTCACTAAATAATTTATGCTAAAATATGTATTTTCTGACATTAGTTTTCACTGCTTGGAAAAAAATTGACCTGATTTACATAATATTCTTATGCTGAGGATCTGACTTTAAAAAAGTCCTAGCTTAATAAAATGTTTTTTAACAAAACTTCCCATTGCATATGTCAAGTTAAGTTTCATCCTAGAGTATTCTTCATCATCCAATAAATATGGACATAAGTATTAAATGATGTAAACCCAGAAAATTACAGATTTATAACTGTCATTGGAGATAATTAATACTGATATAAGAAAGGAATTTTCTTTTTTTTCCAAATGAATTTGTCAACATTTCAAACAAAGGAATCAGGAGAACAGATTGGATTTTACTAGAAGACTTTCAGAAACTCAGTAGCAATTATTTTTTGACTAAGTAAGGTAGGAAAGAATAAGGAAAAAACTCCACCTAAGTGACCAAAAACACTTCTACAATTCAGCAGTCTGCATTGCAGAACTTTACTTAAAATAATATTCATAGTAAGTGCTTGCACAAGTCTCATTTTCATGATGTGAAATCATGCTTAATATCTAGCATTTCTATGGCAGATCCAATCCATAGACACTAAATTACTGTAGCAAATGATTTCTAAAATTATTCTCATTTTTTAAAGATGGGAAGCTGAAATATTCAGTAGTTCAGTTCTTTATCTGAAGTACCCATGTGAATCAGTGATGAAGGCAGAAATAGAAATAGTTTCCTCAGTATTAATCCAGTACCTATGATGACATGCACTAAACACAGTTTTCCATGAAGCTGAACAATCCACATACTATTAAAATACTGTTTAAAAACATATGGAAAGTGAAAATACAGGTTATGTGGTATAAGGAAGGGCTTCATCTGACTCATTAATACAGTGTATGTAGGCACTGGATTGATGACAGCCAGCAGGATGTAAAATAGATTATGCTTCCACTTGGTATCCAGTGACAAGTTGATGGATGTTAGTATTAGGCTGTTCTCTGGTTCACAATTTAATTATGCTTTTGATACAGTTAGAATATCAGAAATCCTGAGAAAGAAATCTAAGGAATAAGAAACATTAATGTTTAGCCATTTCCATAAAGACCTTCAGAAAGAAAATCAGATCAATTTCAGATTTCAAAGCTGTATGTAAACCTTGATAAAATTATTATATTTATGCCTTATTTGAAACAAACAAGAAAAAGTGTTGAGAAGAACAACTGGAATAAAACCATAGCAGTACGAAAGCTTAGAAGTCTGTCAATATTCTCTAAAGTGCCTTTCTTTGATCATCTTCAAAGAGAGCTTCTAACATCTTCCCCCATTGCCTGTGTATTTTGTCTGGGCTGAAAAGGTCTGATTGCCATGGTGTCAAAGTTTACAACTTTTTCAAGTATAAAAGTCAGAAATCAGTTCTGTTGAATGAAATCTTTGTCAATATAGATAAAAGGTCAGTGCAATTTTATCTACAAAATAGGATAAGGTTGACCTGTGGAAGAAATGCTTTGTTGCTTTATGGGCTGCAAAACATAGTCCTTTGACACATTAATTCTTTTCTCAGCCTTTTATCTGAAAAGACATTGTTATAAAAACAAGGCATTTATGATGTGCTGTTATGTACTGCTTTTCTGAGGAAAGTTCTGTACCATAATTTATATTTTTATTTACTAGTTGGATGCTCTCCATTTCATAATCATCACTATTTCACACATCCATATTCAAGTAAAGAGGTAGCCATAAAAAGGTAGGACAGTAGTATGAAATAGAGGCTCAAATTTCAAATTCAAATAACAATCTGTGGACTTGTCTTAACGAGCAAAGTTAAGTTTTCAGGCATATTTAAACATACATATTGCCCTATGAAACCTGGAAGCCCAAGGTCTATGTGTGAAGTTCTCTGACAAAACAATTCTTACTTTTCCCTGTATCAAAAGCAAAACATGCAATGAAGATTTCATTCACTTATCTAAGCAAGGTTCTATCTACATACAAAAAATACAACTAGCTCTAGGTAGGTATGTCTGAAAACACTTGCCTAAAGCTGCTTCATAGATAATAGGTGACTAAGACTGTATTAGATTTTGTAAATACTTCCTCTTCCAGATGGGATTAATATTTTTCAAACACATAGCTGAAGGCAAGGGTATATAGATATCTTAAATGTATACCTCTCTGTACACAATGAAGTTTACAATTGCACTTCAAAGATTTTAGTCTTTGTGTCATATGAAACAGAATTTTAAATGACTACACGAAGCACAGAAAATTTTTAAATGTAAACAGATTATAAGCATTTAATTTGTACAGCTCCTGTAGCCAGCATATGCTCTTTGAGTTTCCACCTACCATCTCCATGATATCTCTGTAAAGTTCAGGCCTTTCAGCAATCACATTCGCTGCCTACTCTTAAACAGATTTAACATCTATATGTAGTCTTGTGCCACAGCATTTAGCTGCACTGGTATTCAGAAGAAACTACCTTGGCAATTAATCCCAGTTTTCCTTAAAATGATTATAGGAGTAGTGTTTAATTAATCTGAGAATGATGCCCATCCAACAACTTTTTTGTTGTTGTTGTTGTATTTATATTTTGTCCCCAGCTATCACATTTTATCACTGATTACTTTTTATATAAAGTTATGTTAAAAGTTATATATAACTTTTTATATATAACTGGCCGTAAGTCCAGCTCATCATGGATTTTTGCAGTATGTGTTAGTGATAGCCATAAGAGTTCCACAGCTGTAATTTCCCTGGTGCCACAAAGTGGTAAATACTGGAAAACTTTGAATTTTACATGAAAATTAATTTGTCTTTGATATTTGTACTAACCATATATTTCATTTATCCTAAATACAGAAAGCTCATAACCTATTTTTCTTGTATTTTGAAGTATATTGAGGCACATGTGCTATCATACTTTTAAAAAAAAAATATATATTATTAGTTCAGCACTTGAATATAAACTGTCCAAATACAGTCAAATCTTTCAACGAAACATTTTCATAGCTGGTATATTAGGTTCTGTGCAATACACTGCCAAACTATGCATTTGAACAAGTCAGTTCTCCTGAAAAAAAGCAGGCTTAGCATACTACAAGTACCATCTCAGCAAAGAAATGGGGTTTTGCTGACTTAATGCAAGATTTTTCTCACACAAGCTGCTTAAGTGGGTCACTATATCTTATTAGTTTACTGGCCCAAGGGCAATTTAAAAATTTGACTGAATTTTATCTGTGTATATAGTGCTTTAATCTTATTCCCACATATTTATGTTAGTTGCAGAGGAAAGCTGAATAATTTCTTTGTGATTAGAAACTATTGGCATTCAAGAGGAAATCAATGTACTTCTGAGAGCTCTGGCACTGAGTGTAACTTTTACAAATGGGGTATGCACTTTGTAGGCGAGCTCTCATTGCCACATTGGATCAGATTTTTCCCTGGGTTATTTGACTCCTTAATTCTTTACAATTACTACTGATAATTTAACTGCAGCCATTTAGTCAGCAGTGTCATTACGGCAGCAAGTTAACTACTTCTCAAATCAATACGAGCCTTTCTGTACTTTTTTGTGACAGCAGGATCAGAACACAGAAACAAACATGACTAACAGACCCTCTGGCCAGCTGACACACCATTATAAATATGTAACTTAACAAAAACCTCTGTTTCCTGGAACTACAGCTGCCAGGGACAATTTACTTTGCCTTTCCTCCAGAGCGTACAAAGAAATAAAAGCAGCATATATTCCTATCTCCAGATTGGTGATGTTACCAACAAATGCTCTCATGCTTGAAGATAAGAACTGCATGAAGAGTGCAATTCTTGTCAGGAAAAGTAAAATCTTAAGCCAAAGGAAGTTAGTTGTAAGTGACACTAAAGAACAACTAGATCAAATGAAAAGTACATCAGTGTACATGTAATAAAAACTGTACCAATTACCTGACATTGTAAAAAAAAAATTGTGTTATAAAATTATTTTTGTGCATATACTTGAAAAATTAGATGAGACATCACTACTGTAAGAGCAGACCAAATTTATCCTGAAACTGTAAGATACCTAAAAGCACACTATGCTTCCTTGGATTAGCATAGTTTTCTAATCCTAGGTAATATGCACACATAGATTTTGCTGTTTGAAGAATAAGAAATAGAAAGCTCAGCTATTTACCAAATTAAAGAGTAATACTGTGTGAGGAAGAGAGAATAGGAGAGAGAGCTTTTATTATTATTATTATTATTATTATTATTATTATTATTATCAAAAAAAAATTTACTAAATGTAATCTTTTACGCTGAGGTTCTACCAGCAAAATGTCACTGCTGAAAGCTTTTAGTACACACCGATCTATCTCACAAATTGCACGGATAAACAGCAAAATTTATAGACCAAATAAGAGCTGGTCACCAGGATGAAGCAATGCAAAGCTGCAGAATTCAAATATTTCCACTCTATTAATTAAAAGTAAATATTCAAAACTATTCTATTCAAAACGAGAGGATTAGCAGAGGCAGAGAGAAATGAGAAGCACAAAATCTTTTGCATAGCAAAATTTCTTGTTCGTACGTAGGAAAAAAGGAAACATCAATAAGAGAAAAATACAGTGTTCAATGAAGATGATGGTGAGATAACAAAATACATTACAGATGATCACACCAAGATCTACATTATTACACAAAGGTGACTTTTTCAACTTTGTGCATGGCTGTTTTTAAATTGCAAGATCAACCAGCAGAGAAAGCTCGAGAAGCTCTTGTGAGAGCTTCCATTCAGTCTTCAAACACTGATACTGGGATTCAGTTGTGAATAGCAACCTTTCTAAGAATTATTGAGTAAAATGTCAGAATATGTGACATGGTAGGAATATACTTTAGACAGCATGTTAAATGCAAGTTTTGTCTTCTTTGACCCTTCAGGAACTAAATTATAATGTGAAAACCATAATGGTGTCAGCTACATCTTCAAGAAATTCATGCATGTTAGCTTTTATACTTTTTCACTATGCTTCAGTATGGATCTGGCATTAAATGACAAGCAGGTGACAAGAGCTTGCATTAAAAGTAATATAAATCAATTCTGAAAACTCTAGCACCAAACAGTCAGCAAAAGAAGTAAGTTTATATGAAAATTAGACAGAATTTCTGCCTGAAAGCCTAAGGTCTCCATCTCTTCTATTCACTCTATAACAAACCTGTGGGTTTATACAATAGCACTGATTCTCTTGGGATGGAGTTCATGTGACTAAATTTAGGTATCTTTAGTGGTTTGCAATCAAAAATATCTCTGTAAGATCCAAATCCAACAATATTATGAAGTTCCACTGACTGATTGAATGGTCCAATCTTTCTGAATAAAATCCCTAATCTCTCAGATGCAGAAACGTTGCACACTACTAGGAATTGTATTAGAGACTGGCAGGCTATGAAGGTACCCTTGGTTCTAATCAATGTATTCAAGAAACTATTTCAAAATAAATACTACTCGAAGTCCTGAAAGAGGCCATTTAGGCTGCATAACAGAAACTTGACGCAGGTGCTATTCATGCCTATGATGTGTCTAATTGTAGACAGAATTTCTATAATCAGAAACCATCTCGTTTTTCATATCACTGAGTAGTTCAATCAGTTCAAGATTCAAGAATCTAACGAGTACAATCTCCCAAGTTTACAGGAACTTAAGAGCTTGGTATCCAAACTTCTCTCTTCATTTAAGCAATTCTTGTGTTCCCATTTTTCACATTTTAAAAATCTTGCATGAAGCAAGAGCTATTGTGCTGCTCTTGAAGAATAAAATACTACTCATTTCTGATATGCTGGTACTGCTGAAATGAATTGAAAATAATTTTATCTGCAGGTTTCAGTGATAGAGAATAACTGCATTTCAGGAAGGAAAAAAAATGACGAATGAAAACTATCAAATCAATTATTCCCCATGTACTTGACAAGAATAAAACAGGTCAGAAATTCATGTTCCCTGAGTCTTAGTCAGTTAGCAGTTTACACCACCCTTTTTGCCTGGATCTGAGGGATTTTTAACTTCTTGAGAATGAATATTCAGGATAACTCATAAATATGCTGTTCAAATATAGAAAACACTTGTGTACATATATGCACTAAAATCTTCTGCTTTCAAACAAATCATTGTCCTTTTTTTCCTTCTATATTCTTTTATAATCAGGTTAAGTATCATGAAGCTGCCTGCTCACCCCCTGCCCTACTTCTCCCACCAGCAGGATAGGGAGAAAAATTGGGAAAAAAAGTAAAACCTGTGCGTTGACATAAGAACAGATTACTAATTGAAATAAAATAACAATAATAATAATAATATATTAGTAAGGAAAAGGGGAACAACAAAGAGAAAGAGAAAAGTAGAACTGAAGAAAGACAAGCAATGCGCAGTACCATTGCTCATCACTCACTGACTGATGCCCAGACTATCCCTGAGCAGTTGGCAGTGCCTCCTGGCCAACTCCCCCCCAGTTTTTACACTGGGCATGACTTTCTAAGGTATGGAATATCCCTTTGTCCTGTTTGGTCAGCTGGCCTGGTCATGGTCCTCCTTCCCAGCCTCTTGAGCACTGCCTCATTGGCAGAGCATGGGAAATTGAAAAGGCCTTAACTTAGTAAGCATGACTTAGCAACAACTAAAACATCAGTGTGTTGTCAACATTATCCTCATATGGAAATCCAAACCACAGCACTCTATCAGTGCTATTAGGCAGAATATTAACTCTCTCCCAGCCAAAAGCAGGACATAGGAGAACAAGATCCAATTTATAGTGTTATAAATTATATATTTATATATTTGTCATATTTTAAAAAGAAATGGGTAGAAATCAACGATTGATGGCATGATAGATAAAGGTGAGGAAAGCATCCAAGGACGTGATCTTCAAACAGACATAATCAAGCATTTTAGAGGACTGTGATGCTGCTTGTGAAGGCACTTAAAATGTGCCATGTGGATGTTTACTACATCTGACAGGTGTTCTACCTACAAAATTGTCATGCTAAAAGGGAGCATTTGTTTCCTGCATGTCCACCTGTCTCCACTGCATTTGCTTTATCTCAGCAAAAGAAAGACATTACCTTTGTCTGCTATAATTCTGAATGAAAATACCCATAACGTCTCTTTGTTTTCCTTCTTTGGTATCTTACCCATGGTGGAGAAAGGAAGATGAAATATAAAATTTCCTAGGCAACAGATAGGCAGACAAAACACCTTAAGGTAGCAGCTGTTGTTCTCCTTCTGATGCTACACTTCTGATATTTTAACTTTCCCTTTTTTTTGCTAGGGGTGTGGTTTACTGTTTTACTGCTGGTTTCTTCCAGTTATAAGACAGAACTGAGGTTCAGGAAAAAATTCTCTCTCTTGCTGAACTGACCTTCCCCATTAGAAGATGGACACTTGATAACTGTGTGTGCCACTTTAAATTATTTTTTAATTATTTTTAATTTTATCTTGCTGAGAAATTGTCTCAATTATCACTTACACAGATATGACAGTTACAAGACTTGAGCTCCTTTTCTTTTGTGATGTGCAATGCAGGAAGAAGTAGATTTTTAAAAAATAAAAATCAAGTATTCTACCTTGGAATGGTCATTTTCCATCTTTTACTTAATTGGAAGTTACAGCTTGTTATTTCAGCTCTGGCAGATGGCTGGTGAGAGAGGCAGGCAACTGATCTGCTCAACAATTCTATCATTCCACAATGAAGCTAGAAGGAGCATTTTTATTTTGCTTTAGTTTTCCTATTTCATACTTAATCTATATATCTTTTAAAAATAATTTTTGTAAGCCTGAATACTCCTTCAACCAACTTCTAGAGTTTCACTACAATATGATGAACTGTTACGATAAGAAAAGTCTATAAGTAAGTAAATAAATGTACCAGCTCATTCTTTGAATCAAAATGTTAATTAAAAAAAAAAAAAGCAGCAGCATAAAGAAATTAGAAATTTCAAATACAATCTAATTTCCTAGGCAACATAGGATTCTGATCATGTCGTCCAATCCCTGCCTTCTTCACCTAAAGTGATACAATCAGACAAAATCCTTGGAGGAGGGTTTAGAGCTACAGGTGATAATTTTTCCACATCTATTCTTCAGAAAAGTCTGAATTATAGCTTCAGAAACATGTAAGCAGTTGTGGAAACAAGTCAAAAAACCACAATGCCATTGTCAAAACTAATGACACTAAGTCACTAAACAACTGTTTATGTTTCACAGATTTTTGTTATGCTTCATTGTGTTTGTAGATATAGCAATAAGATGACAAATTAAACACAAATATGGGGTATAATAAATAATTGTTTATCCTTTGCCAGGATATTTTATTTGATTATTTACACTCCAACATAGAATGTAAAAGACTATAGTAATGCTGAGCATTTAAAACTTTTTCCTAAAAAATGCACATATGCTAGAAACCAAATGTCCATTTTGATCAAAGTAATAAACAGAAAATTGAACATATCAATATTATTTGTATCATGTAGCCTTTCAGTACTTAAAGGAGGCCTATAAGGCAGATGGGGACAAACTTTTTAGCAGTGCCTGTTGCAATAAGACAAAGGGTAGTGGTTTAAAACTAAAAGAGACATGACCTATATTAGATATAAGGAAGAAATTTTTCACAGTCAGGATTATGAAACACTGCAATAATTGCCTAGAGGGGTGGTTTATGCCTCATCCCTGGAAACGTTCAAGGTCAGGCTGGACAGGGCTCTGAGCAAGCTGACTGAGTTGATGTCCCTGCTCATTGCAGGGGGTTGGATTAGATGACCTTTAAAGGCCCCCTCCAACCCCAACTATTCTATGATTCTACAATATGTTGCTTTCTAATTTACTTTTCAGTTTAATATTTTTGTGTTGCTAAGAAGAAACTGCCCTATCTCTGTGGAGTGATTTATTAATCACTTTCTTCATAAATCAGAAGATGCAACAGAATCAGTGACCTGTGGGAATATAGTGCACTTAGGCATTTTCACAAGAACTGTTTATATGTGCATAAAAATTACTGAGAAAGGAGAAGAAAAAGCCTGAAACTCTCTCTCTTGCTAAAGAAAAACATGTGAGCCTGATAAAACTGAAGCTGCATTTTTCATCTTCCTTTTGGTCCTTCATTATATAAAATGATCACCATTTGGATGGTGATCCAAATTCTCTCTCTCTCCCTTTCTCCATCTCATTCCATCTCTCCATTCTGGCAACATCCTACATTTCTGAGGTTTGCTGGCTGCAAACAAGAGTTCACAAGTCTATCTTAACAAGAAAATCACTTGCTGAGAAAGTGGCTAACTGGCAGTGGGAACAATTCTTCTTACTCCTCTGCCCTTCCCTAAGAACAGTGCAAAAGTTAAAAGAAGGGACAAGATCTACACTTGGTAGCATATACAGACACTTTATTATCTGTTCATAGAAATCTAATGTTTTGGCAGTCTTCCAAATATGCATATATAATACAGGGAACCACTTTTCTTGTAAAAAAAAAAAGTATTTGCTGGCACAAGTTTGAGACTGAGTTGAAAAAATCAGCAACTAAAGCCCCATCCCCACAGTCACGGATAAAGTGGTCTTTGTTAATTTGGCAGAGCTGAAAGAAAGAATTGAAACTTGCTCTCTCCTCCTTCTTGGCTTTGCTTACATCAGAACTCCCTAATTAGACTTTGTTTTCATTCTTGAGACTTTCTTTTCTGAATTATGAAGTTTTTTACTTAAGTGGTTTGTCTAATTTTGAGTGTGAAAAAAATTAAAATTAACACTTCACTCAGATTTCTCAGATTTGATTGGACTGATAATTTCATGAGCAATAATTGAAAGTTATTGCTTATCAGAAGGCAGTCCAGTTGTGAACTTTAGTTGTGGTCTCAGGCCCTGGGAAGCAGATTTTCACAAATCACATGCAAATCCTTTGCAAGTGGTACTTGTTAGCTTCTTTCAGCTGAGAGAGTGAATGGATACAGAGATGATCAGGCTGAGGCAACACAGTCCTATGCAGAATTCATGCATTTTTAAATATCAGGCATCTAGTGGGCCCAAAAATTATTTTCCAGCCTGCCATGTAGTTTCCCTGACATAAAGCTAAACAAAACACAATGCCTGTAGAAACATGAATCACACGGATTATTAGTGATTTTTATTCAGGCTTTCTGTTACTTTTTTGCATCAATTATTCTTAATTCTAATTACTCCCTAATCTAATTCAAATAACACTGGCTATCCCTGTAGTCCTCCAAATAATATGATGATTGTCTGTGAGAAAAGTCCCTCAGGCAAAGAGTGGTTCCAGGTACCAAAGGTAACAAATGTGCAGGTCAGCTGCATAGACATCTGCTCAGCTCTTTACCTGGATA
This sequence comes from Lophotriccus pileatus, assembly GCA_035583135.1. Classification (NCBI taxonomy): domain Eukaryota; kingdom Metazoa; phylum Chordata; class Aves; order Passeriformes; family Tyrannidae; genus Lophotriccus; species Lophotriccus pileatus. Next base: position 86,987,018 of record JAWWES010000115.1, read on the forward strand.
TAACTTTAATCGATGCTTGCTGTTGAAACAGAATTGGCATTAAAACTAGCTTGTACAACCACATTAGTTCCACTTTCTGTTACCTTGGTCATGGTGAAGGGCAGCTTATGGACACTACCCTTTTGCAAACAGCAGTCTTTAGCTGGACTGCTAAATCAGCCCTTCCTGGTGTTGCCTACTCTCCATTTTGCACTAAAATTTATACAGAGTCTCATACGGGGCTAACAAAGCGAAGGCATTGACTCATGTGCTAGGCCATTGAGATATAACCACCCCGGATAATGAAGAATCCTCAGCCACAGAGAGCTGGTTTATGAGCACAGGGGTTGCCTGGTAACAGGCGTCTGTCAGGTGCCTGTTATCATTTGATGAAAGCTGATCGGGGAGTCGTGCTGAAGGAGATTGGATCATTATAAAAGAACAGTAATTTGCCCTTATGCCTCAAGTTGAGGGATCTGATGCAGCAAGAGTCTACTGAGATAAGAGGCAACTCTATTTTTTCTCAGTGTAGAAGGAGAAAATTATCTTTTTAGTGTGCCTTGCAGGGAAATGACTGCACTAGAGCACTCTGGGGGTCTGTGCTGAGACTCCAGGGGCTGTCTGGGTACCCCTTGGGCTGCTCTAGGCACTGCACTGAGGCACGTTCAGTTTTCTGCTGCTTTGTGGCCTCTTCTGGTTTTTTTTCTCAAGCAAAAGCAATTATGACATCAGAAGCTCTGCACCATACCTAAGATGCTCACCTTACTGATAAAGCATTACTCAAAAGGCTCTGATCTTCACTGCAATGCTAAGGAGAGAGGGGTTAAAAGTGTGGAAGATGCTAGGCTGAGCTTTACACCTTTACCTACACATAAAACTGAAAGTTCCTGTACCCAGAAATCCGACTGAGTATTTCCGAATAAAAGGCAATCTTCCTCACATAGGAAACTCCCAGGTGACCAGTGACTAGGTCCTCCAGCAACTATTTAATAGGTAGTGAGCAGGAACTGACATGAGATTCCACATTCTGGGCTAGGGGGTGCCTTCTAAACAGAGAACTGTTTTGTCATCTTGCAAAGGCCTCTGCAGTTTGATTTACATTCTGTTACACTACAGTTCAGGGGAGCTATAAATAGAGCAAAGGACATGACCCAAATAGCGGATGCAGCTAAAGAGAAAGTTAGGCAGAATGTTTAGGAAAATTATTTTAAAAAAAAAATAAAAGAGAGACGGGGGAATAACTTTCTTAGGAACCTGAAATCCTTTGGCATCTGACCATCTGACATTAGCTGCCATAACCTTTACAAGAGGTTAAAACTATACTAGTGTCCAGAAGTACTGCAATTTAGATAGTCTATGTATTCCCTAAAATTGGTCAGGATCGAGAAAGTAGATTTCTGTGTCTGGTTAAAGAGCTGACTTACCCAACTACATCAAGATCACAGCTGCTTTATCCTCTGCCTTGGCAGTATTTCACTAGAAAAACAAAACTGATATAGTAACTAAGCCCTGGACAGGTTTTGACAAAAGCAAGTAGATGCAGCCCTGCCTGGGAAACCCCAGCTCTGAAAGACAGTATTGTGTCTCTCTGACTCACTTTGGCTGTTCCCAACACACACCAGCTTGTCTTCCTAATCCTCCTTCCCTGCTCCTGGCCATGCTGCCAGACCTCCTCCCTCACTCTGGCCCTGGTTTTCACTTAAGTCCATCGTTAGCTACTTCAACTCACTGATTTCAAGGAAATTCGTCTTTCTTTTCTTGTTGGTTTAGTTCTCATCCAGAATAGCAAATGAAATCAGCTCTCAGAGGAGTCTGGAGAGCTACAGAGCAGATGGAAAGCGCATGTCAGAAGTGGAGAAAAAAACAGAGAAAAAAAGGCAAATTTCCCTTTTGCCAGAAATGAGCTGTTTTATCTGCTTTACCTCATGTCAGGTAGCTTTATTCAGAATATTCTGGTTAACAGGTCCACTCCTCAAGCTGAGTTTATGTGATTTCCAATTCCTCCTTACTCAGTACTCTGATTTACATTCAAAAAAGGCAGATGCCTAAATTCTAAATGATGCCTTAAGATTCTTAAGATTTTTAGTATATAGATTTTTAATATAGCTGTATAGTTTCTAACACTTTAAAATAGCAGTTAAAAGTTATTAAACTCCCTTTCTCATGCTGTGTATTCTCTTCTTCCATTTTAGGCATCATACGCACATCACTGCTTGCTTAACAACAAAACACCTTTAGTTCAGCTTCAAATGAATACCAAAAAACCCCCAATAAAAATTTCAAGAGATATTCACTCAAGGAAGTCTGCAGTGTTTTTTAAATTTTCAGAAATGAATTTTACTTATAGACATGTCAAAGAAATCACATTAGACTTGGAACTTCAGTTGTTGCACTGAATGGTGATATATTTCATATAAGATAGAAAGCAACTTGATGACAGGGTTACCAAAAGCCCTTGATGCAGAGGCACTTAGATGAGACAGTCAAGGCTCTGCCAACACCCTTTGCAGTAAGAACCACTCACCCCCACACAAAACTTTGTGTGAATGTCATGACAGAAAATTAATTTCAAAGTTTTTATCCAGCCAATAACTCTTGCGGGAGCTTATTTTTTTTCAGAAAATGTGACTTTGGGAAAGGCTTCTACAGCAAAAAGGAAGAATTTAAGTTCCACTATTTTATCCTGAAAGTATATTTATCCAATCTTATGATGCTTCTCAAAGCATTTCAAAGACCCAGTGGGTTGTTCTACCTAATTTGAAGTGTATATCTTACTTAAATTTGAGAAAAGTATTGATTTGTCTGCTTTCTGTGAGCCAAGAGAAAGATTAAATTTTATTTGAAATATTCTTCTCATATTACTCTCTCTCTAAAAGTCTTTCATTTCAGTGACTGGACTGTGTCTTGTGGGTACTTAGTAAAATCTGGAGCAGAAATCCTCCTAAATTTCTATTTTATTAACACAATAGCTTTACTTATTCTGGAATTGTTTTTTTAAAATATTCAGGCATTTGAAAATGAATATCAACCACAGTAGGACTGACAAACGTCCTTGAACATTCTGATTTCCACATCGTTGCCAAGAAATGTCTGAGAAATGTGCTTATCTGCATCCTTAAGCACCTGACACAGGGCCAGGAGTTGGACTCAGTGATCCTGATGGGTCCCTTCCAACTCAGCATATTCTGTGAGTCTGTGACTTTTACATTTTTGTAAACTACCCCTCTGTTTTAGACTTGAAGCATATTCTAAGTGTATTTTGCTTCATGTCTTTCTCAGGTAGCTGGGCAATGCTGTGTACAGTGTATGTGCCACAGTACATTTTATGAGTCTACTTTAAAGTGGCACAAACAACAAAACAAAGTAGCTCACGTTGACCATGGTTCTTAGGGGTGTTGTGCTCTCTTTCTGCCAAGTTTCTGTATGATTTGTAGTAAAAATTAATGAAAATAATGTCATCAAATTTTAGTGTTGGGTTTTTTTTCTTGGATATTCCACAACAGAAGTGGAATTTAAACAACCTGCTGACAACATTCACATGGATGAACCATTCTTTTTAGGATGGAACAAAAATTAAAACATATTTTTTTATGACCAAAGCTACAAATTTAGGATCACCTATTTCTATAAATCTTCTGATATTAAGTGGATACAGATGATGAAGTGTTCACTATGATGAGCTGTTTATCCATTTGTTTCTTCTTGAAGACAAATATCTTTGAAAGTCTTCTTTAGAAGAATATTTTCTCTAGCCATGTCTAACTTCCAACAATCCACAGACACCCCTACCATATCCTGGGAATACAAACCTAATAGCTTTTAAGATGATGGATCCTTTGAGGCCTCTTAAAGTGCTGTGCCCTTCAACCATTCTTCATGACAAGTCTCTGTAAGTGTAGCTGAGGAAAAGGGACATACTGGGTTTTTTTGTTATGAGAGCTCTGTCATGTGCTGAAAACCTCTAATCCAAGTTCTGAGCTGCAGAAGAAACCTACAGGTTTAGGCAGGTTGTTATTTAAGTACTTCCCTTGTTTGGAACACTGAGATTTGCTCCTTGGCTTTGTTTTCAATAGCTGTGTATCCAGAAGAGGAGCAAAATGACTATTGTCAACAGAAGTTTATTCACATGTTTTATGTGCTTATCTGTGTAAAATGCATCACTTTGTGTGAAACTGAAGCTGAGAGGGCTAAAGCAATAAACAGAGAGACTAGTGTATGCATAATTAGTGAGTGCCTGTCTAGTATACTGTATGCTGCTCTGAGGTTTGAAGAATATTGAAAAATTGGTCAGTGTTTAGAGAAATGCAACAAAAATAGAAATGTTGAGGAATGCCACCTTAAAGATTACTAAATCATACTCTATAGAAGGATAAAGTAGAGGTCTCTGTGGTCATGAAGGTCATGAGAGACAAATTTTGACTAGAAAATAAGTGAATACCTAGACTGGAGGTTGCAGTTTATCACCATGGAATGAAGTGGGTTTTTCTTCATGGGGGATTATTAAATGATGATGATGATGTGATGTTGGTTTTGTTGGGTTTTTGGTGTGGTTTTTTTTTTCCTCCAAGGCATACTCTATTTAAACAGCTAATTATTATATTCTGTGGAGAAGCAAGAGATAAATACTATTCCCTTTACTCTGCAAAAGTTGTGCAAAATGAGCCTGTTGGTTCCTTCTGAATTCGTACTAAACACTGAGAGAAATTCAGTTCAACATCAGACAACTAAGAGGGGGTAGTGCTTATATTATTAAGTTAAGAACGTTGTATGCTGTTATGCTCGTAATAATTGAGACACAAATTCTGTAATGATTAGTCAACATTTGGCCACTTCAAATTCTCTGACTTGTTTCTATTCAGTGACAAAAGAAATCCAGTTTCTTTAGTACTTTCAAACCTTTACATGTTAGAAAGGCTATAAATATGCTAATTTTAACACATAATGATGGTATTTTGATCTACCTTCTCTCTCTCCTGAGACAGCTAATTTTTCTACTTTTCACATAACGTATTGTCAATACACTGAAATATTACAGGCAATATTATACATTACAGGTAAAATTAAGCAATGTACATAAAAAGCTAAAATGATTCACAGTACAAAGAAAAAAATTGGAGGAGAAGAAATACCCCTGAGAAACTCCCTACCTCTCATCTCATTTGATCTGTCTTATATGCTATCAAAAAAGCTACACAACTTTCCCAAGGATCTTTGGATTTGCAAGAATTTTCAGGGGAGCTCAGGACTGTCTATAACTGAGGCTCTGGTTCACCCACATAAGTTTCTGGCAAAAGAGCATATCTCCACACACAGCTGCCACTTAGGATCTTAATAAACTACAGCTTTGAATTTTCTCTCCTAAGGCACATGCTCATCTATTGGCCCAGCCATCACTTTTGGTATTGAAAAAAATGCCTTGAACTTTATAATTTAGAAGATGGAAACAAAAGCAGATGCATGAAAGATGTTCTTGTCTGAGTAGATAGAGGAGAGCTGAAATAAGTCAAAGCCATTACAGCATCCTCCTTTGCCAGTTTAGCAATACTGCACCATAAAGCTGTGAGCTGTAAAGCTGCTCCTGTTTCCTACTGAGAGAGGTAGCTGCATCTCAGCGATGCATGAAGCAATTCATCTATGTAGCTTATAAAGCACTTAGAGTTCCTTTGGGATAAAAAGCACTTAAAAATGTAAGGTATTAGTATTTCTTATGTGTTTAAGTTGTCAAATCTTACTTTTTTATCACTCAAATCAGCTTTAAAATTCACTTTTGCTGTAAAACGCACAAATGTTAATTCATTTCAATTAAAAATCTATTGCCAGCACATCTTTTTTTATGGTGCTTGGGTGGAATACCCCCTTGAATCTTACTCATGCAATACACTGTACAGGGCCAGCTTTCCCCTCACATTACTATCCATGTGCAAGAGCAAGTCATTCTTTTGGCTGTCTACGACCTAAACATCTTTTTGCTGGGGTCAAAAAAAATTTGGATTTATTGACTTCCCTTCTTTGGGTTTTGCTACGGGAATGACAAGGACCATATGCAAGGGTATGCACATAGTTTCTTTCCCCTGTACCTCTTCACTCTCCTCCCAGTGTGCAAGGTTTCACTAAATATAGGATGCCACAAATGCCAGTTTCTAATCCTTCACCCAAATGTCATTTCAGTAATTCTTACATTGCTGAAGAAGGCTTGTACAAGATCTTCTAGTTAAGTGCTTTAGTGCGATGGGACTGTGGCTGACATTTACATCAGCCCTTTCTGTGATTTAAAAGGGGGCAGAAGTGCTTGGGGTGGGGGACATTAGCATATGTGCCTCACTGCAGCTGTAGTGAGGAAGTAGGAATAGGGCTGGATACAGGTAGAGGTTGAAGCACCACAATGAAAATTATTTTCTAGACATTATTGTATGATTTTATGAAATATTGTTCACTTTAAATTATTCTGTAAAGTCAGACTAAAAGAAGCCTATTATTACACAGAAAAAAAAAATCAAGACAAACTACAGTAATTAATTCTTTAATTTAGAAATTTGTGACATCCAAAACACTATGCTTCAGAAAAGTATTACAGCCCAAGAGCTTTTTTGACTGCTAAAACTGCAAGTCATTGTGCCTTGGAAAGCAGCAGTAATAGCATGATCTGAAGAGACATTTCTCAGATCTGTCCAATAATTTGCATGTTAAGCATCCTAAGAACGTTAAACCATTTGGTCAATAATCTATATTCTTTAAGATTTATTTCTCTTTTAATTAATACTGAAACTTCAGTTGTAGAAAAAGAATGCCTAATGATGTATTCTGAGCCTTCCTAATGGAGGACGAACGTGTGCATTACCCCAGCATAAAAAGTGAGTTAATGTCAGAGATTTAGCTTTAACTCTGAATTTCCTGAATTTTTCAAGCTCAAACAAGACCCTTAATGTTACTTTAATGTAGTTTTTGGTGGTATAATTCTTCTTAATTCTGTCCATTGCAGTCCTTTGATACTTTATGAATTACTTATCTCACATTAATAAGGCTTAACATGGAGTATTAACCTCCTATACATTCCTAATTAGTTTTTAATGAATTTTAGTTTCCTTGTTAGAAAAAGAGCTAGTTAGCTAACTACCACAAATTTAATCTCCATTACTGGAGCATAAGACAACCACCCCTGGGGATGCATGTCCTTGAGATTTTCACGTTAAACAAGCAGCTTTATAAAAGAGTCAAAGAAACTTATTATGTGTGCTTTGGCTTACTTCTCAGCTTTAATGGTGTAATGAGTCCTGAACTATTTATAACTAGTGACACAATACACTGTATAAACTTTCAGAGATTTCTATAATATGTTAAGATACTAGAAAAAAATTTAAAAGGCCAAATTGCTAGTCACCTGACAGCCTGATACTCTGGAGTACGAAGGGAAAAGGAGGTGAATTAGTTCATTTTCTAATACATGATTTAGTTCAACAACAGTAGCAGTTATGATACTACATGTAATAGAAAATAAAATTTTCTTTTTTTGATGTCATAATCACACTTTTCCCCCGAATAGTTTTTTTTTTTAATGTGGATGAATTTTATGAAATGTATGTATGAACTATAATACTATTTGTGTATAGTACAAAGAAATGTGTTTTAAGTAATTATTTTGCAAGGGAGCCAACAGAGTATAAGTTACAAAAGCTTTTTTTTCTTGTTTTGGCAGTGATTTAAATAAACATAAATAGGGATAAAATTTAGGAACTAGTACATTGGGATAAGTAAAACAGAAAGAACAGCATCTCATTATGAACTGCAGCAGTAACTCAGGAATGAATTACAAACAGTTTTCATTGGCAGTATGCAGGATGTTGCTGAAGCAGCACTCAGTGCTGGCATCAAGTCAGAGAAACACAAACCCTCCAAGCCCTTTGGCTCTGTTGGGACAGTGCTACAAATAGGATGTTCTTCATCCTGGTTCTTCAATTTCAGAATTTGATTTCCTTGGTGATTTACCAAAGCCCTACCATTTTGTATTCAGAATGTACTGCGGGAGCTGTGTGTTACCCATATCCTGGGGGATGGGGAGAAGGTGTGGCTCTCTGGGGTTGGTGTACGAGGTCTGCAGTGGAGAGCTCAGTTGTCTTCTCTGACATTGTTCTTCCGACTACACAGACCTTCTTGATATTGGATGTATGATATTTTAGAATGGAAAGGCATCTGAAGGACTATAGTTGAGTGAACATCTATGTTAAAGTAGGCTGCAATTGCTTGTATTAGACAAATGGACATTTCCTTTCACTAGCACAAATTGTACTTGATTAATTTCTTTTTGTCAGCAAACAGGAGCAAAAAAATAAAATATAGTGTCCCAGACAGTGAAAATGTATACATGTACAAGTGCACGTTATTAAAACACTTTAAATGCAGAAATCTAATATGAAATGGAACTCAATTTAAACATTATTTTTATTAATTCCTTTCCATAGTGTTTTTCCACATTTTCAATAGGAGTAAGTTTATAAATATGTAATGCTCATGATTCATAATGGTGATCATGAAAGGCAAAACCAGATAGCTGAGTGCTTTAACAGCTGAATTTCCAGACCAAAAGAATAAATTCTTGAAACTCTGCATATGTCATAGATCTTACTGGGACAGAGGCCTGGTACTGTGTTTGCATCACCACTGAATTTCACTCATTAATCTTTTACTTACAAATTAGAGTAATAAATACATGATTATCATGCATTCATTAATTAGACTTCACATTGAATGTTTCATGTTGAGACCCATCATTGTGTAGCAGCTGATGGGAAACAGAACAGCTGAAAATGAAAGGCTATCCAAACCCATGAAATGCTAGAGGCAACTTAATCACTGAGCCTGACACACAAAGTACAGACACCATATCCAGATGTGGTTTAGCTGAGTTCACAACCTTATTAACTTAATTCTAAGGGCTAGCAAGCAATAACTTGTACAGTGCAAATCATCAATCCTCATCATCAGAGACTGTCATCAGCCCATGACCCATCCATGACTGGCCTTAGACAGCAATGAGCCTGTCTTGCTCTCACTTTCTGTGATGGTTCAGGGGAAAGGTAGTATGCTCCTCATTACACAGAAAAAAGCAGCAGCTATTGCAAAGTGCTCCTTTTCCCTAAGTCCAGCATCAGGTGATCAGGGTATAAGAAGCAAGCCAGTGAACTAGACAGCTGCTATCAGACAGAACTACTCGTTCACTTACCTGCCTTCATCAACCTTGCAGTTTTCCAGATATTTAAACCAGCCATATCTATTTCCCATTTTGAGAGAAATGTCACTTTCTCCTCACACAGTTCTGAAGACTAATCTAGCACTTGAACTATCAGAAGGGCTTATATGCACTTCCTTCTGTTACACAGAAGATTGTTACTGCCCTCTCTCTCCCCCCTCTCATCTTGTCTCCCACTGACTATATCCGTCTTCTCCTGAAGAAACCATTGCTGAAATTAAACAAATATTTTCACTCCAGTCATTAATACTTCTTCCTGTATTTATTTTAAAATACTCAATTTCCTGCCTTGCACCTTCTGTTAATGACAGAAGATAACCTGCTAGGATAAAGGTGGAAGCTAATGAACTTTTTCAAACTTTCCTGTGCTAAGCCTTTCCTCTTATCTCAGATCTATGGTGGTGGGGACAGATAATACTTCCAATCACAGTAGCAATGTATGAGGCAAAACATGAACCTTTCCAAAGACTCTATCTATTTTCTGTAACAGGAACATATAAACACCAAGGCTAGCTTTAAATACATAAAAATACAACTGACTGAGAATAATACAGATGTTTTTTTGACAGGAAGAATGGGAATTACAAAAAAATTTTTCTGCAGTTACAGAGGTAGATGGCTATCCCTCATTCCTGTTGCTGAGTATTTTCAGGGAATTCCTTCTGGAACTGACCACTAGCTTGATTGTTGGATATTTGGGTTTCAGTCATTATAAATATGTATATACACACTAACTTTCCACCTGAAAGCCCAACATTCTACTGAAAGAAACCAAGTTGATTCACTTCTCAGTTCAACATAACACCATTATGTTTACTCATGACTCTTCCATGTATATACTTAATTACATTTCAGATAAGTCTTAGGAGAAATTTTGACTCACTCTTAAACACGATTTCTGTAAACCACACAGAAGCTTCTACAAAGGATTATGTTAGTTTCTTGCAACTGATTACATTATACTGATACTTCTGCAATACTACTACTTTCTTTGGTTATTACAGCTGAATTGGCCAAATGCACAGTCTTTCAAGCTGTATCACGTGTTCATTTTAAAAGACTAACCCAGCACTATAGCTATTCACAAATGTGGGTGAAACAGCAACAATAAAAATGTAAAGATGAAAAACGCAATTTTTACAGACTGTTAGCAAAAGCCTTAAGTGTTCAAAGTGTCACTGCAGCTTTTTGCAAATCTTTCAGCAAATATTGATTTTTTTAGATTTTACAAGCTTTCAAATATATGGCAAAATCTTTTGCATTTACACCATTCAAATTGCCTTCTATTGAATGCATTTATCACTGACAAACTTGAGAAAGTTGTCTAATAACTGTTACATGAAATGAAAGAAGCAAAAGAAACATAAGTTGACATTGCCTCATGAATAATCATTCCTTTTAAATATAAGAAGACAATTTAATTTCCTACAAAACAGGAAGACTGAGAGTATTGCTACAGTCAGTAGGTGTGGACTGTCCATCAGAACTCATTTTTGAGGACAGACCTCGTTAAAAGTTGTATTGGAGTTTATCATGTAACTTTGAACTTTGCATTACTTTGGGGG
>JAWWES010000115.1:87002787-87026974 GCA_035583135.1 Lophotriccus pileatus
GCTGGCTGCTATGCTGGCTCTTCCATTTTCTTCTGTGCCACAACCTTCTCTTCTGTTTTCTTAAATATGTAACTGGCAGAGGTGGTACTAAAACTTTTGATTGGCTTTGCTCCAGAAATTCACCTGGAAAACCTATTTTCAGCCCTGGGGGGGCTGTTTTGCAAATCCACAACACTTGCGTCTTAATCTACTGGTAAGAGTAATCACCAAGGGAGCACATAATGTCCAGATCTTCTATTCTCTGGAAGGTTATACATTTCATAGCATTAAATTAAAAAACAAAAACAGGTCTGGGAGAAGCATTTTCATGGAGAAGGGATGTATTAACCAAGCTTAGGGATATACGCAACTCATAGCCCTGAAAATGGGGCAGATAGGTTGATATCTTGGATTTTGAAGTTGTCAGCAGTATTTACGTAGATTGCATGCCAGCTAATATTAATGCAAGCTGAAGGACAGGACTGTAATTCAAGATCATATATATTCAAGTTAATATCACAGATATTTTTGTTGAAAAGTACCCAAACAAATATTCTATCTTCTGTATTACAGACAATGAGAAAAACTTTACATGCTGCCCACAGGGAACCTGATGGAAGAATTAAGATAAGAATAATAGAAAGGATTAGAGAGTAATACCATATCATTAGTTGATTAGAAAGTCAAAAGAACAGGGGAAGGGGTTTAGATTTCAGGTCACAGAGAAGGAGATTAGTAAAGGGAGTAATTGTTGACCTTCATTCTTAAGTAATGTCCCTTTTTTGAAGAAGAAAAGTCCACACACGCATCAGTAACTATAAAAAAGGATATTAATGCCATTATTTTCTGTACCTAACTGTCAGCATGTACCAATAAATCATGAAAGACTGAATGAAACTATATATTGAGGATCTAATTTTAATTATTTAATTTTACCTGTATTGTAGTCAATAGCTGAGTTTGTGATCAATCTCACAAATGCGATAAAGTTTAGTAAAAATATTTTTTTAAGAGTAACAATTTAGCCTATCATTGCAAGTAAGACTTAATTGTCAATATTTATAATAGAGAAATTTCAACTTTTTTTTTAAGAGAAAAATCAATCTAATGGTGTAACAAAATCATATTATTAACGGCAGCTATGTAAACAAGTCATTTTGTATTTGAAACAATTAAAAACACAGTACACAGTCAACCCTCAGTTAGGAATCCAATTAATGTCATATAGTAAGAGCAGGTTTTTTCCATGTGATTTAAAGAAGGAACTTATCTATCTGACAAGATATTCTGTAGTCATGAATCCATATTCATTACTTCCTTTATTCTGGCTAAAATCGTGGCAACATAAGTAAGTCTTGATCCTGACTGTCTTAATTCAGTAGGAAGAAGAAAATCTGTGCTTTAAACTTGATACTTCTTGGGTTTAATGCTGTCAGTAGTAATGATTTCTCTTTACTTTGACTGGAAAGAAGCTAATCATAATAAAAGAAGGTTTCACAAGTGGCAGAGGAGTGTTCACTGCTAGGTAAAGCACTGGGGATACTTTGGACTCCTAGAAAGCATCTGCAATAATTAACTAAACAGAAATGGTACCAACTAAAAACCACATTTCCATGATACTGTCATACTGACAGCAACAAACCTGGCACTGATTTGGTTCAGTCCAAAGAATGGTTTATCTTGGGCGAACAAGCATTCTCATTGCACAGTGTTGATGCATTTGCCATGTTTTGCAGAGTAAGAGATTTATCCATATGAACATGAGCAGTGCCAATCCAGCCAGCCTTGGGGTTGGAGAATGGCTCCTGTCCCACTTGATGGTATAGATACAGCACTAGACAGGCACTTGCCCTCACAGTTCATAAAACAAGAACTCCAACAAGTGTTGTAAAAATGAACAAGTAGGCAGCATGATGCATGGTTAGGATGGTGTCCTCTGCATCTGCTGACCTTGGTAACTTTGGTCTTCAGATACAACAAAGCCAGATATACTAATACCCTAACCCTAACCTGTTCCCACTTTCCTGTTTTCTGAAATGGGTCTTCCTTTTTTTATATAATTCCTTTTGGATTCCAAAATTTGCTTCAGCTAGGATCTACCAAATTCTCTCAATGTATAATTTAGGGAGAATAGCTTTATTTTTGGCCAGGTAAAATGCTCAGTACATTTTTAGTATTAAATAACACATATTAAAAAAATACATAAATTTTCTTATTCAAGAATACGTAAATATAATTATTAAAATGTGACTAACAAGCCAAGTGACATCATGATAAGTATAAAGTGGGTTGCTATCTCATTCAGAGTTCCTCAGGTGTGTCTTAGTTCATGTGTCACGATTCCATTACTGATTATTCCCATCAGTTGCACCAGCAGAGGTATAAAAGAGGGTGTTACAGGTAATACTTTCTGTTAGGAAGTTTTAAGTAAATTTATTGGAAACAAAAGTATCGTAAAATAAAGAACAGTTGACAGAAATTGATAGCAATATTTGAACCATATCATAGAACCTTTCCCTGAAACCAATTAATTAGAAAAATAAATATCCAATATAAAAGATAGGAGAATAAGGAAAATTTTTCAAATTACTGTGAGTCCAAATCTAACCAAGATACTACAAAAGAAGCTAATTAATCTGGAACATAAGTTCAGGTGCTTATTCTTGAAAATGCTTAAACAGTAGGGAAATAAATCCGTCTGAGCCTCTGAGGTTAAAAGCCCATTGGTTCATTGGATTTTTTCTCAAATTAAGTTATGAGATCAATTTACAGAAACAGCTTTGGAGCAATAAATACTCAGGTTTTCAGCTGAACTGCAAATATGCAAAACTAAAGAATACATATTTCTATGTGATTGCATGACAGTACTCATACTTCGATAAACCCACCCCTTGGGTGATACACGCCCTGTATCACTAAGGATGGGATTAATATCATTTAATAACTTTAAAAGGCCATGCTGTAGATAGCTGCATCTCAGTTTTCCAACCTGGGCTTTCTTTACAACCAAAGAAGAGAAATAGGCTGTTCTAAATTGCAATTCATCTTAACTACATAATTAATGGCACTTTATAATTAAAGGTTGGACCAGATGATCTTTCAGTGTCTTTTCCAACCTGGGATGTTCTATGGTTCTATAAATTTACTTTTCTTCTATAAGACATTGACAATAAACAGGGTCTGGAAGGTTAAGTCAGAACTCTGAACTAAAGAGATGATTCTCCTTCTGCATCTCTAACAGACAAATTCTTTCACTTGCTTTCTTTCATACATTCTTTCCAATACTTAAAAGTAGCCTTGCTCTAGGAAGTCCACATCAGTATGTCTAAACAACCATCATAATTTTGGGAAAATCGTGATGATAAGCAGTTGCTCTGTTCTGATGAAAATTACTATTTACTACAAATCTTGTCCCTTTGTTTTCCAGTGCTTTCTGAGGAGGGGGGCTGCAGATTTTTGTTTGGTCCATTTTTTGTAACAATTTAAAAATCTATTTACATCTTTACTGTATTTCTTATTTTCTATGCTTACATGAAGATAGTTATAACATGCAGCCTAAAATCAACCACACCTACTACAGACAGACAGAGCTAAAATCAGAAGACCAAAAGTGAGAAGATTCACAGGTTAAGATAGTTTAATCAATGAAGAAAGAAAAATGAAGGAAACCCAAAAGAAAACAAAGCATGTGATGCAAAGCAGCAACTCACCACCTCCCAGAAAGAAACTGATGCCCAGACACCCTCTGAGCAATGGCTACTTTCCTAAAAACCCCTCTCTTCAGTTTCTATTGCTGAGTGTGAGATGGAATATCCCACTGGCCAGTTCAGGTCAGCTGTCCTGGCTGTGTCACCTCTCCACTTCTTGTGCCCCCTCAAGCTAACTTGTTGCCTGTGCGGAGCAGGAAAAGAAAAAATCCTTGATGCTGTGTAAGCACTGCTCAGCAATAGCCAAAACACTGGTGTGATACCAAACTGTTTTGGCCGCAAATCCAAAGTACAGCAACATAGGGCTGCTATAAGGAAAATTAACTCTATCCCAGCCAGACTCAGCACAATATATAAAGTTATAATCATTACCAGTGAGATGATTACAGATCTACCCATGGTTGCAATTTATTCCCAGGCACATCTATTTACATAAAATTATGTTTTAGAGTATCAACAATTTAGAGGAAAAAAATATGATGTAATAATCCCAATACCAGCCATTACAACGCAGAATATGGATTATCCTTACAGAAATGTAAACACATCAAGATACAGACATTTATTTGAAAGATTGAAATGGTTTTAATTCTGAGTCATAGTATTGTGCAGGATCTACAAAGCAGTATCTGAGACAATTTTTTACTTATATTTAGATTAAATTCCATGTAGTTAAAAAAAAATATTTGGCTTTTCATAATCCTCGTTCTAATTTGATTGAAAGGAAAAATCTTTCATTAATTTGAAAGGCACCAGGAATACTGTGGTTATTGTTATAATAAATGTTGACTAACACAATTATGAAATAATTTTTCTTCTTTGCCTGTGTGCGGAAAGGAATTTAAAAAGCAATATGTTTTTTTTAATGGAACAGCTTAAAGATTTTACAGTTCATACCTAGCCTGAACTTTAACTGAAGGGTTATACAGAGAAAAAACCCAATGAGGCTACGTAAATACTGAGCTCTTAGTGATCGGTTAGATCTTAACAATTTTTTTGGAAAGGAGTCCTAGAGCCTACCCCATAATGTGAAAAAGCAACAAAACTGCATCTGCATTATGAAACTTCTTCCCATTCAAATTTGCTAAGTTGTTTAATTTCCACTGAAAAAAATTCTTAACAACAAAGATAACATAGAATCATAGCATCATACAATAGTTTGGGTTGGAAGGGATCTTTAAGGGTCATCTAGTCCAACCTCCCTGCCATGTGCATGGACATCTTGAACTAGATCAGGCTGCTCAGAGCCCCATCCAGCATGGCCTTGAATGTTTCCAAGGAATAAGTTTGGTTAAATACAAATAATGCAGTTACAAATTTATATACAGTTAAATATTATGTATTATATAGTAGTTGTCTTTACCGTTGTTTATTCTCACCATCCAAATTCTTCAGAATTCAAATAGAACACCATCTCTTCTAAATACTACCACGTCAGATTATTTCCTCTGACAGCCACAACTAGCCATTTCGTGGTTATTTTTGAGGCACCACTGATACTTTCTTTGCAACTCTTGAATTCTTGAAGCCTCATGTGCTTCTCAGCATGGACTGACACAGCTGTCCAACTGCTACAAAAAGACACAAAAAAGCTAAATCAAATAAACCTAACTCTGTCTATTCAGGTGTGCCTCTCAACCAGACAAAAGCAATCTCACCCATTAAATTGTATTGATAAAACACAGTAAGACATTTTGTTTTTTTTTTCTTGTTACTTCAAATGACTGTATTTGGCAATTACTGGCACTGCTGTGGAAGACCCAGACTGGCTCATACAAGGCCAGTGGATTCAACAGCCTTTCAAAATCGGACGTACCTTTTCTGTGCCCACAGTTCACAAAGAGGTGGAGAGCTGATCTGGCATTGACCTGGTTCTGCACCAATATACATCCTTTTATGCAGAATTCAATTTAATTTCTTTACTCTATTTTGAGATTGTACAACAATCTTTTCAGACTTAAAATTTCTTCTGGCTCAAGGTAAGGGCGTTGTACTTGAGTGACACTGGATCAGGGACAGCTGAATTAGTCTGTCTTGAAAATGCCTTAAACGATGAAGAACAGACTTTGTCATAACAACGTGATGTTGTTAATCTTAATTTTAAAGAAAAAAAAAGTCAATAACTGTATCTTTCTTTCCTAGTTTAAGCTATTGGGGCTCTAATCCCTTTCCTCAAAAATATTTTTATGTCCATCCATTACTTCTGTAATAAACTAAACCTGTACATACTGAAATTAATTACTAAGCATCTAGAGAAAGATGTTTGCTAGAAAGTTAGATAGAGAATGCTGTCAGCGTGGACAACAAGAAGACAAAATGGGATGTATCTCCTATCATCCATAACAGGAGCATCCTGGAAGTAAAATGAAAGAGAAAATCCTTCCATGCATCATTTCTTTAACTGAGATTAGTGTATAAACATGAGTGAAATTAGGCAATTAATGACAGATCTTTACTCTGAGGCATATGTCTTCACAGTGTATTTATATTCAAACAAGCAAACAACAAAAGATACAGTGCAGCTGTTGACAGTGAGGCAAAAGACAAATAAGCCCAGTAAAAGTAAGCCTTCATTTTTCCATACTGAAATGTTTGCTCAAAGTAAAGCCAATTTTTTTTTTTAATGGAAATGTATGATCATTTCACTGTGCACAGATGTACATCTTAGTCTTAATTTCATTTTAGTCTTGAAAGAGATGTTCTGGTATGTCATAGGATGAGAAGGCATTTCCAGCTGGACCAGCAGTGTAAAGGCCCATGCATTTAGGAAAACGCTGTTTTCATGGATTATACTGACAGAAGTGTTAACATTTTTCACTCCTGTCCCAGCAGCCCTACATCAAATGAAAGACCTAGCTCGATGCAAAAAGGCTTTCCAAACTTCAGGACTTTGTTCCACAGATGACTCTGCTGGGGCACCACTGAATGCTGACCTTTGAACCCCACATCGTGAACTCTGAGTAAGGGTGCAGAACACAAGGAAAAGTACCCCAGTGGCAAATCTGTAGCCATGTAGTGCTACGGATAATCTGGTAGGTAGGGAGCCTTCAGTAATTTTATCATGCAAATTCTTCTGAGTTTGCTAATCTGGTTTTACAATACTACAGTTTTACCAGCAGACCAGCAGTAGCAGGACATAAAAATGCATTAAGGCATCTAACTCAGCCTCTCTGATTCTTGCCTTCCTGAACTGTTATTTTACTGCTCTCTAATTTTAATCAGACCTCTAAATTTCTGAAAATTGTGCAATATTAATTATGAAATATTAGGGCAGGAAAAGCAGGGATAATGGCATCAGACATAACAGACAGCACATTGTCTAGGACAATTAAGAAAGCTTTTATTTTTAAATCACATTTTTAGCTGAGGCTAACAGGTCTAAACATGTCAACATGTACTCCACAAAACCACATTGCTACAATACTGCTTCAGTGGACCCTCCCAGAACTATCCCCTACTACTTTAGGTTGTTCAAAATAGCCCATGCTACTGTGTGTTTGTATACAGAGGTCACAGAACCACAGGCCAGGCAGGGAGCTGGTATAATCGGATACATTCAAATCATGCCATCAATATTTCCGCATTTTGGTATCATGAGGTTCCAGAACAATCTTTCGAGAGATGACAGTGGCTCAGGAAAAAGCTTCAAATCACATTAATACAGAGGTAGCAATAATAACTGGTACTGTCACAATTTGCTAATGAATAGTGAAGTACAAATAACTGGAAATAGGATGGAGAAAGTAAAGAAATCTAGGCTAGGGAAAAGAAGAAGATTACACTTTAAAGCACTGCAATGAATTTATCATTACTGACTTCAACCTCAGATTATATTATTCTGAATGCTGTTTATTATGTCTCTGTTACTAGGGAGCTTACCCAATTTGAACCTCTGACATTCTCATCTCTGAAAACTGATGGACAATTTTTGCATTCATTAACCTTAATATGTTTTTATCAGTCTCAGAACTAAAAGCAAACAAACAAAAAAGCAGCTATATCCTGAACAGTAAGAGGTTTAGCTGCAAAAAACAAAGTCAGTGAAACAAGAATAAAGGGTGACAGTAAAAACCAGTTGATGAAATTGCTAGTGAAAGAAGACTTGAGTAGAAAGGACTGAGACTGGAATAAAATAATCAATTATCAATGGCCAAGGGGCATTTGATATGTGAAGAGGAATTTTCTTTTTTTGTTGTTGGTTTTTTTTCCCCATATACACAGAGCATACTTTCATATATGAATTACTGATATCATTTAAAGGAGAAAAAAAACCCTCCATAAGAAAAACCACTGTGGAACATCAAATTTTCACATAAAGGGCAGATGCTTTGTACAGGGCAGCTTTCAAAAGGGAAAGATGCTCACCAGGAAATACTCTGTATTTCAAACTTATAAGCAAAAAATTGTTTTTTTCTTGATTCATGTGGTATTCCTAGACATGAAATTCTGAGTAACATTTTTGCCACATTTTTTGCAGCCATGAAGTTACAGCTGATATTTAGAGCCCAAAGTAAAACAATTCTGTTCATTTAAAAATCACAGCAGGTAAATTGGGATTAACTATTAATTTCCAAAAGTTTTAAAAAGAATTAAAATGAAAATTGGCATTATGAACATATAAAAGTCCTATAAAACACTTTGGAGACTCAGTAGGTCTACTGAATGACTTAGTAATTCTTTGTCAGGTGCCTCCATACTGTGAAGTTAGCCTTTACACTTCTGCAATGGTGATTTAATATTGCTGTCACTCTCACTACATAAATTCTTGTTTGTTTGCAAATTCTGACTTGGGACAATTATTTTTCTGTGGAGAAGCCTGGATGACAATGGTCCATGCCGGAGTTCATACTACATACTAATTGGATACAAGCCAGGATATCTCAGTCCATCCTTTCTGTCATTGATAACTAGTGCATTTCAGTCTTATGGTAACTTGTTTTGAAATTTCATTTTATTGTAGCATCTCTCTGCCAGCTGAGCAAGACAAGGATGACACAACTAAGAGGAGGAGGAGGAGGAGAAGGAGGAGAAAAGAGGAACACGAAGGGATCGTTTACAACTGATTGGCCCATCTTCTGATTACTTTCTGAGAGTACCAGGCATATGACAGTAAATCCTACTTTAAAAATTAATATTAATTTACACTTGATTTTTCACTGAGGGAATGTTCAGAGATTCTAATTTCGTGAGCTGTTTAAGCCATAAATTCTGGAACCACACAGATGAGCCAACTGTGAGTTAAAGAAATAACACAAATAAACGTGTGAATTATCAAAATTCTCACGATGTGTGACACATCAAAATAAATGCAAGATGCCTTATTCTCATAAACATTTCTCACTAAACAGCCAATTATCACACCCAGAACTCTTTCAGGACCTCAGTCCTGATTGTCATTTTCCTACTTCATGCTAGACAGAAATTATGAAAAGAATGTTTTGCGTGCTTTGAGCTTTTAATATTCCATTATCTTCTTCCTTTGTATGCTGTCTACCTGGCCACATATGTTTGAGTCACAGAAACAGCTCTAAGAAATAATCTCAGAAGAGGTAATTTTTCAAATATTCTCCTTTAGACAGAATTACAATTATAAAGCAATTCTAACATTCATACTCTATTTTTTTCTTATAAATAATGTAGACAAAAATACTAAAAGTAACTGAAGTTTGATTGTTCACTGCAAACACATTTACTTAGGTCTGTGTTCAAAAAGGTGACAGGCCCCGAAGTTTGAGGTCTTGAGACTTTTAAGGTCCGAGAAGAAGCAGTTTCAAAGATAACTGAATCAAAAGACAACCTGCAGAGGTTTTCTACCACTGCTTTCGAACCAATGCAAGTTACTTGTATACTGCAAATAAAGGAATACAGGCTCCCTCAGAGAATCCTGCAATTTTAACTGCACTCTAAAATCTGAAATTTCAATTCTCACACCATATCATACAATAAAAGAATGACAATTGACTTCAGAGAGCTCTCTCAGTCAGTTACGTATTTCATCATTTAAGGATTATCCAATTAAGCTCTCCAGTTAGTGAAAGAAATCTTTATGCTGACCCTGTCTCAAAAAACATAGTTATATCTAATGGAAGGTTTGAAATTGCAAAATCACTCAGACACTGAAACAGTAAAGTGTGTTTGAGCTTCCAGAGCTACCTGCCGAGCACCTCCACAAGTGGTAAGGGAGAGCTAACAGCTTCAGAAGGGTTTATTGAAAAAAAGCAGCACACTGTGGAGAAGACTCTTCTGCACCAGCCAGTAAAAATGCTGACTGCAGGTGTTTGATCTCCTGCTTGTATTTCTCCTTATTTGTGTGCCTGACCTAGTGCTGAGGAAAGGTGCCTCTGTCCACTCAGGAGTAAATCCATTGCACTGACTTTCCACCAAGTGATTTTAAGGTTTTAGGCATAAGAGAGCCTTCTTTTGTTCTCCTTTTTTTTTTTTTTCCTTTTTCTTTCTTAAGCCTGTAGCAACATGGTGAAAGGAATATGAAATTTGTGCAAGTAAAAAGGGAGACAAGGAAACAAAGTCTGTAGCCTTGTGCAATATTATGGTATCTGTCCTATATGTGCCATTGGTCCAAAAGAAACAAAAGAGGTTCCATAAAGTCACTACAGAGAATAAAACAAATGTCATTTAAGCACATATTTCCATTCTAACAATTACAATTACCTGTATGTAAACAGAAATAAAGGTGGGATTTCCTAAACAAATACTCTCAGATGCCAAAAGCGGCAGAAGGCAAAAAGGTCTGTGGATATTTCCACACATGTCCTGAACCACCAGGCAAAAATTCCTGTGTTTTCTCCTGTCCTCTTCCTGTCAGTAATGCTGCAGTGACTCTGGAAAGCAGCCTTGCTCTCCAGGGTGGGGGGAAACCACAGCACACCAAGCCACATGCTGCCATGACCAGCTCTCCTCTGGGATGTGTCTTCAGCCCCACTGGAAGCTCCCCTTGGTCTCAGAGCCCTTTAATCATTGTAAATTTTATCCTTTTGCTTCAGCATGGGCATAGCTAATTCTCCTTTCTCTCTGAATCTATGAAACCAGCTGCAGGTGAATTTTAAGAAGAGTCCCATCCTGTTGGGAAGCCAAGGAGCAACATCCATCTTCTGTCCATCCTGTGGACCCCAGTGAAACTGGGTTGGAAGGAGAATGCCTGTCCATGCCTGGCACTGATGTTCTGCCAGGGAGCAGTGCAGGGTCTGCAGTGCTGCTGACCAACTGCTGGAGTATTTTATCACCAAGCAAAAAGCCACGTAATGAGTTTTAAGCACTTGCCAGGTTAGGCAGCTGCTGAGCAGGGGGGGGTTTGGATTGCCTTGGTACAGTCTTAAACCTAGAGTAACAGGCTCCTAACGTGAAAGCTAATTCTCTGTGATGTCTCAATGTGCCATTTATGCTGTGCCACCAGGGAACTCAGACGTGCTGCACTTGCCTACCTGATATGAATTCTCCTTTGATAGTTGCCAGATTGCCTATTAGTTAAAGCAGTATAAATGTAGCACATGCGGTTTCTATACCACCTGCATATTCACAGTTCTGCCATGAATTCAGATTCATAAACTGGGATAAAACTTTTATAAACATTGATTTTTATGGCAGACTGCCTCTGGGGAAAATTGTATCTTTTGATAAGGAAATAGCCGTCTGGCAAATGGAAATCATGCTGCTGAAAATCCCCTTCTGCATTGTCCATTTAATCTCTGTTTGTAATTTGTTTTGTTTTGATTTTTTTTTTTATTTTAACTTTTTATGTAAACAATAATGCTCTCAGCATCAAAAGATCATGCTGGCATACATCTGTAAGTGAGGTATATACAAAACAAGAAGTACAAGATACTTTTTTTTCTATTTCTATTCTATTTGATGTGTCTGCTCTATATGTGGTACAAGTTAAACAACCAGTCAGTTTTTTAAAAAATCAGGTTATGATTATCTATTGCAAACTACTGCAATGTTTAGTATTATCTGTAACTTCTATTATATTTGAATGCTTTATAAGAAAAAAGATTAAAAAGGTTGCTGCAGGTTTTCCTAATGATAAATTCTCTTCCTCAAGTTCAATTGCAAAATATCTTCTGTTGCTTCCTCTCCTGAAGACAGGAGTCATTTACAGATAGAATATGGACAAAAGGAACTGAGAAATTTATGATTTATGAGAACAACTGATTGTAAAAATGTGTGCATTACTGTTCTTCCATAGAAACAGCCCTGACTCTGAACCCAGCTTGCTGTGTCCAAGAGCTGGGAAAAAAATTGCAGGGAAAAAATTCTGCCTGAGCTAGACATGATTAGTATGTTTGGTCTTGAGACAATGCAGTGGGAACAGCCTATAGAAAGTGACTTTTTCCTTGACTCTTCCTGCAGTGTCATCCTTAGCTGCTTAAGGCAGAAGAGCATCACCATGATTATAGAAGAGGATGAACTTTTCGGCATCCTTCTTCTTTTTCCTCTTCTATATAGAAAGGGAGTGCACAACTGAAAAGCTACACAGGAAAACAAGTAATGTATTTTAAATGGTGAACAAAGTATCCAGAGGTCAATAAATTCTCATCTTGTAGTCTCCAGGAGCAATTTTAATCTAACAGGTATTGCACAGTTATTGGTATGCAATATTGTAATTCAGTGTGACCAATGGAAATAGTATTCAGTACTAAACAGCCAACAAAGCAGCAGGTCCAAACTATCTGCATCTCATTTCAGATTTAATTATTGCAATAACATCTCATTTGCTTCAAGGTATTATAATTATCTTCTCATTTGAAATGGAGTGGTATTTTAATATGAATGTAGTTAATTAGGCAGTAGGTTGAAAATGTCCATAGCACTGGGCTTTAGAGTAGAACAAACTATCTTAAAAATTGATCATCACTGAAAGTTAAGTGCATTTTTATTCTGCCAAATGCACAGTATACACTCAAGTGATTTATAGTAATTTTTACAAATTGCAGTGGTTTTAACTTAAAAATTGCTAATAAAGAAGGCATTAATTAAGAGTTCTTCTGCTGCATTTGGCCATTTAGACTGTATCAGGCCATGATTTAGAATGTAAATGCTCATTTAATTTGAAGACAAAGAAAGAGAAAAAGTTTGTGTCAGCAAGCTTTCAGTTTGCTTGTACATTAATAAAAATATTCTGGTACATTTGTAATTTATCTAGATGGCAAAAAATATTTCTTTAATAATGCTGTGTACAAACATAAGCATTTTATGTCTTAATTAGTATCTATTGGATTATATAGTTTCAACATACGTGATTTTAAAAAATAATATTCTTAAAATTATCTGTAATTGATTTTGAATTATAAAGTGTTCTCTGGAAACTTTAAAATCAGTTATTATCATAATGATTTTCAATTTAAAAATTGCCTAAAGATGAAGGAGATGTTTCTGCATAACTATGTTATAGTCCTGAAGCACTTCTATCTATAACCCAGGATAAGATGTTCCCTAAGAAAGTAAATTAATTTTTTATGTCATTGACAATATTTTGTCATTATGAAGTAACCTGTTATAAACACCTCACCCTACACAAGTTATTTCCCTAAGGATTACTTTGAGACATTGAAACTGATTGCTACCACTTGCTAAGCCCTTTCTGCTTCCTGAAAAAGCCTGAAACACTTGGTATTTTGCAAGTTGACAATTTCTATTTGGCCATTAGAGATTTTCAACATCTAAATTTTTTTAAGTGTTTTGGTTTTGGGTTTGGGGTTTTTTTGGTGTTTGGGTTTTTTTTTTTTTTTTTTTTCCTAAATGAGATGTAACAGCACCTAACACAGAGTTTATGGTGTCTAATGACTACAGCAAAAGTACTTCATTCCTTGAGCTTCATGGAACAGTCACATGTGAATGGTCTAAACACTTCCCAGCCCCCAACCCCCACCACAAAATGGTGAAGTTACCATTAAATGATTAGATTATTTTTGTTCTTTCTCTACTTACATTTTGATCTTCCACCAAATACTTTCCCTTCTGAAACCCGATGTTATTTCCTCTGTCTTCCTCACTGGCATCCTTTCCCTATTTTTTATTTTCAACCAAATGAGGCAATTACAAGCCAGAGAATGTTTGATGAATTTTTTGTTTTTGTTTTGTTTTGTTTTGTTTTGTTTACTTCAGTTTACTTTAAAGTGAACTACTGCTGTTCTCCTTCTGATAGCACCAAACATTGCTATTTGATAACATTTTAGTATCTTCCAAACTTGCAAATTTTGTATCAAAACTTATCTATGAGGAGAGGACCAATATGGTGATAAGACTCACAGGGATTATTTTGTCTGTATCTCATATGCCAATACCATAATTCAGTCCCAATTCTTTTATTCGAACTTGAGTTTTTCTCTCACCCTAACAAAACTAACAAAACAAACACAACAAACAAAACCAAATGGTGGTAGATTGCTTGCGATCACTTCAGGGTTTCTACTGGCTATTGGCTAGATCTGGTGTGCAGTTTCCTAAAGAATTTAGCTGTAACAGACAGCTTTCAAATCTCTAATATATTATTTGCCCTTTCCTGGTTTTCCCTTCTCCAACTCGACTACCATAAAACTTGCTTTTCATTATTTTTTTTTTTTAATTCTATCAGATACTGTTGCACACATTCATCTAACCCTCTTGAATCTATTACCAGCAACTTCAAATCCCAATGGGACATATATGCTTTTGCAGTACCTCCTGATTAAGATGTCCCAGAGGTATAGCTCTGTGTTCCAAAAATATAATATACTTTTTGCATATTTTGCTCTACATGACTTATGCCTGCTGTGCTAATCAGTCATGTCACTCAATAGCTATTTTGAGTTATTGCTTATTTTTTTACATGAAAAATTTATTAAATCAGGATGATGTACAGTAACCTTTTTAGCAGCTTACCATTGTCCAGGAATGTTCAGGGTGCAGAGCAACTATCATAAAGATACCAAGTATCCTGATATTCTATGGTTCTATGATTCTAAATCTTTCAGCACTGAGATATAGCAGCATACTATGTCAATGCTTTGGAGGCCTTGCCCATAGTTCTCACTAATGAACATTTGCAATTTGAGAGTTCAATTTTAACAGCAGGATAACCACTGCTAAGCTGGTAGTACCACTTCATCCCTAATGATTAAGCCAAAAGCTCTTTCTATATTTGGGTACAGCCACAGGGGCATTGAATCCCACTAAACAGTACACTCCCATAAACATCTGGCTATTCTTTTCCTTTTCTGCTATCAGTATTACTTCTTTCCATGTCTTCACCCATCCTCGAGCTCAAAGCAGGAATATAATGTGGTCAGCCACATATCTCACAGTTTCAAATGCTCCATGCTGTACTACCAGGATCTGTTACATTATGTTCTTGCCCAGATACTGATCTACATTGTCCTGCCCACAAATGAGGCCAAAGTTTAGACAAGCGTCATAATATCTCTATACTGCTGTTCTCCACTTTCACTTCTGGGGCAGGCATTATTTTTATCTGTCCTAACCCACTAGAATCAGCCTTTTACTTTCTCCATTCTGATAAATAGGCTACCAAATCCTAGTATCTTGGGAAGAAGGGTTCTCTAATTTTAGATCTTTGTCCTTCCCTCTTTATAAATATTACTGTCCTTGGCTGTTTTCTGCCTCACTGTCACAGCTTATGGCATGTACATGGAGGATGCTAGTTACAATGTTTTGCATCCCATTGAATCTTTCCTGGATGGATGTGGATACCCTCAAAAGGACACCAGATTTTTTCTTTTCCTCTGTGCTTGTGCAGAGCCATCTGTAGTGACAAAAAAGCATTGTAAAGTCATCAGTGTGCTGAACATTTCATCCAGCTCTATGTGCAAAAACTAAATGTCAGGTGCCAGATTTATGACTCCACAGGATATAAATATTCCCTCTCTGGAAAGGTCACACAAGATTATCATCAATATATGAAGCAGACAGTGACAACAACGTCCGTTTCAGTACGTTTAGTTGTTTGTAGATCTATAATTTGCTGTGCAGTTGTTTTACAACCACCATAATGATTAGTCAATATTCGGTAACTTCTGATTCTACAGTAATCGTCTTTCATGGACTTCAGATCACAGTTTTGTCATGAAAGAGCAATTTCCTCTGAAATGATTTCTTATTCCTCATTTCATGTACTTTACGTATGGAAGTTCATGAGTTGTCTTCAATCTTTAGTTTACAGTATTCATCTCCCATTGGAGTTGTCTAGAATTTGTTAATTATTAATCAGTTGTTACTCAGTGTAAGAAAACTTTTTTGTTTGGTTGTTTGTGTCCTTTTTTTTTTTTTTTTAATTGAGTTGACAATGTTTTTTTAAATAATTGTATCTGGTTCTAATTCATCCTTGAGGATTCACACTGGATTGCCTTGTTGAAGCATAATATGATGTAGTCTTATAACTCCTGCTTTAATTTTGACATTGTATCCAGATTTTCTCCTGTCCTGAGTATTTAGTCTTTATATGTTCTAGAACTGAGGACATTCTCTGGTATTAAACCTTTTCCACACAAAATGTTGACAAAATCCTTCGTCAATTTGTTTCAATTGCATCTGACACTACCAGTAGCTCTCTTCAACAAGGCACTTTCCATACTTTCATGCCATCTATCTGAGTAGACTTTTACAAGCATGGACCCCAGTCATTTGTACATAGTGGAAGGAAAGCTAACACCTGACTAGTCTTGGTTACTCATCCTTCCAGGATTTTCATTCCTTTCTTTCTATATATTTGTAGGCTAAAACTGATTTAAGATTAGTCTTTAAAATTATTCTCTTTCAGATTAGTCTTTCAAAGGTGTCCCCTATGCCAGTTTCCTTAGAATACCTACATTATGTGACAAGAACTATTCACAACCTACTGAGTATCTATTCCTTTATACTTACTTTGGATTCTTTTAAGGATCTGTAAAACTATTTTAAGCTCTTAATTCCCAATACCGAAGAAAAGGCAAGCTTTAGAGAAACACACACTTTCCCTTACAGTCTCCCATTTTTTCTCTTTGCACATGGAAGTCTACAACCCCAGAATCCCATGTCCACTGAATTTTCATCCTGGTTTCTCTCTTTGCTGCAAAATTCAGACATCTCAGTATTTCAGATATTCCATTACTTCAGTGCTGCAATGAATAGTGCTGCAGTAAGCATAACTGTAAGAAACAGAGCTTTCATGTGAACAAGCAGTGTCAGACTTGGCTGTTTCCAACTACATCAAAACCGACTTCAAATATGCCCTTAGTCCGAACTAATATATGTCCTTCATGAAAACTGTTCTTTTTTCAGTTCTGCTATAACCTTTGTTATCTTTCTCTGAGAAAATAAATTTTAAATGCATATCAGAAACTGAAATTAAAGCACATGACAGAAAAACTATAATTGTTTCAATATCCCCAAAAGTCAATGTGAAGGTTAAACTGCAAAGAAATTCAAGTATGTTAAGGGAGAAACACACAGCATAATCCCCATGCAATATGAATTTTTGTACTGTAGTAACACCACAAAGAAACCATTTGGTTTCTGTTCAGATTTTCAGAGCCTGTGATTCCAAATCTGGTTAAACTGATTTTTTGAACATATTGTCTTCTTTTTTCTTGCTAGTTTCACACTAGTGAAAGAAAATTCACACATTTCTTTACCTTGGCAAGTCTCAGAACAGAATGGAGAATGCCAATGTTTTTGTGAAGTACATATTTAACCCCTCCACCACTGCTCTTCTTTAGCTTTTGAAAGAGTGGCTTTTAAGCACCTGGAAATCCAAGACAAAGTTTGTAGGCAGACAAGGATGATGATGACAATGATGATGAGGATGATGATGAGGATGATGGTTGTTATGCAAACTGAAGTATGTTTTTTCCTCTAACTAAGTTGTCAGGCATGTAAACTGTGTCTGGAAGGAGAGGCTGCAAGCTTAAAACTAAAATAGATTATGGCAACAAGCTACTTAAAGGTAAATTTGAATCTCTTAAAAAATAATTTAGTTAAAGCTGATCTATTGAATAAAATAATTAGTGCAATGGACTCAGTGTAGACACTACATGCATTTTGAGGGCTGTTTTGGATAAGTTTTAGTATGGTCCAGAAAACAGAAGGCCTGAAGTATTAAAATGCAATCCTACAGCTCGACTTCTGGTTTGCTTTTATTCTGTAGGAATACCTGGTATGAATTCTGAGCTTATTCCTTGCAATGGATCAAGTACAATAAGTGGAGATGATTTAAAGATCATATTCAAATGTGTACACCCAATCTACACTAAAATGACCATATATAAATGCACGCTAACTTGCCTTGCTGATTGATCTAATTAAGTTGAGCTTATAGCAACATTCTCATCTTCACTTATACTGTGCTACTTGCTAATTCTCTGCAACTGGGACCCAGCTACCTACACAAACTGTCCTCTCCTAGTTAGTTTATTGCTTCTTATGAATAGAAATATGGCCAGAAATTAAAAATGTTCTTACCTGAAAGCATAACTGGTATTCTTACAATAGTCAACCCATAGGTAAGGAAATCCATAGACATTTTGTGGCAGAGACTGTTCATTGTCACTGGCTATGTGAGTAATTTTGTTGTTGTTGTTCCTAAGACCTTCAAACTAGAGGGCAGAAATGGATTACATCATTTACTTCCTATATATCAAGCTTCCTTTTCCCCATTATTTTTCTTTCTGAACGGGTAGAAAGATTGTATTTTGCCTTGTGGAGTATGGGCAGTTTCCCCTCACAAAGGAAACTCAATGAAATGACAAAGAAAACTTCTGCAGGACTCATTTAGTACCCTAGGCAACATGGGAACAGCTAAAAACACTACTACTTAACTCTGCTGCAACTGTACTAATGCAGGACTGCATGGTTGTTTATGGACTGGAAAAAAGGTACTGTCCACTGTTTCCATTTAATTTTGGACGCTATTTAATATTTAACATAAAGCACTTTAGTTATATTTTCTTCTTCTATCATACTGTGCTAAGACAACTTTTCTTTGTGTTACCATTCCCCCTCCTGACCAGGGCTGTCCCATCGCTCCCAGGGGAATGAGCAAAAGGGGTGCAACAGACTTAGTGTGGGAAGCACGTATTTGACAGAAGTCTCTTCCGGACTGCTCCAGCACTGCCCCTCACTGCACTGCTCCGGCTTTGTGGTTTGGTTTTGTTTTGGGGGTTTTTATTGGTTTCTTAATGTTTTTTATGATAAGTTAAATTCTCTGTGTAGAAAGGCTGTGGGTGCATTGTGCTTGATCTGGCAGTACAAGTGTAGAAGAAAGACAATCTAGAAGTTTACTTTACCTTAACAGGCAAGACCCATTAAAATTTGTTAATAAAACATCAGTGATGATGCAAGGATAGGTTTGGGGAGGGTGCTAAATTACAGGGGGTGCTGAAGTAGCAGAACAAATTATGTACTTGACTACAAAGCAGGTATATCTTATCCACTCTATAAGTAAGCCTCAAATTTTAAAAGACAAAAATTTATGGCCTAAAAGTACAGTTTAAACAAAAATGTGATGTCAAATTAATTTTAAACAGACTGTTTATATTAGATTATTCTTAGAATTACATTAATGAAGTACAAATGAATTTGCTGCCCTTTGTTAGCCTAACACTTTCTACCAGGCCAGAGCAATTAAGTGTCACTCTTGCATTAGTGCATTATGTAGAGTCTCACCCTTCTCTAAAAACAGAAAACCAAGCAGATTATTCTGAAGGATGTGCACATCTTACTGCATAAGATTCTCTTAAGATGAACCTGCAAATGAATACTGACCCCACTTGGTCAATTAAACATACTTGCCAAGACTGGGAGGACAATAGCACCAGAAACAGAACAAACAAACAAAACCAGAAACCCTCACATTGATTTAAAACCCCCTTTGATATGTGTAATTTAGGGTTGGGTTTTTTTCAATTTGCAGTATTTTTTACATAATTCAACAATAGCAAATATAAGCTGCAGCAGATTCAAGTATTCTCTGAAATAACTTTAAATGTCATGTATGAAACCAAAAAAGCCTACACCAATTACAATAATTAAGTTCTTAGTAATTGACTATTATTCCCAAGATCAGATTCATTTAGTATCAGCAAGTTGAGCTGAAGTATGCAATTGGAATCTGTAAAGAGTACAAGCTGCCATCCTGGTAATTCAGTATTTTGTTTAATCTAAAACCTTTGTATTTTCTTTTTTTTTTTCTTTCTTTTTAAATCACAGTATGGATATGACCAAATATCCCTCTTTGATATTTTTTGAAATAATTTTTTTTTTCCAATTTAAAAATTATTTCATTTTAACTTGTAGAGGCCCAAGTCAGTCCCAGTTGCCATGGCTCTTTTTACTTTTATTTCCTCCAACAGACAAAATTCTCAAACTCCTTACATTGCTTTCATGCCATTAATGGTCTTCAGACTTCCTGCAACAAACAGTAGGAACCAGCAAGCTACTAACAATGATACAGAAGCAGTCTGAGAACCATTTATACCTCTCACCTCAGCACATTTGGAAAAGAACAACATTTGCACATGCATAGAGGTGATGCAACCAGCTCAAAAACTACAGTGGATTTTGATAGATAATTCCTGGGATGGAAGGCACCACAGCTCTAGTTTTCATGAGGTACTTGTTCAAACAGAAATAAATAACTGACCAACTGTTCTAAACTAAAACATTTTAGTTGGTGTATAAAGTCTAAAGATTTAAATTGCCTTCATCGTGCTTTGAAGCAATTTTTGAATGATTTTTTTTAAATTTAAGAAAATTTAATAGATTTCATTTTTCCAGGAAACCTAGTTTTGCCGAAGCAATGCTGTTTGGTTTTTTTTTTTCCAATAAGTGCACATAAAATTTTCAACTCATTTAGAGTTTGACAGTGCTCAAGGTTGAAAAGAAAACAGGACTACAGCCAAGGAACAAGGATATTATTTCTTCCAATCTCATTATTAGCTACGGTTCGTATCACAAGCAGTCAGAAA
Organism: Lophotriccus pileatus; assembly: GCA_035583135.1. Taxonomy (NCBI): domain Eukaryota; kingdom Metazoa; phylum Chordata; class Aves; order Passeriformes; family Tyrannidae; genus Lophotriccus; species Lophotriccus pileatus. The sequence goes on from JAWWES010000115.1 coordinate 87,023,429, forward strand.
TCAAGTTAATTTTTGGCAAAATCTGAGGAAAGGAGTCTATCTGAAAAGTTGAGTTTCAAGAGGGAGAACAGGCAAGGAAACAATCACATTTTCCCAGGCTTCAGAGTCTGCCTTCTTGCTTGGCAAAGGCAAAAGAGCTTGTTTCCAAAACACTGACAAAACCCCCAAAAATCTATGCTCACATTGTGAAGTTATGCTGGCATTTGCTTGATTATGTTTATGAGTGGTGATCGCTTTGCATAAAGATATGCCAAGAATCACTGGAAATTACTTGGGCAAAGCACCACAAGAACAGCTTATAATTTTTACAAAATGTCTTTGCATCAGTTACAAGAAGCTCACCGCAGAAAGAGGACTCTGAAGGAAACAGAGCTTCAACTAATGCTTTCATCACAGTCTCAAATGGGAAACAGAAGGTGACTCCATCTTATGAGATGTCTTGAGATACTAAGATGGATGAGCTACAGAAGAAGTGCTAAGCAGATGTCCAGCCAGAAACAAATTAATCCTCTTCTCTCACAAGAGAGTTAAGGTTGTCTAATCTTGACCTCCATCCAAGACTGTTTTCTGTTTGTATCTGATTTTAGCCATTCTTTGGTATTTTTAATCACACTGTTATTTTTCTGGCCTTTCAAAAAGAGAAAGAGCCACGATGGCGGGAGTGTGACTTTTGCTTTAGAAGTCTTTACAACTGTATGATTTAGCCAAAAATGAAAGCTCATTCACCTGTGAAAAAGGACAGAGTGCCCGTAAGATTACCATGTTCTCACTGGAAGGTAGGATTTGACCAGCTCATTGACAGCTAGCCCCCAGATTTTCATGAAACAGCACAAGAGGCTGAGCTTGGCTGCCTGACAGCTCTGTTGTGAAACACAACTCTATTATGCTTTCTTCCCCATCTGAACCTCGCCAGGGACATGACGAAATGAATACACAGACAGATTAAAGAGTAAGGAACATATATTAAGTAGATAGCCCCAGCACTCAGAGATATGCTCTCACTCTTGCTTAAGTTGTTTTTTGGGTTTTTTTGCCATAGCATTGAGCCATCTCCTTTGAATCCATCAGCTCCCTGAGCAACTACAAATAGATAAGCCCCTGAGCACTGCTCACCCCAAAAAGCCACATCTGTTTCAGTCACTATGCAGCCACAAATGAGCAACAACACAATTATAACATAGCTCATAACAAGTGAAATTCAAAGTGCTGCTTCTGTTGCTGCTTGCAGTGATAACAAAATTAGTGGAGCAACAACAAACACTGAAACCACTCAAGCAAACAAACTAGAATACATGTTAGGTTTTTGTGGCAGCCACATCCTAGTGCTTTCTCCAGGCTTTCCTCCTCCCTTGATGTAATTTTTCCCCTTGACCATATCTCACTTTACATCAAAAAAAAAGCATTCTTTCCTGTAGAATGTGCAAATTGGTATGAGATGAAAAAGGGTAGAGGTAACATGAATCTTAAACTGACAAATAAAAGAAGAACTGGAAAAGAAAGGTAACCCAAATAATCAAGTCACACATACTCAGAAATCTTTGAAGAGCTATGTGCATATTGCAAGTTGCAGCAGGCCTGCAGGCGGCTTTAATTTGCATGAATGGCTGTAGCACAGAAGCAAAGGGCTGGATGACTGGACGACCTTGGCAGCATTCTGAGGGTCACAGAAATGCAGTTTCTTCAGTAAGGCTCAGAGGGGTTCCTTTGATAGGATATATACCACTATCTTCTTTCTTCAGATTTTTCTTCTCTTTAGCCAACATAATTTTAAGTGCAGTAAAGCTGTAGTACTATCAGTTAAATTTTGCCCGTTTCAAAAATTTGAATATTACACTCTCTGGATATTATTTCACAGTATCCTATTAACAGAATGCACCTTGCGATTTTAGCAGTATTTTGGGAAGCTTAGCAGGCCATTGCTACTCATTACAATGTTAGTCAACATAAGCTATGTTTCTTACTAGATTTTGATTAATTACCATAACATCAGCATATGAATGCCCACTTCATGCCCCTTTCCCTTCCACTTCTGAGATACAGCAGCAGAAAATGTGCAAGTAGTGCACTTTAGGCAGCAAAAGTGGCAGATCCAACAGGGTTAGATACCTATTTCCTAATTGATTCAAACAGTTAATGCTCACTACCCCATGATGGTCTGTTACATTTTGGCTGAATACCATTAAACTGAACATAGTTGTCACCATGCTATTACTATAGATACAGAAAAAAAATCATTCCATACATAAAAATACCATCCTAATAAAAAATTAATAATGATATTAAAATATTAAGGGGACAATGCATGTCCCTAAAATTTAAACACAAACCTAGTAAGCTTCTATAAAGCAGACACTCAAATTCCTATGTTGACAAGAAGGACTTATTTCTTTTTTTTGATGATGGCTCAAGTTTGCAATTAGATCAGTGTACCTCATGGCTAGCAGGATAGACAGGATAAGTGCAGGAGTCAATAAAGATGATAACACAAGCTAAACTACCAGATATACATAGAGCTATTCCATAGCTTCAACACATTTCGTCTTCCTAAAATATCTGAGCATAGCAAAGATGAGATGACAAGATGACATGATGGAGAGAAAAAGACACTTGTACAGAACACTGCTTAATTTTATTGACCCAGAAATACTCTCTCACAGGCTGATCCACTCATTCCTGGTTTGTAGCTTTGATTACTGCAACTCATATTCAAAAATGGAGACAAGCTTCTTAAAAAGGTTCCATTTAGTACAAAGCAGTACAGTTTAACTGCGATACATTATGCTTGGCAAAATGGATAGTCACAGGCATGTCACTTTTGCCTTCTTTTTGTGCTAGTTCCTTCTGAATTCAGAGTCCAGTCTGTCCAGGGTCTGTGTCCTGCTATTCATAGCCCTAGGAAATAAATCTTTTGTGTAAGGAGCCATTTTGGTTGCGTAATCTTAGACAGCTGAAAACTACAAAAGTAGATTTGATGAAAACTAATAAAATATAACAGGGAGAGCTTGATTCATATTCATTGCTAAAATATCTCTAAAAAATTGGAAGAAAAAATCTCTTTCTCATATCCATCAGAAGGCATTTTTTTCCTTTAGAAGTGATTGCAAAATATTGACAATCTAAGTCCATCACAAAGGAGAACAGCAAGGCTGCATCTCACATTGAAACAGTGAATGGTGTCACATGCAACATTTAAAACAAGAAAAAAAGGACTTAGAATTTCTCATCACTTTATAGGACTCAGCTCCAGGTAAGAATGTGCAAATGTAAGTCTTTAGTTTTGAGCAATGCATATAAAGTCATCATAGCCCTTGGGAAGTTGGGATAGCCACTGGAGCCTGGAGACACAGTCCGGGATCTACTGCTACTCTGTTGATCATCATTTTGAAAAATCGACATCAGTAATTCTGTGAGGTATTCTCTTTATTCCCTTAACAAATATTAAAATGCTATTTATTTGATAGATCCTCCAATCACAACTTAGAACTAGGCTATTCATTAGTCCTGCCATTTTTCAAACTCCTGCAGTTTTACAGTGAGTCTCACATA
>JAWWES010000115.1:87027074-87054886 GCA_035583135.1 Lophotriccus pileatus
ATCACAACTTAGAACTAGGCTATTCATTAGTCCTGCCATTTTTCAAACTCCTGCAGTTTTACAGTGAGTCTCACATAACATTTTCTTTTTCAAAACTCCAGTTTTTGTATTATCTTAAACCCATCAATGTGTTACAAGTTCTTTGAAATAAAAAATTGGGTACGAAAAGCAACATGAATATACGAACAATACACACTGCAAAATGGAATAGATAGAAGACAGTCATTATGTAAAGACATGTTGTCAGCTCGTGTAAAGTTTTCAAATATTTAAACTATGAGTGCTGGTCCTCCTTGATCCCACAAACTCCAGTTATTCAGTGTGTCATGGCCATTAAAGTCCTCTGTATTTCCAAGGTAACTTAGTTTACCTTTCAAGTCCACCTGACACAGATACCTCCTCAGTATTGTCTGGTTTGTGAGCGCAGTTGATCAATAAAATTTTTTGTATTTACATGTATAAATTCTGATGACATCCCTGGTGATGAGGGAGAAACTTGGTCATACAGCTTAAGTTACATATCATACCTAGTTCAGACCTCATGTTCAGTAAAATCTGGTGGCTGCTTTTCACCTACACCTTTAAGGCTAATGATCTACATTTGATAGGGAAATACTTCAACATACATGAGCTTTGCCATCTTTTACAATGATTGCTTCTTAAACGTTATCATTTCATGCACTTCTCTAAATATTTTGTTTTACCTTAATTATATATTCCTCTGTGTTTAAGTAAAGGACCATTTTTATAACATTTTCTTTACCTGTGTTTTTTCTTCATAAAGAAGTCAGGATTACTCTTGCTAATAAGTAATTATTTTCTGCACAATAGCCATGATTTGCAATGTCACTTCAATGTTTTCCAGAATGAGGCAAATGAAAAAGTCTGAAATATTCTTTTTGAAGTAATATTTTTTAACCAGTCTTTTCAATTTTATTTTAATTACCTTCTGCCCAGAGTTTTAATCGAGGTCAAAGTACCACTTAACATTTAAAACTGTCAAAAGATTTTTTTTTCCAGAATTTTTCTCACAGAAAATGTGGTTTTTCTTTCTGATTTCAAACAAACTCTGAAGTCAAGAGAAACTTAGAATCACAGAATGTTAAGAGTTGGAAGGGACCTTAAAGAGCGTCTGGTCTCAACCTCCCTGCCATGTGAGGGTTCCACTAGACCGCAGTACTGAAGGGCTCATACAACCTGGCTTTGAACTTCATGGTATCTAACTTTTATCCTCCAAAATGCTCTCCTTTGAGATCTGCCCAAAATATCACTTGGCTTACACACATCTTTTGTAAGAGGATCTGCCATGGAAAAGGTATGTGGATAAGTAAAAATGCCTTTACTCTTGTATGCTACTCAAATGATCCCTTGCTAAAATTACGAACTAAACAAACTCATTCTGTTTGCTATTGTGTTTGCTGGCAGTTATACCATCATGACTGTACCACCTAATTACATAAACAGCCATGATATTTCTGGGTCAGCTGGCAATTGCATTTGGAGGCACAGGAGTCCCAAGGAATATCTGAAAGCCATAACTGGCAAAAGCTACATCTGCAGTATTTCTCTATTTAACTTAAGGGGCAATCATTCAGTCATTCAACATTTGTCCACTAATCAACCAAAGGCCAAGTCCTTACTTTAAGCCTCTGGACTTAATATGGAGATGTGATTTTGTTCCTTCACAAACTAGGCAACATTTTTTTCAGATATTAAGTCCATTATCATCATTTATTACACAACAGAAGGGCTTTTAAGAAAGAAGACAAAATCAGAAATTCACAAATGTGTTAAAAAAATCCTTGCCCTTACAAAATAAGAGCGTTGAACAAAAGGTACGTCATGCAACGAGGATAAGTTTAAGCTTTTGATGTATATATATTACTAAGCTGAACTGCTAAAATTCTTCTCTGTTTTCTCACAAACATTTCCAGTTCCTTCTTCAGAATTATTCCTCTTTTACTGCTGTTTAAATGAGAAGAGAATTAGAGCCTTTTTTTTTTTTATTCGAGCATAATTTCTTTTTTCAGAAGATCTACTGCAAAGATAGACTAACAATTCACTTTTTTTTTTTTTTTCCCAGATAGGGTTATTGTCTGTAGGCCAACTGTATGAAAGGGGACAGGTTTCACTCCAGTATGAACAATGCAGGATATCTGTCAACAAAAACAGCATAGGAGAGTCTGTGATCTGCTGAATCCTGAGCCGGCCATTGTCACGTTGCTCTTTCTGCAGCTATGTTCTATTTCTCCAGCCTAATCCTGTCCTGGATTTCTCCTGATTAGGTACCACTGGCAGGAATTTATGGCATTGTAAGATATAAAAATTGCAAGGACGGAAGATGAAATATCTTACAGTTTTTCCCTTGCAGCACACTTCACTTCACTGCTCCTAATAGGTACTAACGGCACAAACATGAAAAATCCATTAATTTGGGTACAAATAATGCAGTATTTACTCATCAATCACAGTTAAAGTTTGTTTAGTAAGGACTAAATTTAGTCCTTACACTTCAAAATAAATAGACAACTCCCCACCCCCCTGCCTTCCACCCTCCACTAAAAGCTTTCAGTTGTAGCACTTGGAGAAAAAGGCACATAAAGCCCATAAATGAGTCTGACCAAACTGACACTTTAATCAAACTTGTAGTACTTGGCTGTAAAGCACTATGAAAGAAAGTAAGAAAAACTGAAACGCCCTTAAGGATAAATGCACAAGCCAGAACTGCCATCATACAGGGAGTAAATATTGGAAAAACAATAATCTAGAAAGGCTGACGCTGCGGTGAATTGAAATAAATTAAATAGTCACACAAGTTAATTACTGCGAAAGAAAAAATTTTTTCAGAAGGAGAAAAAGAGAAGATAGAGAAATAAATAGGCTACCTACTAAACTTGATTCCAACTATCCTTCAAAAATTTAGCCCACACTTTTTCTACTTTATTAAATTTTATCTGTTTCTGTTTATTGGAATTCTTGGTAAGTACTCTGACGTTACAGATTAGAAAATGCAGAACATTTCCAATTCCTGTTTTCTCACTTCAGCACTATTCTCTGGAGAAGCCATCCAGTGTGCAGCCACTCCTCTCTACAGGCAGACTGACAAAACAATTCTGGCATTCATTTGGTACTCATTCCTTCTCCATACAGGCAAACCCCACCCAGTTCTGGATTACAGGTATCTATTTAACACTGCACATACAGACAAGACAAATCACAGATGGCATGAGAGCATTCTCTAAGGAGTGGGCTTCAAAGTATAAATCCTCTGTACCTCAGTTGCAATTGGAGCTTCTCCTACTCTTGAAAGAAGGACACCTCTTTCACAGCAGTAGCTGAAAGTAGCCCAAACATGACATAGAGCATGGGAGATGAAGTGATGCTACCCAGAAAACTGTTGTACATTGAGGAGTTAGTGATTCGTGCAACTGGCAACATGAGTAGCCACAGGCTGTGCTGTCTGGCACTACACTGCATGGACAGCAAGGCCTCAGGCCTGTGTTGTGTTACACATTTTCCTTGGCTGCAGGAGAAACTTAGAGGACTAATTATAACAGAGGAGGCTGCAGGCAGCTCACACTTAGTACTGGTAATTGCATAATCTGTGTTAAAGTGAACCAGCAAGTTCTTATGCATAAGTACGTTTCTTTCATGGTAGAAATTATGAACAGAATAGTTTTCCTCCAAGAAAATGCCAGAAGGGCAATAAAGACTACAGTGCTGGCAAATCCCTTCATGCTGTGCCCAGACTGGCAGTGTATCCTATGACACTGCACACCTGGAGTTCTCACATGAGAAGAACCATGACATTACCTATTCTCTTTTTCATTTTTCTTTTAGCTCCAATAAGTCGTATTCTCAGCAATACCTTATGGACCCTCAGTCCATTTCTCACTGGGACCATAATGAATACTGCTGCTAATGGGGTCTAACACAAAAGCCATACAGACTTGGAATAAAATTTCTCTGGATCACTAAAACTCTTGCTATAGTTCTGGTAATATCGTGGATCCCAGTGCAGTAGAAATATATTTTGCTCTCCTTCTTAAAGAGCCAGTTATAAAACTGATACACATCTCACAAATTTACAAACTTTCATTATAATTCCAACGCTCACTTGTTCTCTGAAGCAGCTTAATTAAATATCAAAAGGTTATTTCTTTGAGATCCCATTTTGAACTAATTGCGTTTAAAAATATATTTTAGAGAGCTGAAATGAGTTATAAAGATTTACACAGAAAATGTTTAATTGTCTTTCACCAACCTATTTCAGTGCAGGACTATCCATTCAAATCTACTGCAAGAGATACAATATTGTTTTTGAACATGGACTGTATCATGTGATCCATGAAATGGATCACATGAAGTAGATGGGAAAAGAGCACATGTCCCAACCCCGAGATTAGCTCAGTTGGTTAGAGCATAGTGCTAATAACTCCAAAGTTGTGGGTTCAATCCCTGTTTAAGCCATTCACTGGAGCTAGACATGTGGGTCCCTTCCAACTCAGAATATTCTGTGAAAGTATGCATTGATGTTAACAAGACACTCTTTGACACTGTCTCCTATAAAACCCGTATTCATAAATATCTCAGACTGGATAAGCAGGTAAAAAGAAACTGGCTGGAATGGTGACTACATAGGGTTGCAATTATAAACATCAACTTCAACTGACAGCTGACTAACTAGAGCCATCCCCAGGACTGACAGTAGGACAAACACCCATTTGGGTGGGTCAGAAGTCACTCTTTAAAAGCTGGCAGACAGCACCAAAGACAAGAGATAGACGTGAAGGTGGACAGCAGTATGATGAGAGACAACAGAGAGAGACAACATAGAGTCATAGATTTCCAGAATGGTTTGGGTTGGCAGGGACCTTCAAAGACCATCTAGTCCAGCTTCTCTGCCATGAGCAAGGCAGCTTTCTCTAGATCAGGCTGTTCAAAAGCCTCATCCTTGAACACTTCCTGACATGGGGCATCCACAACTTCTCTAGGCAACCTGTCCCAAAAAAAATCCACAACTTCTCTGGACAACCAAAATCTCACCACTCTCATTATCAAAAATTTCTTCATTTTATCCAATTTAAATCTACCCTCTTTCAGTCTAAAAGCATTATTGTTCCATGCCCTGCCACTACAGAGCTTGGTAACAAGACTTCTGCATCTTTCTCACATAATCCTTTTATATCTTGAAAGGCTACAATAAGGTCTCCCTGGTGTCTTCTCTACTCCAGACTGAACAGCTTCAACTCTCTCAGCTTTTCTTCACAGGAAACATGGATTATTTTAACTTTATGTACAAATTCACCATGAAAGCGGTCAAATACTGTAACGTTATCCAAACCAGTGGCAGAGATATGCCTTTGGAGATACTGAAAACTCAGCTGTAAAAGTCCCTGAGCAACTTGATATAATCAGTCTCCCTGTGCCAAGAAACAATAAATATTTAACATGCCTAAAACCTGAATCTTCCACAGCTTACAGCGCAGCTGGAAGAGAAATTCTCTTGTCATCCTATGAATAGCTCAAATATCTCAAATATTTTTCCTTTTTTTTAATGAAATCTAAACCAGAAAACATTTAAAATTTTCAGAAAGCATTTTTTTTTCTAATTTGGTCTAGGTCATTTGGTTATGACCTTTAAAACAATTGTTTCACTAGGATTAGCTTATTTTTAAAATGTCATTTGTTGGTGAAAAAAGTGAGGTCTTTCATTTTGAAAAGGTCAAAAAGCTTTGACCTTTTCAAAACTGTTATAGAAAAAAAACTGTCAAAAAAGTTTGTTTTGTGAATAGCTGAATGTAGCTGTTATAACAAAACAACTCCATTGTGCAGATCTACTGCTTACATTAAAAACTTTGTGGCATGGTTTTCAGTAAAGACACATAGTCTGACTTAAAAAATGCTGATTCTTTTACCTTTTTTTCTGCCTGCCTAAAGAAAAATTTCATTTTCCTTCATTAATAGCAGTATTCTACCAGGACACAACAATTATCTCAGAAATTGACATGTGTTTACTTCCAACCATAATTTAAAATAATAATTACAAATAAAAATACATATAATTCTAAATATTTTAATATTTTTAATATTTTTGTATTAGATATAAAGAAGAGAAACTAAAAATAAAAAAGTTTCTTGCTTCACAACAGTGAGCATTCGTGTCTGAGTTACAATGTTTTTCTCAGCCTGTCAGAACTGCAGCACCTCTGGGCATGACATTTCTCTTGGATGAATGTCTCCTCCACAGTTTGTTAGACATTGCATACTGATGCGCTGATTCCCCAAAGGTGACATCATTACAAGAGGTGTTTTCTTTTTCATGTTGTCGGAAACAGTGTCCAGCTTCTGTTGTAAACAATCTTCTCCTCTTATCTTCCATTTTATTTTTTCCTCTTACTTTCACAGAGTATTTTTTTTAAGAATAATATTTTAGACATTTATTGGCCCCTTCTGCTACTTATTCAAGTAAAATTTCATATATCTTCAGAGTCTGAAACACCAGAAAACAAATTCTTGGCATTTTAACTAATTAATTAAGATTTTAAGGTTGTTTTACAATATCTTTCCTCAAAAATGGGCTACAGCAACTTATTCATGTGTCACACTAATAAGTTACTTTGATTTTGGTAGAATCCAAAATAATGAAACATTCTAAACAATCGTATTCTGTCCCAGGTTGCTAATTCCATTTCTGAGTTATAGGTTCATAAGGAATTAAAAGTAGTCAATATTTAAGTAATCTCATTCCAATTTGCAAACTGTATCTATGAAGATGAACTTTTGTTCATTTATACACTTTCCAGTTCATTCTGAAGTCACTGAACTATGCACACACCCATCACACTGTTTCTAACTGCAATATCATGATTTAAAATTGTACAAGATTGTCGTATAAGAAATGAATTATGGAAACCTTCTTTGACAAAATTGACAAGTTTTTAGCAATGTTACCTCAGCAACTTCTATCAAACTGCACGAATCACTCATAAAAGGAGAGAAAAAGACCATCGTATGGCTCACTGCAGACCATATTAAAAGAATAGGAATTTAAATTCCCTGCACCCTCATACAGCAAGACAGAAGTGTCTGTACGACAGTGATTCAGAGCACCTAAGCTTCTAAAAGACTAGGTGATTTGAATCCCTTTGATTTGCTTAACAAGCAAAGTTAATGCAGTGGATCAGATACATTAATAACCAACAAATACAAGACTAAATAGTCCAGAATATTGAACCAGAATGGGGTAAATCTGGCAAAAATGTCAAATGTCAAAACTGCAGAGGGTTGTCACACTCATTTCTCTACTCTACTGACAGTATCCCATGGTTTTGATTTACAGCTGTCCAGCAGTAGCCCTCACTTGAGCAAAAGTTGCCAACTTTATCAGACTACCATATACAATTACATCTTTTTTCTATCACAGTAGTTCCTGGAGGTCTTAAGAAGACAGTGGTATCCTCACTCCTCTGGCAGTGATTGCCAGTGAACCAACAGACCTTTGAGTCTGCAGGCTGTGACAGGGAAACAAAGAGAATTACAGGTGGATGAACAACTGGAATGGAAGGGTCTGCTGAGCTCCTCGTGGGGAAGACCGAGACATCCTAGAGATGTTCCTGAGACATCCTGGCCTCCCTCTCCAGTGGCACTGGTTTTCCTGACCTTGTCACCCAGAAGGACAAGTATAGCAGCAAAGAGAAAAGGTAAGTATTCACAAGTTTAACTGTAAAATAATTTTGAGGGTATTATTCCTAACAAAGGTATTACTTGGATACTAAACCCACTTGATTATAGTTGCAAAAAACCAACTGTTTGGTGTATTTTAATGTGAATGTTCAGGTTCCAGTTAGGCTAATAATAAATCCATTTCTCCACACACACATCATGCATTTCCTTGTGCCCAAGACAAGATTTTGAGCTTATCAATATCTAAGTAATTGATGCAAATTTCATTGGTATTTTAGCACACACCAATATTGAGTGATGTAGCTACACAGCAACCAAAGCATCAAATCATCTTCCTAATGGTTTTCTGAGGAAAAATAACTAAACAAACAAACTAACAAACCTTTCAAATAGACCGAGTGGAAATTCTGCAGGACTATTACAGCCTTCTTAAAGTTTCTCCCTTCGTATCAGATTTTAAACAGTATTAGGTGTAACTGCTATGGAAATTGCAACTGTTGCTGCAGTGACATCAGCAGTGGTCAAAATGGTGCTTCAAACAGAGAAATGCAAATACAAGCAAACATGCTCCCACTGGGGCTGGAGAGCCAGCCCTCACTTACAACCTGGGCAAATTTGTTCATGGCTTCCATCCTATAATTAACAGTGACCTAAGGAATTTCAGTAGATATAAGTAAAAACTGTGTTTTAAAAAAAAAAAAAATATCACAAATTTCAACCTCATTATTGTGACTGAGACCAAGAAGAACATTTGCCCTCTTTTTTTCTAAAAAGTAACTCCAGTGCAACTTCCAGCTGGAGTTTTAATGCTATGCAGGAGGCCTGATTTGCAACAGCTGCTCTTCCTCCCAGTCCTCACAGCAGGAATGGTCATTTTATACCCCGTGAGCCATAACTCCACAAATCATACATGAAGGTTGCTCTTGCATAGCGCTGGCAGGAGGCAGGATGCCACAGAAGCCCAGCTTAACATTTCTCAGGAGCAGTCTTAACCTGCCTCAGAGTGCCTATCCGCACCAGAAGGAAAGGCACGACGAGAGGTTTTCAAACCCTGTGAACAACTAAGCACTGAACAGAAAGCTTAATATGAGGTCTAGGATGAATTGCTGTTGGAGTTTCAGTAAAGGTAGATGTAAGTAAGGCTGTCATTGGATACTCGTTTCCTCTAAGTTATGGCCTTAACGTAGCCCATAGCAACTACACTGTGGTTTCTGGAAAAAAACCCTAATTGAATTATCAATATCGTATTTCTCTCAAGAAAGGGTAGCTTAAAAAAAAGTAGCATCTGACTTATCTTGGTAAGCAATGGGGGAATGATCCAATTTACAAATATATAGGAATAAAATATACTTCTGGGACTGGCAAAATCAAATTGAAATACATTCCAAACACTTTTGTCACTAATTCCATCTGTTCTGCAAGTTAAATCCTGAGCTGGGAATATCATAAAAAACTGAACAGGGTGCAAGCCATCAGAAGTTCATTAAAAGAACTACTTTTTAAGCACATCTTTTACAAACACCCTATATTTATGAAGTTGCTATAAAACAAAGCAAATGAACATGAGACGTTCGTTACATGAATCAATCCCCAGCTTATGCATCTACAAAACAAAAATAAGTGGAAGTCATATATCAAACAAATTATTGTAATAAAATAATTATTGCTGTTTTTCTGTTAATTTGATAGAATAAAATTAATTTCATTATTTTCACTTATTTTCTACAGTCTGGTCCAACATAAGGATCCAGTAGCTGGTTTAGTCTAGCTAAAGCACAATATATCCTGATGACTGACAGGCTGACAGAAGAGGTTTGACCTGACTAACACTTTCATAATGAAGTTTCTCTACTCAAAAGAGAAATGTAATTCAAGAGTTCTATTACTTCTTTTGAAAGGAATCTTCCATATTTTGAAACAGTGACCCCAGTAGACTCTTTTTTTTTTTCCCCAAGACTACACACCAACAAGGACAAAAAGGAAAGAAGTTATTTCAAAGAAATGATTTTCATGTTAAAAGAAGCTGATTTGTCAGAACACTGCGCCAGGAGTATTTCACAAAGCTAAAGCAATAGGATTAACTTTTCAAAGGTCTCTATACTAAAAAGACAACAGAAAACTATTCTTACTTTGAGAGGACTATGAACATCATCTCGTTTGCTGGCTGAAGTCTGATTGTTCTGATTGTGTACTAACATATGCTAAAATAATTTTTATAAGCAAGAATATTTCCTTACAGCCCAAAAGTCTACAGGTCTATTGAAAATTGCAGCTGAACTCTTAATAATAAATTTACAAATAGTTGCAGTCAGTAACTGCTTATTAAACTGTAAAACTGATGAAAAACTGGTACTTCTCTTGAATAAATAAAACATCTTATTTCTTAAATTGTATTAATGTATTAAAATCAGTGCATTTTTGGTATGAGGAAGAAATTAATCATTGTGTATAATTAAAATTAATGTAAAAAAACTAATAGATACAATCTGCTTAAAAACTTTTGGACTGAATTTTATGGGGAAAATGTGTGCTAAGTTATCAATTGCCATATTTTCCTTCAGCATGTCTTTCATTTCCTTTACTGAGATTAGGTCTACCCAGCTCAAGGATCATCTTTCTAATATCCTAAGATTTGAGCTATTACACTGCTCAAATATCATGGGAGGAATAAACCACACACACAAAAAGTATCTTATTAAATGAGTAGCACAGGGAGCAACAGTAAAAATATTTTTTCTTTAAAATCACATTCTACAAAGCTATAGCAGATACCATGTTAAAAACCCCAATGCCTTAAAAATTAAACAGTATGGGTAATTCCTGAAACTCCTGTGTCCTCGAGAAGAAGAAATAAAGATTCTGTAAAATGGTGTTTTTGAAAACCTTTGTTATAATTTTGTTCGGTGAGTAGTGATCCAATGTCCATCAAATGGTTTTGGATTTCAGGTCACAGAAAAACATCCCCTAAATTTAATGGAATTTTGCCTGGCTAAGGAGCCTCCAAATTCATGCATTAGTGTATTATGCCCCATTTGATAAGTGAGAAAGTAATGACTCAGAAAATGGTAATAATTTAGTTTGGTCTACTCACTCCTAAATGGCTGAAAATATCTTCCCTTTTAAATTATAATTGTCATAAAACCTGTGTCTTCAAAACTAGATTTTGACCAGCATTAAAAAGAAAAACAAAGCTAAACAAATTAATTCTGGTTTTAGGTTTGTCAATATGATGTCTTCAACTATAATGAGCAAATCAGGGGTCCTCCAGATAAAACTGCTATAGCAAAGTATCAGCTCTAAGTTATCCTTGTTTAAAGAAGCAGTAGGAAAATATCAGCTCAGCCAAAACAAGAAACACCAATGACCTTGGCACAACCATGACCAGCAGGCAGGTGACAGACTGATGCACCACAGCTCTTACGATAAAAAAAAATCACTTATTATGCAAACCAAGGTTGAACACTTCCATGCTAATTTTAACAATCTTCATAATGTTAATTTTCAAATTTTTTTTATTTCTGTATTCTGGAAGAAGGACACTGATAATGGACTATGTATTGGAAGGCATATAAGAAAGAGTCTTTCACATAATTTTTTTCTTCTTGTTTTACAACTTCTGTTTGCATAAGTTGCCTAGACATTGTGCCCTCCCAAGAAGACAGAATTCCTTGATTGTCTAAGCATTTATTGTCACAGCTCTTCAGCAAGCATCCAATTTCACAGTCAGGATACCAGTGAAAAGAGTACTCAATATGTCTTTAAATAGGATTTCTGTGACAGATCTATTAACTCTCATTCTATTGCTTTCAGCAGAAAAGTGCTTTCCTGTGGTCATTTTGTAAACGTCTTTCCATAAGTAAATCAAAGTGGTGCTAAGAAAATGACTGAAGAAATTTTAATTACCTACTGCTGATGCACAATACATTAAAAAAAGAGGATGTTCAGAATAATTCTGCATGATTGGAATGCAAGAGATGAGTTTTTCCAAAGTCTATAGTACAAGGACTTGTATTGCACTGATTGAAAAAGGGAAAACGGAATATAAAATGTGGTTAGAAACATTTTAGGATATTTTTTCCTCTCTAGGTATTATACAGATTTTATTTCATAAAGAGTAAAAGCAGGTTGAAAAATACTGGTTTTGACACTACTATATATACAATACAGTAATTTAATCATAGATATTTGAACCTAAAGTAATGAAATTCTAGTTCATGCAGGTGACTGAAAGGTATTCTCAGATTGCAGATCTTTTGTAACATTACTGAATCCCTCAGCAGTTTTTCCTTGACCAAGAGATCTTTAAGTCCTTTATGTAGAAGGCAGTAGCTTCATCAGGCAGGGTAGCAAACACACAATTCAGCCCCATCTTGGACATATCTAATGCCTGATCATTAGGCCATCCTCCTCAAAAATCAGAACATCTTTTTTAATCCCTCTGACACTAGAACAAGCTAAACATTAGCCTATTGAAGAAAGATGGGAAGGCATGACGCTAGCTCCTAGAAAAAAAGTATTAAGACAATTTATTTATATATGTGTTTATTTAATATACTGAAGAAACACTTAGGTCAGGAAATGACTCGGGACTGTAATCCCAAGAGGATGGTAATACTTCCCAGTAGTGCTGAGTAAGGTGCTTAAATCTCAAAGAGATATCTAATTTAGGATGTATTTCTGTGTTCAGCATTTCCTACTGTCTAACTCAGAGTTTCCCTGCTCATCATGATGCTTTTTCTAAACCCTTTTCTGAGACACTGAACTCTGATATACACTCTACAGGAAGTCTTTGTATTATAGTAAAATAGATTTAGATATCAGCAGGTTACAAGTTAGGTGCTACAGTACTATGCAGCTGTGTTTCATCCCTTTGTGATTCCACAACCTCACAAAACTGTTTAAATTCAGATTTTTCAGCTGATATAAACTTGCTCTACTTGCTCTACTACATCACGAAAACTGTATCAATTTACACAAGTAAAATATAGGCCCTGATTGTACAATTAAAAGTATGAGTTTGTATCAGGCATAATAAGCACTCAATCACAATCCATATATGAAAGAGAAGCCGAACTGATTAATGCATGAAAACTGACATAAGAGCCTTAATTTCTATTCAGACAACCCTAAGTAATGCGCAAAGTAAACACCAGCTTATGATATGGTCCTTTTCCAGACTGCAATTTGTATACAGCCCGTAACTAAGACCTGACAAGTGATTTGTACTCCTAGCCCAAAGGAAAAAGGCATTCTGCAAGAACAGCTCAGTTGGTAGTTGTCCTATTACAGAATGACAAGTGATTTGATTGTGATACACTACGTAAATGCTTTGTTCTCATTAAAAATGAACATGCTGTGGGAGACTTTTACCACTTACTCTACAGGTACCCACTGTGAAAAGCTAAGATATAATGAATATGTAATTTGGATATGTGTTTTATGGAAAAATCCAAATAATCCAACATAAAACTTGGGAAGAGCCCCTAGGGTTAGTTATAATTTTCTTTTCTGTTCTACCTACAGTTTTAAATGAGGTGACTTATCATCTCTGAGCTATTAAACTTTCTCTTTCAAATATTTACTAGATTGCTGTATCAGACTGTTGTATGTTGTACTATAATAGGATAGACAAACTATCTGTAACATGTTGTAGCTGCAGTTCTATCTCTGCCATAGCAAAATTACAAAATCTATATACACATCATATAATGTGCATGGTATTTCCGTGGGACATTTTTCTTTCATCCTTGGCTATCTTATCTGAAGTCTGTGTGTAGGGATGATGCCTAACATTTTAATCATTTGTGCAGATCCTGCAAATACTCTTTTAGGGAAAACAGTAGCACTGACATAGATTTGCTGCTTCTTTCCCATCCTGGAATTCTAACCTTCAAACATAGAAACAAAATAAATTAAAAGAAAAACCCAAGACAATTCAGCTGAAATGCAGAAATGGACAGTATTTATTCCTTATAAAATGACAAGTTTGAAATCTTGTGATCATGCTTTCGAGGTGAAACTATTACTCGTAAGAGGAATATCCCAGCTTCAGCAAAAGTTATTCAATAGCTACTTCCAGTATTAAAAATGGTCATAAATTCAACCTTTAGTCTGTCAAATGCAGCATTATAAACATGACACAACTACACAATGATTTTTATAGAGACAAAGAATCACAGAATATGCTGAGTTGGAAGGGACCCACAAGGACCACTGAGTCCCACTCCTGGTCCTGCACAGGACCAGCCACAAGAGTCATACCATGCGCCTGAAAGAATCATCCAAATGCTCAGACAGGCTTGGTGTTGTGATCACTTCTCACGGGGGCCTGTTCCAGTGCCCAACCAACCTCTGGGTGAAGAACCTCTTTCTAGTATCCAACCTAAACCTCCCCTCACATAAATTCATGCCATTCCCTCATGTTCTGTCATTGGGCACCACAGAGAAGAGATCCGTGTCTGCCCCTCTTCTTCCCCTCATGAGGAAGTTATAACTGCAATGAGGTCTCCCCTCCATCTTCTCCAGGCTGAACAGACCAAGTGAACGCAGCCACTTCTCATACAGCTTCCCCTCAAGGTCCTTCACCATTTTTGTTGCCCTCCTTTGGACATTCTCTATTAGCTTAATATCTTTCTTATTTTGTGGTACCCAAAACTGCCACAACATTCAAGATGAGGCCGCAGCAGTGCAAAGCAGAGCAGGACAGTCACCTCCCTTGACGTGTCCCTCTGAGATGTCTGCAGCTGTATGTTTAAAAACTAAGGCATCTGAAGCATTAGAGAGTAATAATGGACCACAAATAATATTTTGTGGGGGTTTTTTGTTTGGTTGGGGGTTTTTTTTGTTGGTTTTTGTTTTGGTTGGTTGGTTGATTTGCTTTGGTTTGTTGTTTGTTTGGTTTTTTTTTAACAGGCTGTTTGTATAAGTATCAGAGTGTGAGAAGTGTCAGTGTCTGCAGAAGTCTATCAGAGGTTGCATATATCTTCCTTGGTCATTAGTTCTGTAGCCACTTGCATTATATTACACACAATCTATAAAGCCTGTTTACCTGAAGAAATGCACACATGTATCTACAAAGTTGCATCAAATTTGAAGCACATCATAAAGCTTGAGCATATCTAGAACAAGAGGTAACATGCCATAATGCTATCATGTTTTTTCCAAGATAGACAACATTCATTTTCGTTTCTCAAAAGGCCAGAAAAATAATTTCTCTTTTCAATCACTGAACAATATTCTTGGACATTGCTGAAATGGAGTCAATTAAAATATTTTGATACTCTCTGCTACACTTGAAATTAAATAATTTTAAAAGAAAGTAAAAGTTATTCAAGCAGCCAGATCGTCTCCTTCATGGAGCATAAAGCAAAAGTCAAAAACAGAGCAAATCAGAGACAGAACTAATCAGACATGCTAAGAAAAAATTAGTTTTGTTCTACGTTCAGTGGATATATCTGTACTCGGAAAGTTCATAGACTTTGCCACAAACAGTTCACTGCACTTAATTGTTTTTAAACACCCCAAAAGAACCTTCACATAACAAGAAAGGTACTGGAAGATTATGAATTTAAGTACAGGAGCCACCAAATAAGCTCCTTTTAGAAGAAGTTCAGTAATCTGTCCAGATTTGCTGCATTAATATATTCTATTTTCTTGTGAGCCAAACTAAAGAATCTAGTTCTAAAAACTCTGCAGCAAGTTCTAACTCATTACTTAATTTCTATTGTGCAGTGGTGTAGTACTTTTGGTCTGGAGTCAGCGACTACTTCTTCAGGTCTAATAGCCCCAATTCATCTCTGCTCTAGTCTTTAATGGTCTAAATTAGCTAAAGGAAATATTTCTTTTGAATCTGAGGAAAATCATATAGTATTTTTGTTGTATTGCAGTCAAGATGATTTCAAATATTATACCAAACCACAAACATATATGAATTTTTACATGACGTCTGGTCAAACTTCTTTGGTAAAACAATAACCACTATTAATTTTGTGTATCTGGAATCCAGCCAATCCTCAAGCAACCTCAAGTGGGAAGGGATTAAGGAGTCTCCTCTTTTTCTAAGGCCTCTGCAAATTCAGTGCAGAATTGCAGCAGTCCTAGACAGCACTCAAGGGACTATATGGATTGCTGCCAAATTCTCTACTCAAAAGCAACATATGAACTAGGAAAGATAAAGAAATGTGGAACAATAGCCCTGCCATGCCCTTGCACTGATAGCCACTGGCCTGACGTGCTAGAGATCGCTGCTACATGCCTCCCCTTTCAAGAGTGTCATACTGCTACCAGGCAAAATGTTTTCTCCTGTTGCGATACAGGAACAGCACTGTAAATTTAGCTCATGATGATTTATTGGAGTCCTTCCAAAAGAAAATAATGGTTTTACAGCTGGGAAGAACTTTGAATAGCTTCTAAGTGCAAACCTCAGAAATGTATTACTCACTGAGGTGCTAAGTCCCACTGAAGGACATGTGAACCTAGATAATTAGAAGTGTAGTTACTATGACTGTCTTTAATCTATCTCCATCACTTCACATGTTAAAGGGAACAACAGGGTTTTTTTCCCTTCAAATTGAAAACTGATGTTAAGAAGGCATTTAAAAGTTAGTTAAAAGTCAACAGATAACTAAAATGCTGCTTATAAATTACTGAAAAGAAACCCATGGTCTCATACTTATCTTTATATTTGAAATACATATGCATTACAGAAATATTCAAAGGCAAAAAATAGAAGCATCACTAGTTTGAGTGAGGATGAAGCAATGGTAAATCTGACATTAGCAATCCTTGCACTGGATCAACAGTGTCACTAGGCACTATATGAGTGTAAACTCAGCCGGTTACTTCACTTTTTTCTTTTGATAATTTAACCTGTTATCAAGAGTTTAGGTCTCATGTTCTTTATTAAGGAACCTGTTATGAATATATTAGCTTGATATTGCCTTCTGAAAAACTGTATTTTTTTTTTTTGGTTCACAGGATCTATTTCATATCCTAAGACACAACTAATGTGAACTGCATGAAAAAATTCTATTTACCATTATAAGTTTAATATGGTCAGCTACTTTACATGAGATATACAGTATTAGAATTTGGAGGTAGAAAATTTTTATTAAGATTAATAATGGAAAAAAGGGTTTGAAACGTTATTATTTTATCTCTGTCTATAATTTGCAAGTGCATAAGATCTCACCATCCACATAACTGAAGTTATTTTTAATCATGAAGATCAAGGATTAATCTCCTATATTCTTTCATCACATAAGCTTTTATCATATGTTAATAATATAACTTTTATGTAATGTTAGATGTTGCAACTCATCAAACAGAAAGATTAAAGTGAGAAAAAAAAACATATGTAGGCCACACTGAAAAAAATACAGATGGAAATAATTAGAAACTAGCAAAGTAAACAGACAAGAAATGCTAAGAACTAACGAATGCCATCAAAAGAAATTTAAACATAAACATTAAAATCTGTCACACATAAAATTAGAATACCCCTGGAGAGCACACATTTTTAATGGCTGCATAACAAAATAATCATTTTAATTATTAGTTGAGGAGGTCCTCTTACATTGGTTTTCAAATGTACAAAATCATCCTTAAAAAAAAAAAAACAACAAGCAGCCAACCTCTTGTAAGCAGGATTCATTAATAAGTGCAATGCAACAATATAACCCTTAGGAGAAGAGGCTTTGTAAATTCCTAAGCTGTTGAAGATAATGGGAGCTTTTAAATGAAGAATGAAAATCAGAATACAGTATAAATATAATGCTTAAATATCAGATGTGATGTGAAAACTGAAATGTATTTGAAGTACCACTTAATCATACACTTGTCTAGAAGCTAAGCAGTTTAAAAAAACTTATCTAATTCTATTACATAAATAAATTTTGGTGTAACCATTTCACATGCTTTTGTTATTGAATCACTAAATGTAAGAATAAGAGTACAACGAATGGGAACACATTGTGAATTTTAGACTACCTCAGTAAATGCAAACTGTGTGAGTCTACAAAAGCTTTTTCTATTCCAGAAGGAGCATGTTTCTGTCCCTGACTGTCACCAAGCATCAACTGTCAACCAGAGAGAGCCCTTATCTTTTTTTTTTTCCCCTGAAGACGGTGATCAAAAGAGAAGATGTAGCTTCCTATTGTGAATTACAAGCGTGCTGCCTTGTGTTCTGCAATTCCCCTGCTATCTGGAGACTATACTCCACTTAACCCTCAGTTACTTAGAGAATCTGAGAGGAGCAAATACAAAAGGAACAACAAACACCCTCACACCATCACAGTCTGTCACATCAGGAGTGTGAAATCATAGTTTCATAGGAAGGGGTGAGACTTTGCAAAGGACCCAAAAGAGGAACATGTGGCTGTACAAGTCAGGAGCTTGCATGCCTTTGACACATTCAGCTGCTTAAAACACATCACGCTGCTCATCTCTGGAGCACTGACAAACAGAGGATGATGATCATGTGGCAGGTAATATCTTTCTGTCTGCTTGCTTTTGTGAATGGACGGTGGCATGCTCTGCCTTAGTAAAACACTTCTCAGAACCTGAAGGGATCAAAGGAAAACCAGGAAAAGCACAACCATGACTTTGAAAGTGATGCCAGATGATCTGACAATAAACAGGTCACAGCATGTCTAACAGCTTGGTGTTTTATTGGAATAAAGTATCCGAGAGTAGGGCAAAGTTTCTGGGACACTTGAAAGTATTCCTTTAGTCCAACATTAAGAATGTGAAAGTCAGAATCTCCCAATACTCACATCTTCTTGATCCCCTTCAGGCATCAGGTAGCCAAGGTACTAAAGAATAAAGACTTACATCCTTTTTTTTTTTTTTCAATTTAATGCAACTCGAAACCCCTCATTTCTTTTGGAAGTAATTCTTAACTATAAGCTACATGTTTGTTGGTTTTTTTCTACCCTGAGAAGATACAGTTCAATTAGAATAAAACAAAGTAAACCAGCATTTCATAGAATCATAGATGCATACAATCATAGAATCATTTGCATTAGAAAAGACTTCTAAGATCATTGAGTTTAACTTTTAACACAGCATTGCCAAGTCCATCACTAAACCACATCCCTAAGTGCGACATCTACACGTCCTTTAAATGTCTTCAGGTATGGTGACTCCACCACTTCACTGGGCAGCCTGTTCCAGTGCTTGACAAGCTTTTCCAGGAATATTTTTTTTTCCCATATCAAATTTACAGCATGCCTACTTCAACCTGAGGCCATTTCGTCTTGTCCTATTCCTTGTAATTTGGGAGGAGACTGACCTCCACCTCACTACTACCTCCTGTGTGTGATAAGGTGTCCCCTGAGCCCCCTTTTCAAGTTCTCATGTTACTTCTCCCAAACTGCATTATCATGTGTCTACTAACGGTCAAAGTAATGATTCAAGTAGTTTGGTTCTCTCTTCCTGACTGAGCCAAGTTACTACATCACCTGTGCCTGGAAAGGCACCTCACCTCTGACATAATGGCTTAATTTGAATGTCTTATAAAAATGTATTATATATGGAATTCCTTGATTACCAGAGTTCAAGCCTCCAAGCAAAACCTAGGCCATTCCACAAGTTGGAAAACAGAGAATAACATTCCTTATTGTCAAATTTTATATTACAGAGAATATGTCTACAATTTGAACTAAAAGACAGTCTTAAATTCTGAGTAATTATTGCATCTTCCCTTCCCAAAGCCATTAATTCTCCATTTTATCCTTGTTAAATTAAAAATCATTAAAAAAATAATTCTACAGCACAGACTCGTCATCATCCTCCCATCTGCATGATGTCTTTCCTCTCTTAACAGCAATTACTTTCCCACTGACCTCTTACTGAACCCACATCCCAGAGTTGCATTCCCCTGAGCTCTGACAGAAGGACAAGGGTTCCAACACTCAACAGAGTTTGTACCTCACAATTACTTGCTGTAGTCATGTATGCAGCCAAAGTTTATAGCAACAGAGTTGCAGCAGATCAAATATCCTGAATGGTGTCTATTTGTATAAACTGATTTTCTCGTGCCAGACACACAGGGAGTCCTTGTCACTAAATGACAATATCTGGTACAGTTGCTCTCTTTCTCCTGTCTGGAGGTAGCTCTTAATTCATCTTTCTTGTTCCCCTACTGACTAGTTCCATAATAAATGAGTCTTGCTTGTATTCTTCATTCAATGGTTCAATAGCTGATAAGCTCAGATTTACAGGGTAAGTTTAGAGATGAACAAGAAAAAAATCACATTTTTGATAATATGTCTTCTGCCTACTTTTTACATTATTTTTAAGCTTTCCATGCTCATTGGGGAGTGTAATGCTGACAAATACATTTGGGGATTTTCTTGGAGACAGTCGATCACATAAGGTTATCTACAGATTTTTTTTCATTTTCTTTTCCTGATCTCTGATAAATACGCTGATCTCAAAGCATTATAAAGCCAACTGCTCACTTGTTTTTCTTTAACCTTCTTTACTCCTTTCCTGTTTACCTACTTTTGGTCTTTGCCTCTCACTTCACATCAGGAACTTTAAAATCCTACAGTTCTTACGCAGCACATAGAAAAGTAAGTTCTATATCAGTTAAAGGAGAACATATATATATTGTTTCTTTGATTTTATTTTACAGTCCAGGTGGCATAGCTTGCAGTCACATTGACACAACTAACCTCTGCAATGACGGTATTCATGTTTAAAGGGACCCATTGGATACCTTAATGGGACAACCTTTTGTTTGCTCCTGTATATAGAGAGATACCTTTCCTCTCAGCGCTTCAGAAAAAGCCCTAAAAATTCATCTCTTTTAAAAGGTTATGTATGCTAAAGATAATTGGGATTAGAGACTTCACTTGCAACTATCACAAATCTTTTTTTTTTTTTTTTTAATAATGGTATAGGTACAGAATGTACTTTCAGATTAAATTTATTGTACATCCTGATTCACTCCAGGCGCAGTAATTACCTTGTAGATCACTCTTAACAAAAATTGATTTTCTCAGTTTTCTAAGAGTGTGCTCAATATCATACCCAAATAAAATACTGAACCTAATCAGAAAGCAGAATTCAGAGGGAAAGCAAGTAAATGATGAATTAGCCAATATGTCTGGAGAGACAAGAGAATGTGCAACTGCTATCAGAGGTAATGGAAGCATTTCACTCCCCTTAGGATTTTGGGTCTTAGTTATGAAAGCCTTTTAGTTGGGATTCCTCTCAATGAAAAGATGTAAATCCTATTATAAACAGTCTCTCATAAAGAAATGGTAACCTCAGTGAATGGAAGCACTGCCATTAAGCTCATGGTGCTAAGTTACCATTTCTGATTTGAGGCTTTTTTCCCTCTCATGCTCCTCTTGAGTATTTGCTTCTTTGATAGAAGATTCTGTTGTTGTGATAAAATCTACAAGTATATAAATCACTCAGCTATGGCCTGTTCTTTTTTGTTCTTTCAAACCTAGCAGCCACATACTAGGAAAAATTGTAAGGAATATCAGAAAAGCTACTTTTTGGCATGCGTTCAAGTCTTTTTCATACATCCATTTGTACTTCTACAAAAATTCAGAAGACTATCTGCAACTCAACAGTTACCTTTACAGAAATGCTAATATGAAAATACCATATGAAAATACTAATATGAGAATACCATACAACCTTCCACTACTCTGGAAGTCCCTGTTCACAGGAATAAAAAGTCCCCTTATTAAACAAGCTTTCTAATTAGGGCCATAGGGCCATTAACTGCTGCACTGCTCTTCCACAAGAGAAAATAGAGGATTAAAACCTATCCTGGAGCAGCCATTGGTTAGTCTAAAGCTGATAAAGGGAAGAAAACAACAGTACAGAAAAAATGTTAAAATCTGTCACATAACTGAATTTTATTCTGTCAAGAGGATACTATTAAAAGTTAGTGCCTACCAACAATTATCCCAGTCCAGCATTTGATATATTATTGCTATGTCTTTTATTTCTTCAGTAATAGAGGGCAAAAATGACTAATTTTTAGAGAACATAAAGAATTAGTTAAAATTAGTTTAAAGCTTAGACTACATGAGACTGGTCTGTCTTCTTCGATGAATGGAAATTACTGACACCACCTAAATTAATCTCAGAACACACTGAATAGTCAAAACAATACATTTCATCATTGAGCATTTTCTTTGTATGATTATACCTCAACAAATTAGGTCACAGAACTAAAATTCTTACTCCTCCCCAAATCTTCCATTAGTTTTGCTTAGCTTCTCTACAATCCTTTTATCTCCTGAAAGGATTTTCAAGTAAAATTTACTGACAGTGCAATTTTGCTATTGACTCTTGTGCTTTTAGAGAAAATTAAACTGCACAAAAACCTCCTGACTGCAGATGTTTTATTTTGAGTACCTTGCAATTTATAAAAATTATTACATTTTGTAGATAAAATAATTCAAAGTACTTGAAAATACTTATAAATTTTGTTATTTTCTCCTAATTTATAGATTTATCAATGAGGGGTTTAAATGCACATTAAAGTCTGGCATTAGTTTGACTTCTGATTTCCATTTTCTATGTCTTAAAAGCTTCTTAAGAGGTAAAATGGCTCCTGTGAAAATTAGCCCTTTGGTCTCTATTGCTCTGATGAACAAGCAAGGCAGAAATATTTTTCCTGCAAAACATCCATCTCTAGTCTTGAATAACCATTTTCTTTGATGACCAGGACTGCTGACAATCAGGGACAGCTTAGTTTTCAGTGACTTTCAGTTTTCAGTGGTGAGGTTTCAGCCTGCATTTTCTCGGGCTCTCCAAGCTGTTCAGCAGTCACATCCTGAACCTCAGTGGTTTACAGCAGTGGTACAGCATAAAATACCATGATGGAAGCCGTGACACTTCATCAGTGACTGACAGGCAGTCCAGTATCTGTGCAGTGCAGGTGGCAAAAAGAGATGGAAGCAATAACGTCAACATCCATTAAGCCATCCCCAGTTGTCATTCAGATCCTTAAGCAACCACTCAGCTGTCTGGATCATCTTGCACAGTATAGCCAGCATATGTCTGCCAATTTTAATATTTATTCCAGGAAAACATAAAAGATCTTTATGCAGCCCCTCACCTAAAGCGCTCCTAGTCTCCAAGAAATTAAATTCAGGAATGCGGAGCAGGGATAATCTGCTGCAGAATCAGGGGGCCACAATGGCAACAGAAGTGAGAGCGACTGAAGGTCAAACAAACACATAGCTCTGTTCACCAAGCTATTGAAGAGGAGCTTCACTGAATACATTAAGAGGTTTCACTCCTACAGACAAGGCTGAGTGTATTTATTTCATGATAGGGCTTTTGATAGTTCTAGTAATAAGAAGAATTGACTGAAAATCTCTTTTTTTAATATATAAACAAGAGAAGGAATGTAGATTTAGGTATTAAGAAGATGTGTAGGTTGACTATTATCCAGTAAACAGACAAAACAAAACCAGATTGGAATGAGGAATGAAATCAAGTCACCTCCCTTCTTCTATTTTGCTGTTCAGGTTCAAAAAGGTGGCAGTTCTTATTATGTTAACACATATTCCCTAACTATTGAACAGATATTCATATAAAGTAAATTGCACTGAAATGGTATTTTAGGGTTTCAGTGGTTTTTTTAAACTTTTAAAGCAGTGCCACTCAACTTCAACGGCATTTTACCCATCAGTTGTTGTCCTGTCATGACCTTGTCTCCACCCCATTCTGACATGGATATTTTTGGTGAGCAGCTGACATGCTGGTGACAACACAGACTCCCCTGGATGAAGCACAAGCCACCAAAGCTGGTTTTGACCTCCTTCACTATTTTTCTAATTTTTTTACATCTTTTTTTTCTGTGTATGAGTTCTTGAAAGATTGACAGGGTTTTTTTTGTTGTTGTCATTTTATTTTTAATTAACATAGAAAAGTCAATTGAACTTATGAAACTTTTAAAATCTGAGGGTTTCTCAATTTTTCTTGTTTAATAAATTGATAATTCATTTGCCATAACACATTCAACATCCTCTACCTACCACTAAATAATAACAATATGAGTATAGGATTATTTTCATTGTGTAGTTTGAAAAGATTTGAGTTACTGTAAGAAGGATCTTTTCAATCCTTCTTTAATCATCTTTATAAATTCAATGGAATGGTCTGCAAACTTCAGTATGAACGATGCAAACATTTTTTTATATAATTAGACATTCATAGAGAAAAGAAGATATCAGCAACTTTAAGAACAAGTTATGTTATCTAAAAATCATAGGTAAGGCTTGGAAAAAAGTATTTTTTACCTCATTTATACATAATAGCAGATGAAACCCATTATATTTACATTTTTGTTGACTAAATTCTTTAGAGCTTTTTTTTCCCTGAGATATGTCATGATCCCTGTTTGGATTGGCTTGGTCAGACATCTTTAACCATTTGCAAAGAAACTGGTAAGGAGGATACATACAGCTTGAAAGTATAAAGTAGTTATTTATTGCCTAAT
This sequence comes from Lophotriccus pileatus, assembly GCA_035583135.1. Taxonomy (NCBI): domain Eukaryota; kingdom Metazoa; phylum Chordata; class Aves; order Passeriformes; family Tyrannidae; genus Lophotriccus; species Lophotriccus pileatus. Next base: position 87,051,241 of record JAWWES010000115.1, read on the forward strand.
AGACACAAAAGATAGCTTGGATTTAGTATGTTATCAAACTATGCATTAATATGCTCCACAGTAAGAAACCCCAAGAGTCTTTCCTGGGATGGTGCAGATCAGTTGAAGGAAAAAACCTGGTCTCAACTGGTCTCAAGGCACATATCATTACATTGCATCATTCACCCCATCCAGTTTGCACCAATGACATTGACTGGAGACCAGCCTGACAACACAATTGCCTGTTTTCTTCCTCCCTGCCATGGACAGGGATATATTCCACTCGACCACGTTGATCAGGGCTCTATCCAACTTGGCCTTAAACACTTCCAGTGGTGGGGTACCCATGGCTTCTCTGGGCAAACTGTTCCAGTGCCTCACCACCCTCCAAGTAAAGAATTTCTTCCTAATATCTAATCTAAATCTACCCTCTCTCAGCTGGAAGTCATTACCCTTTGTCGTATCACTACATGACCTTGTAAAAAGTCCCTCCCCATCTCTCTTGTAGGCTCCCTTTAGGTACTGGAAGGCTGCTCTAAGGTCTCCCCAAGGCCTCTTCTTCAGGCTTAACAGTCCCAACTCTTTCATCCTGTCTTCATAGGAGAGCTGTTCTGGCCCTCTGATCATCATCATGGTCCTCCTTTGGAATCATTCCAACAGGTCTGTGTCCTTATGTTGGGAATTCCAGAGCTGAACAAAGTCCTCCACTCAAGAGGATAAGAGGGAAACAAATACCAAAGTACCTTCAAATGACCTTATATATTCCTGTAAGCTGCAAATTTTGAAACTCGGTTTAAGTATTTCACTCGTCAGCATTGTACCTATCCTTACGAAAAAGAGGTACGGTGGTGATCGAAACTTTAAGTTAGAGATATTGCTTTGTATTTGGTATCACAAGTAGGAGCACTTAAAAATACCAATATTTTCCTCTTCTTCCACTCCTCTAGGTGCTTTGTATAAAGAAATCAATCCCAAACAGCTTACTTGAATAAACAAGCGCAGTCAAAGCCTCACTGTAACTGTGCCAGGGAGTATCAGTGGAGCAAAAAATCATGTTTGATTATGTTCTAAATATCTATGCCCCTGCTAAAAGAAAGTTTTGTGACAAATATGAGCAAAAATGTATTTTTTGAGTAGAGATGGAAAAACATCATCCTGTTTTCAAACTTCACTTTTGTTCACAGGAATCAGTTAAATTCTTTGTGCTTGTTACAGTCAGGTTATGGGTTCAGGAAATTCTCCGCTCTGTTCCCAAATTGGTACTTGACGTACGTGGTTGGTTACCTAAGGTCTTGTCTGTACGGATGAATACAGACAGGACTCCATTCACACCCCATAGAGTCAGACAGGAACCCGTTTTGGGCCAGAAGCAATTCAGTCACATTAGAAAAGTGCCATATCATAGCAAAGAAGCTTTACAAAAAGGCACAGAAATTCACTAATGTGGGTACATTGCTTTTGCACCAGAGCTGGCTCTTATCCAGGAGTTCAGAGTGTAATCAGAGGAGGTCAGGTCCACCCTTCCCACATTCATGTAGATGTGCCTGCAGTCATATTGTATTGTTTCTGCTCTCAGACACTATAACCGTATTTTTTTCCACAGGATAGTAACTGGGTACAATAAAACTCTAGTACAGAGGGTCAATACACACCCTGTACACTAACAGTTCCTAAATTATGATATAATATACTTAACTGAAAATGGGGATTAACTTTAAAAGCTTAAACAACACATAAATTGCAGCATATTCAAAACTGTTACTAAATAAATCATCTAATGATTATTACTTATCAACTGGATACCATGACAAAGGGATTCCCATTACATCAAAATGGAGTTATACAATTGATGAGGATGTTGCTCATCTCTTAAAGTTCAAACTACATTATTAATAAACTGCATACCCTTACTTTTTTTTAAAAAAAAAAAGTATGCTGTTCTACATACTGTTTATTTCACCACACTAACTGTAAGAATGAGGAAATTGGACACCTTTCAGAATGTTTGACAACAATTAGGAATGACAAGTCTTTAAACTGAAAGAGAGTAGGTTTAGGTTAGCTATTAGGAAGAAATTCTTTAGTGTCAAGGTAGGGAGGCACTGTAACAGGTTGCCTGGAAGAACTGTTGATGTCCCATCTCTAGAATTATTCAAGGTCAAGTTGGATGGAGCTCTGAGCAAGCGGTTCAAGTGAAAGATGTCCCTGCCCCTAGCAGGAGAGTCGGAACTAGATGGAACTTTAATGGTTCACTCCAACAGAAACCATTCTATAAATTAGCAGAAGAAAGAAAAAGATCCAGATAAAACTAACATATGATAAAATAGATGCAAAACATAATGGAAAAGGTAATTGGAAGATTAGATCATCACTTTCAGAACAGAAGGATTTATTAAGCAGAATTATGCAGGGTTCTGTTTGGGCTCTGGTTCTATTCACATTTTTAATAACATAGATACCACTACTCTAAAGATTACATGCAATAATTCTAAGGTGGTAGAAAACAATGAGAATTCACTATTTTCTTGGGATGAATAAGGCCAAATACAGTGTTATTTAAGCAACAACTACACAGACATTGGAGGTATAACTTACTAGGCAGCAATACTTCAGAGGAAATCTGGAGGTCTCTGGAATCTTAACTAAACCAGACTCAGCAATACCCAGTAGTTCTCAGAAAGCTAAATGTTATACTTGTCATCTGTGTTATCTGTGAGATATCAGGAGTAATCTGTTTGAACTAACAGCTGGTTTAAGCTCTGCATCTTGCCTTGAGAATTGCTCTCGCAGGAGGTGGTTCACTTGGAGGCAATCCAGTAGAGAAAAACAGGAATTATAAAGCTATAGCTGAAGAAATTGGAGATAATTAGCCTAGAAAATGGAAGAGTTATGGATGGAAGGATTTATTAAACACATTTTTGCAAGCTTATGTCTAGGGTGATCACAGTCTTTAGTTTCATAAAAGATACCTACCAAGAAGAAGGAAATATTTTTTTCTTTATATGCACAATGATTAATAAAAGAACTGGTTAATTAAAAAAAAAATTTAAAAATCAAAACCAAACCAATCCTAACGAAAATTTTTATTAAGGACAGCTAGTAAAACAGCTTGTCTGTGGTGGTTGACAAATGCGAGTCCCTGGCACTGTCTAAAAACAGGTTAGATTTACATCTTTTCAGGAATGGTTTAGATCAAGTCCAGAATTTGGGGGGGGGGGAAAGTAGGAAAGATACAGTGATTTCCCAAAGTCCTCCCAAGCCTTTTTGTGCAATTCAGTTCAAATGAACTTGCTAAGGTAGCGAAGGTTTTTCAATACGAAGTACTAAATCTCAGACGTAGAAGATACTCTACCTTTTGTAAAAACAGAAACAACTGCAGCCATTCTACTGCTAGTGCATAGCCCCTTCAAAGTTAAAGTGTACTGCCCTGTAGTGCAGGCAAACGTCAACAATATATCATGATAGCTGGTACATCAGAACTGCAAACACTTAAAAGAAATAAGCACAGACAGTTAGTTCTGACATGCCACAAACAACTCTCTCCCCCAACCTCTGTGAAATATAAGTGCAAAGTAGGATGGTGGGATAAAATATTTTATGTCATAATATGCCTGGATACACTGTTTGGAAACCAACCAACAAATAAAAACAGTAATTCAGAATACAA
>JAWWES010000115.1:87060556-87085663 GCA_035583135.1 Lophotriccus pileatus
TCCTAAAAAGAAGCTTTTTAACTCAGATATTTTAAATAAGATTATTATCATCCCTTTCAGTCTTTTTGGTATTTGTTTTTTCCCCATGCTGTTGCAAAAAAATCCTTATTATCTAAACCCCTTTGGCTAGCATTAATCCATTTCTCTTTTTATACTGCCTTATCTTTGCCCTACAAGCTTTAACTACGAATATTCTTGTCTGGCTGCCTCTTCTCTTTCCCCTTTCCAGAACACTATTCAATAGTGATTCCTTATCTTGTCTTTCAGTGCCAGAAGCTACCAACAGCATGGTACAGCTGTGACATATCACAAGCAAAAGGGAAGGCACGCAAACATGCTTCACTTTGTGTGAGTGATGCAAAATACTGCAAGAAACTATTATTTTTTTTAAAAACCTCTTGGCAACACTGAATCTTGACTTGCTAAACACCAAACTTTTCCCAAAATCTTTAGGTTAAAGATGACTAAGCCATAATGTTTTTTGGATAATTTTCTCTATTTTTTTATTAGCTATTCTTCAGATTAACTATTTTTGGCCATTCTGCACACTGTCGTTGTGATTTAGGTCATTTTTCTACTAATCAGAACACTACAACCAGAAGCATGATAAAGAATAACTAAGAAACCATGGACCATTACAGTGACTGACAGGAATAACAAAACTCATTGACAACATATACACTAGCTCCGACTATGGCTCTAGCTATTTGCTGAATACTTATGTACATATGTACAAACTATTAGGGATCAAAACAACCTCACTGTGAACCAAAGAGAAGACTGAAATAAAATACTCAATTAGTTTTACTCTGAAAAAGGGATTGGACTATATGACCTTCAGAACCTTTCAAAACTAATTTGTCTATGAATCTATTTCACATAATTTAAAACACATCTTGGAATCTATTCAGAAAAATAGGTCTAAAAGTAAAATTTTAGCTTTAGGCATCAACTTTAAGATCTCTTGAGTTTATTATCCCATCTGGTTTCAAGAACACAATGAACTACTCTCAAATATGAAAGAACCGCAAATCTTAAGATGCACTCATATATTAAAAAAAATACCTCAGTGATAACTTGGAAAACTTGAGCTCTTGTCCTCTGGGAGTTCTCAGTATCTGAATTCTGCACACCACATCATATCAGGGGAATGCTAAAATATAACCAAATCATGACTATGGACTCTTAACTTAAGTGATCTTCCAGGGATTTCCATCAGTTCTAAATGCTCATTGCAATAAAAAAGGTAGTCCAGATAACTGGTCTCACCCAGCTGATGCCGTAAATGATTCAAGATTCCAACCTCACCTATCACCATTTTCCAAAGGTTTCCCAATTCTAACTTCCAAACTATGTTATATAGATTCAGAGTAGAATCTAAAAAAAAAAATAATAAAAAAAGTAAAGCTCATATCTCATATTTCTCTGAAATTTTTTTTCTAAATGATGAAAGAACACTGTTGCAAAGAACATCAGTTTGTTAATTTATTTTATTAGCACTGAAACGGTTGAGGGTAGCCTCAGAAACTGTGATTCTGTTGCTCTCATAAACTGCTCAAACTTACTGGTAGAGGCATAAATAGCCTTTTGACAGATGTATATCAACAGTTTCTGCAAAAATGTAGGAAATAACCTAATACACGTATAAAAGAATGATGCCAAATATTATAAAAAATAAATTCAGGTTAATGTCATTAGGAAATCTGTTTAAAGATTTTAACTGCATATTTGTCAGTGAGATGGCATTGATTTTTTCCCAGGTTACTATGGAATGTACATGAACAGAACACATAATTGTTAGGACTGTACAACTGAGTTCTGTGTGGTTGTGCTTATCAGGTGGTGTAAACAAAAATGAAATTTCTTGGAAAACAGAAATGTGCACTCAAAGGTCGTAGGGGACACCTGTGTGGACAAAGACATTTGTGTACGATATCTGGCCAGAGTTCAAGGTTCATGCTGCTAAATGTTCACATGGGAGAACTAGCACAACCTCAGCTGTGGCAAATATGCCAGAGACAGGGTGACTAAAAAATTGAGGGGGTAATTTAGAGCATTTTCTTGAATAAAAAACAAACACCTATTCAGTAATAAAAATTAAGATTAACTGAATAAAGATATCTCAGAGACCAAGAGTGCTCCCAGCCCCATTGCCAGTCAAAAGCACATAGATCTAACATTGCCCTGGAAAGGTCATCAGTCCATCTGTTTCTTTGGCAGAGGTGACAACCAGCCTACATGGATTACTCTCTCCTAACAGTATTTAACATTCTATAATCCTCAAACCAGAGACAATCCCATAAAAATCAAGGGGACAATCTAAACCATTTCTATGCTATTGCAAACACAATGGGCTTGGAGGAACACAGTTATTATTCTGTAGTTAAAAAAGCACTTATTTCAACAGTTTCTGAGCACCTAGATCTTCCAAATGAAATTAAAATGATATCTCAATGTAGACAATTATTTCCATTTCTCTGAGCTTATAGCGTGGTTTATTATAAATAATTTGAAACAGAAATCACACAACATACATTGTGCTATTTAATAATTTAATTTGTAACACATTTGTACTCACAAATGAAAGTATTTCAATGTTGTTTATAATTCATGTGATTTCAGAAGCTTCTTATGTCATTTAGATTAAGGTATTGTCAGATTTGAGTAGACTCCATTTACACATGACAGATCTATTAAAAATGTAGTCATTATTTGTGACACCATAGTAAGAAAAATAAGATCTTGATTAAATAACACCTGTATCTTTATCTTTCTTACACTAATGAGTAACTAACTTGTAACTGTGCTTTTATATCAACAAAAAATAATGCTTGCTATAAATAAAATCTAGAAATTTCACTGTGAATTTCATTTTTAAGAGTGTGTGTGGCTCTTTCTAGTAGGTCTTGTGCTTTAACTGACAAAAATCCAAAACCAGAGAACATGAAAGACTCTGGTTATCCTCACCTTCAATCCTATTAACATCAGTGGAAATTAAATACTAACATAAGCAAAGCTGGACAAGCAACATCATTAAAATCTTCAAGATTACTGCAGATGGATTAACTCACAATATTTGCATAAGGTCTAGATACCTGCTTTGGTGTCTAAAAGAGGACCAAGCAGAACTGAAAGCTTCATTTCAAGCAAGTGGTGTAGATTACGTGAAATTAGTTCCTGAAAAGCCTATGTGGGGACACCCTTGTTCCTGACAGGGCTAAATAAAGGCTTCCAGGACTGCATACTGCATTTTGTTCTCTCTTTGAGCTTGGTCAGGGACCTAGGTGAACATATAAACATGCTCTGTGCCAGAAAAAGGCTGCTGATGACCTAACCTCCACATGCTCTTGGGCAATGCTATATATCTGAGAAAGTACTGAGCTGACCTCGAAGACTTTTTGCTCTTATTCAAAAATACTGGCTACAGAAAATGATAGAATACACCTTTCATATATAAATATGCTAAAGTAACTATCTCTTAAAGAGAAGGAGACACAAGATCATGGTTATACTTAGCCTGAGGAAACTTAAGCCTTTGTTTTTTCTATTTCCTGGGATACTGCTCTCACTAGATTTATAGGGTCAGCACAAACAACTCAGAGAAAACAGCACTATGTACTGGCAGTTGAAGTGATTGAAGTGAAGTTGAAGAGGGAAGACTGGGCTATGGGACACACAGGTGTGGGACACACAGGTGTAGGACACACCTACAAGTTGAATTCGCAGCCTAGCTTAACCCACTGCATTCTGTTGCCTGGCTACACTTTTCCATCAGAGAAGTAATGGGACTTCCAGAAATGATTGAGGCATGGGCTGGAAGGCATACCCTGCCTTTTGTGACTGAAGTCTACTTTGTGCGTAAAACCAATGGAGAAAACCAGTCGAAGCAGATGGCACAGGACAGTGGGAGAAAAGAAATGGATTTGCAGAGTTTGTAACAGAGGAATCACTTTCAAAGTAGAGCATAAAGCTGGGAATACTGGACTCTTCACCGACCTTCAGCTTCAACTGGTTGCATGACTGGAGTGATGAGGAAACAAAACCAGGGGATTAAATACAGGGGTTCTATTTCTTTGTCCAAGCCTGTGCATTTTTTGGGCTAACTGAAATAAAAACTGGTGGGGTTTTTTGTTTTCAGGGGTTTTTTGGGTTTTTTTTTTTTTCATTTGTAATTCCTACAAAGCGTCTGTGTTTGTTTACTTCACCTGTTTTATTCCCTGGATATGATAAACCGTAAGCTTAGAGTACTAATAAGACCGCAGATCCGTGAAAGTGCAAGCTTCTGGGAAACCTGAGGGTTTAGCTAAAAGAGTAATATAAAGAGCTAACAACCTATACACAAGACAAAGCAAAGGGAAAAAAATGTGCTTAGGGCCAGTATAATTTCAAGGAAAGCTTAAGTATGTGTAAACCTTGTGTTATGAGCTGCTAATCAAGAAGCTTGCTCAATATTTAGCTGGGAGCTCGACTGGGGCAATGTGAACAATTTTTAACAGATACTATAAGTTACAAATATTAAATATGCTGAAATGGACTTTGTGGCCTGAGGGTCTGTCTTATGAGAGGCACAGTGTGTGATCATCCTTCAAGTTAGCATGCACATAAGGTATTCTCTGATCAACACAGCACTTTGTGTCTTCGCCAGCACATCATTGCTACCATGAGCAATGTGTGTCTGCCAAAGGAACAAAGAAGAATACCGGGGGTCTTTTTAACTCTATGCCAAAAGGATCCCTGTCCTGAAATGGCAGAATTTCCAACTGTATCACAGTACCAGACACTATCTTGGTGTCATATCACAATAGTGCCTTTCAATAAAAGACATTCAGCATCTTCAATACTTTTTCCTCAAGAAATCTTCAGCGTACCCTATGTCTATTCTCCATCGTTGCATTTACTTATGCATTTTGAATTAACTCATATAAAAGACACAAATACCTTCTAAATTTTAATCTTTTCTGTTAATTTGAAATTTAATTTTCTCCTTATGTAAAGGTCTACATAGGCTTCTCTTCAGAATACCACAGTGATTCTCCTTAATTTGCCAAAAAGGATCACCTTTAGTTAACAGTATTCACCCCTAAAATGTGTAAAGACTGTAAGTAATTATGAAACATAAGCTCAGGACTTGTAACAATAACTGAGCTGGAAAGAAAGACTGAATGGACAAGACTTTTAAACCCTTGGTTGGTATCGGACATGTAGCTAAGACCCATGTTAACAGGGCTATGCAATTCACAACATTCTGTGCTGCTAGCAAAATAACTTGTACTTTCTGAAATCGGCCTTAGCAACCAGATTATTGAAAATTCATTGATTTTAATGCAAAATGATTTTCTATGACTTTCTATGCTCAAATGTTTGAAGTTAAATACTGTGGTTGAAGTATACATGCAATGGAAAACAGACCTTAGAAATGTGAAAAATCCTTTGACACAGCACTATGTCAAGATACTCAGTCAAGATTTTTTAAAATGGCACCGACTAACCTCTGAAATCTAATAATTGCTGGACAGTGTTTCCGTAGATCACCAAAACACCCTGCATGCTTATTTTCACCCTCATACCATCTAAGTAAATTTTGTTTTTAAGATAATTTTTTGTTGTGTTTTTTGATATGTATCCTCACATCCTTTAGGGCCACATATTCTTCCACAGCTCCTATTATAAAGACTACCTTTCATTACTTCATAATTTAATGCCTTCTCCTTCTTAGGAAGAACTCTCTGACAGTGGCTGTCATCTCAAATGACTGTCAACTTTGTGTTCAGACACATATTTTAGAGATAAATACAAACCCAAACTTACACAAAAATAATAATTAAAAAAAATCTATTTTCATAGTAGTTGTGTCAGTCATAGCCAAACATCAGCCAACTGCTCCTAAAGAGATTCCTGTTTTTATCCAGATGTGTCTAGTGTGATACCATCAAATATAAATCAATAATGTGACATTACTTTTTTTTTCATCTAATGAGAAAAGATGCATGCTTTAGAATGCTAAAATTTTGCAACCAATTCCATGGCAGTTTCTGAATACATTCAAGAGAAACAGGAAAAAAAAAAAAAAGTACAGTGACAATAATCGTGGCTATTCTTCATGATTCTGAATATATTTTAGTGCAGACCCATATCGCAACAAATACAGCACTGCCATGGCCATTAAAAAGCCTCAGGACACATCAAGTATTTTCTGGACTTGTTCTGTTCTTCCTGAAGGTTTATTTAGTTTCTTTAATGACCAGCCAGCTACTGCATGATTTGTTTAACTTTTGCTTATCTTTGTAGAACCATATTCTTTTTATAGATGGTAGCAACAAATAGTACTTCTGTACAGAATGACATACTTATTAACCCAGCATAACAATGCAAAGCAGAAGAGCAGAGTTCCGGTAAAGAAAGAATGGTTTGAGAGCAGAGCTGTCCAAGCAGGTGCAGGGAGGGGGAGCACAGGTGTGGAAGGGCCAGTGAAAGGCAAAGGATGGCCCTGGGGATCTCAGAGCTAAGGAATAATACACTGATGATCAGCTAAAGCAGTGCAGACCCGGGAACTGGACAAAACTGGGTTCTAGGATAACAAGAACAAAGAATATTTATCCAAATTATATAAGACAGCTCATATATAGTAAATTAATTGGTATTATTAATATATTAATAATTATTTGATTGATTGCATTTTATTATTGTTGTTGGAAATAATTTTTAATAATATTTAGAGAGATTAATATTAATAATAAAATAATGGTTTCCTGTTCTAATATTGATTAGATATATTTCAGGAACCCACAAGTTTAATTGAGGGTATTTACTGGCAAACCTGTTTTTAATTAAATCCCATTTACATAAATAATGCTGTTGATTCAATGAGAATATTTATGTACAAATGAACACAAAAGGAAGGAATTTAGTCATGTCTGAAAAATATTTAGATGCTACATCCTGGCACGCTTGGGTACCCTGTCATGTCTTATTTATTCTAGAAATTCAGTTATTGTAAAGTTATTGTACATGTTATCAGACTAAAACCTATTTTTTGCAACACTTCAGATTTTACATGGACAAAAATCCATTATCCAAAAGCTTAAAAGCATGGAATAGGAGATAAATGTAAGAGTCCTTCATTCTCTTTATCTATTTCATCTGCAAAGCAACCAATAAAAACACACTTTCACTTCAACCACCAAAAATACCTGGGAAGAACATAGATGTGATTTTCATCGGATCTATGAGGGAAAAAAAAACTTTCATGTTTAGCCGTGCTGGCATAATCTGTATACTCTAACTACCTGTATGATGCTGATTGCAGAACAAAACTTTGACGTAATTATCCTCGTAATATCACCAGAAGGCAAGGCAGTAGCATTCTAACAATACCACACAGAAAGGAATTGATGCACAGAAGCATCAAAATGCATTTACCAAAAAAAAAAAAAAAAAAATCAAATGAATTTACATGCCTCATCATCACTTTCACGACCCACATTCCAAAGGGGGACCTCTAGAATGTTCATCCTAGGGAAGCCCACACCTGCTGGTGTTTAGGAGCCATAAGGAACATGTGCAAGGTGCACACAAGGGTCTGGGCACCTCCTTACTGTGGTAAGTAGCAAACTCCAGACTGGAGTGAATTAAAAAGATGGTCTTGGAACAACACAGCTTAACCAAGCTTTGCATGAGACACAACCAAGACACTGGCATTCTCCTTTCATAACCTTCTGTGTATAAACTGCCAACCCAGAACTGAATGTCCTGTAAACAAATGCAGCAATTGGAGCACCCTGAACTCAGTGGCTATTCTTCTCAGAAGGTTCTGTCTCATCAAGGAATAGGAATATTCTTTAGTTTTCCCAAATCTGAAGCTGCCCTAATTTTTGTGAATTAATTAAAAATTCACTGGACTAAAGATAATGAATATGCAACAACTTGAACATTCATTTACGAGGCAGGGAAACACTGGTTCCAGGGCTGGCTCAAATTATTTTTGAGTACATTTAAGTACATTAAATTCTCCCAGGACAATAACCAGCAAACTTCTGTTCTGACTATAATTCTGCTTCAAGAGGTACAACCCATATCTATTGCATTTATGAACCCAAATAATAACCCAAATAACAACACTGAAGCCCTATGGGCCTATACATAACTCCCACAGTTTTATCAGGTGTTGGAATTGGATAATATCCCAGCTTTGGCACCTTTCTCCCTTCCAAGGAGAGTGAAACTTCATGATTCTCTCTGTATTATTAGTGACTTCCTAGACATTTGGTGCAGACAGACCAGCTGGACAAGGCTCTGTACTCACATTACACCTGCAGCGCTGAACATTTTTCCTCCTCTCCTTTGTCAGTGTGAAGCACATCTATCAACCTTCAAACATACCAGTATGGAGCATCTGTATGTTTGCCAGTCACTGCAGATATCAGCCAATGCCACAGAACAAACAAAACACTTCCAAGGATAAAACCACGGTTTGTGACAGTTCAAGTTGAAGTGCCCAGCTTTGCAGACAATTGAAATCTTCTGTGTATGCAGTACAGAATATGGACATAGGACAGAGAAGCAAATACTATTAGAAAAAGTGAACCATTTATAATTCAAAGAAATATTCTGCATGAAACCTTTGGAGTTAAGATTTTCCAAAACCCTTTCAGGAAAAAAGTGTTCTTGCTCAAAGCATGTGCAATATCATTTCTCATAACCTGATTTTCTAATCTGTAATTTAAACTCTTTCTAGCTGCGCTACAGGAATGAGCTACAATGGCTTCACAGACTCATCTCCAAGAATTCTATGCACACTTTCACAGCAATCTGCACCACTCTTTAATGGTCAGCAGGAAGCCCTGGATAAACATGTATCTTGGACTCTATTTTGAAGCATGTGCCAGTAATACTGTAATCAAACCTGTACACTTGCCTAGAAACAAAGTATTATGTAACTGGCTGCTAAGGTACCCAAAAGAGCAGGCAAGGGTAACATGTGTTGACCACTTCTTGATAGACTTTTTTTCCTACGAAAATCTAAACTGTGCTGAACCAGCACCCCTGTTTCTCTCCAGCTCTTTCTTGTGCCACCTTTTGGTTCTGAGGGAGGCTTAGCTGGGCTGTTCTAGCACACTCACTCAACATCAAGATCATCCAACCAAAAAAACCCAAGGTGAATAGTTTTCTTCTCGGCTGCTGTACTGACGTAACTCAGGGAAGGAGTAAAGCCAAAGCCATCTCAGCAGTAATGGGGCTTCAGATTCTCACAAGCAACTTGTGATAACAAACCTCAGTTGGTGACACTGATTAACAGATTCCTACTTAGCATAAGGTATTTCCAGTGCTAGTTAGAAGTGGTAAGACTAGAATTCCTGTTAATCTTTATTTTTCACGGCTAAGAGTTGGAGAATTGCTCTTTGGATTCTCCATCCTCCCACAGTCCTTCAGTGAAGATGTTCAATAGCATGTAACTATCAGCTATGGCTGAGAGTTATAAACCATGCTATGAACAAACACTGTCCCTGCATATGAATGAGCTAGCAGTACATGATGAACAACATGTATCCAAGTCAGCTCTCAAAATGTTTTACATCTCCTGAAGAATCAAAGAGAGCAAATTGGTGAAAATTGCCCCGAAGTGGTTAATATGTTCTCCTTATTGTCACCAATTTTTTATCAAGCTACCCAAAAATAGATGGGATTCAAATTTTGTATTTTTCTGTGATTTTGCCACTTCTAGTAGATATAAATAAATTTTTAACTTAATAACTGAAAATAACTTGCTTCCAAAACTCAGTTGCATGCATTTTCAGCACTATCAAAGAAATACTATTTGAGTATGTCATATGCCTTGCTTCCCCTTCAGATAATGAAGAAAAAAGAAACCAAGAAACTGAAGTAAAGCACAGAGAGGGACAGCTAAAATTGAAAGAAATTCAACAAATTGTTAAAAAATTGTTTGTTTTTTAAAGTACATCTGCTTCACTCTATCAAATGCCAAGGATGGTTTCAATAGTAAAACTACAGTGAAAAAAAGGCTTTATAAATAAAAACTCTGAAATAAATTGCTTTTGATAGTAGGAACACATTATTACTGTTTCACACCTCTTCCATGGGCTCTAAGCTAATGTGTATTTAGACCAAATTATACTGATACTATGGGGAATTTGTCTTGAGTAAGGATGATAATTTGGCCTTTGTAGAGTAAAGTAACAACATTGATCTCATGCCCTGTTATTGATTGCTTTTACTAATTCTGGTGGTGGCTAGTCCATCAGAAAACTCTGTCAGTAATTTGACAAAAACTTTCTTTGTAACTTCTCTACAAGATTAACAAAACAGAATGACTTTGAAACATTTGACTGTCTTACTCTTGAGATTAAACTAGCATCAGAAGGGGCTCAAATGCTGAAATATTCATAAATCAGTGATGCATAATTTGTAAATTTGTACTTTATATCATGTACAACTTTCTCTGTCCTAAAGAGCATTTTATATTTCTTGTTAACAGTGAATGCAAATAATGCTCAATGGAATTCTGCAGTGACCTTTGTTTTATTACAATTACTGCATATTTATAAATGAACAACTAAACGTCAATTTGAGAGCTACAACAACTTTGAGTTGGAATCCTTTGATAAAACACAACTGAATAAACTTCATAAAATTAATTCCCTAAGAAGAGAAAAATCAAGTCTCCTCTGAAAATTCCTCTGTGTATACCCACACACAGAGCAGATTTTTTCCATGCTTTTGGAAGTAGAAAACTAAACAGAACAGCAATATGGATAGATTTGAACAGAAGAGGATGAACTGCCTTAAAAAGAACAGAGGATAACAGGCTGGATGTAATACATCCTCTAATCACTGTATTATATAAATGTATAAAAGAGAAATACATATGTATAAACCATTGCATAATAAGAAGAAATGCAGTACCTGCCTTATGTCATAATCTAATTCCATGTAAAGTCACTGAGACTTAAAAACTGAAATCCCACTACGTAAACAGAATCACCCTCAACGTCTGCTAATGGCTGTTCTACACTGGAACACTTCCACGTTTGTCAAAAGCACAAACAAATCAGAGGACAAGGTCTAAAATACAGTGAACATATTGTGCATCTTATCCACCAGACAACAGGTAATGGAAGTATTTGAAGACAAAAGACAGACTACCAGTATGATAAGGTCAAATAAAGAAGGCATGACTGGTCTGAAATACATGATGGTACAGGACTCAGTCCTATCAAGCACCTGTTCACTGGAAGCAGCAGCAAGCGAGTTTGAATTCTGTTCCTAATTTAGATATTTGCTTTGAATTCATTCTGAACACTTCATTTTTTTATATACCTTGCCCATTCTTTATCACTGGTTTCTACTTATGTTCTGTGCTCTTTAGAGCAGAGGTCTCTAGCAGTATTTGTGCCCAGCTGGGAGCAGGTCTCCACAATGTCTGAGTGTGATAATGTACACAAATAGAGGTTTAATTCAAGCAAAAATTACAGGTTGGGGAACTAAAATCCTGGTTTTGGTTATAACATACTATTCAACTGAAGCCATGAATGTTTTGAAGAAACAATGACCTAATGAAAAACTTGTATTCAGATCCGATATAGGACATTTGTGATCCCTCTGAAGGCAAACACTAGTCTGAAGCAGAGTGACCTCCCCACAAAATAAGTAATATGCAATCTGGTTAGTGTGAGAAATGCTGAACAAAATACTGATAGAATCTGTAATTCCTAAGAAATTACCATGCAGATAGAGAGCCAAAAACATTTAGTAATAAAATATTTAAATAACTGGAAGTAAAGCCATTTATTTAGGTTTTTTTTGTACCGTAAAGAAAATGGTCTGGTTATTTTCTTTTTTGAAAATACCAGAAAATTCACTTAGGGGTTGATCCAAATCCCACTGAATTCCATACACATATATGAAGTGCTGATTAGTCTTGCACACAAACTTCTAAACTTACATCAAAACAAGAATTTTCATAGTTAACCAAAGTAAATCAGGTAGAAATGATCAATACAGCACAAAGTACAATCACTGGTGATAATCACATATAATACTTGAAAACAAAGATAGGCCTTATTGATTAAAAGAGATTCTGATCATTAATGCTTTCTCTACAGTGTATCACTTCAAAAAAAGAATTTCAAATCAAACTCGCATGACTCTGATAAGTATCCTGTTTAGTATGAGTAGTTCTGAGTGACTCAAATATGTCCTAAGAGTATAAATTTTTAGGGTGATAATTTTCTTTTTAGCAAAAGAAGTCAAAAAGGGCATTTTATAAAGCACACTGGAATCCACAGGAGATTTTAAAGTATTTCCTTCCACTGGGAACCAGACTGACAAAAAGAATGACTTTAACTGATGTTATGATGTTTCTATGATGTTTTTGCCCATGAGCATTTTAGGAGGGACAATATTTATGTAAAAAAGAAATATTTAAAGTGAAATTATTTTTCTTTACAGTCTAGATTTTTACTGAGATCAAACTGCTTGTAACACAGTGATAACAAGATGCTCATGACCTGCATGGTAACAGGTTATTTTAGAATATCTGTTTAAAGTTTGTAAACAATATTTTGTAAGTCATAAAAAAATACATTTCATGTAAAATTAAAATGTTCTTCCCTTACTGCTCATCTTCCTTTGTCCCCTTGAACTCATGAATAAATGAGCCACAGCAAGCAGCAGGACATAAAAACTATTAAGAGTCTTCTAAGTACGTTACTATACTCATTCAGTATTCTGGACAACTGTTTTTGTATTTTTTTGGATTTTCTAAGTTTTGCTTTTGTCTCAAATAATCATTGCACACTAAATATTAAATAGCCCTCTAGAAGTGTAAGGTTGTTGGACTCCATTTTGTAATTTTTGTTCTTCCTAAACAAACCCTGCACTGATTTAACAGTTTAAATTCTCTGATGGGGCCATGATAAGACATGGTATTACTGATTATGACTTCCTGACTAGGGATGTCCAGCTTACTCACCCAGCTAGTGACCTCCGGGTATGTGGTGAATATTATTAATTCATCCTAAATGTGTGCAACAGGAAGTGGGCATTCATGGAATGAGATATAAATAAAAGCATACATGTCATGAAAGCTCATAAAACTATCCACATCCTACAACTTACTATTCTTCAACAATGTGGCATAAATTATTGTAATCCTCTGTTAAGATCTCCCCGTTGTTTTCAGATATGAAATCAGGAAAAAATAAATAAATCATTACTGAATACTACAATGCTGGTACACAGTGAGTTGTTAGAATTTGTTACAAAGTAGATCAATGCTACATTTCTAGATCAATGCTACATTTCTAGCATAATAAAAAATCCCCACTAAAACTATTTTAGACTATCTGAATGAGACATACAAGATTAAGCCTGGAACTCCAAATGCTGAGATCTAATGAACGTGAGCATCCCCTCTCTTCTCCTGTTGGATGTAAGCAAGAGGACAAAAAATTATTTTTGTTGTTTTATGACGGCCCCAGTCAGATTTAGAAGTAAAACCTGGGGGAAAACTGTCTATAGTTTCTGTCTGAGTAACTTTTATAAAACTTCACAATAATATTACAGTTTTGCAATGGTCACAGTAAGAAAAGACATTTTGGGATTTTCTTGTCCTCATTCAAAAAATTGTACGAATTGACTACATGCAAAGGTTTTATAGGTCCACTAGATTTGGAGCTGAGTCCTGTCTTATAGACAGAAACTTCATGACACAGTTCAGTCACAGCACTGAAAATCAAGAGGGCAGATTCCCCATAGCCCTTAAATTCAGGGCCCCATGAGAGTACTGAGATCTGTTTGCAAGTGCTTTGATCTAGGCTAAGCATCTCAAATGTAAGACTACAGAAACAGATCTAGATACAAGGAAACCAGATCTTAGTGAAAATATAGCGATTTTCAATATTGCTTTAATCAATGACAGCAAAGATAATCTGTCTACAGAAGAAATACTGAATAAACCACATATTTCCAAACTATTTTATTAAAAAGTAACAGTTATAGCTTTTTTTGACCTAGTTCCTTTTATTGTTCAACACTTCAGCACATTTAGAAACACAATCATCCATTGTATACTTGTCATATCTTTTGTAAAATGCATCACTTCTTAAAAAGAAAAAATACTTTCATCCATTTTTCTAAGCCATTTGTCATATTCAAAATTGTAAAAAACTTCAGAGATTCAAAATAGAAACAGTAGGCTTTAATCTAAATGCTCTCTATCCTAAAACGGGACTGAAAATAGTTTTGGGAAGAGATTTTTGCACTTCATACAGTCGAGCTTGATGAAAGCAAATCTGAAGGATGGAAGGGTTTTCATAATACTATAGAAAGCTGTCAGGTCTCTGCAATTCCTTTCCAAAAATCATTGCTAGGCAACGTCAGTATGAAACCTAAAAGTAATATACAAATTCATAAAACAGAGTCTTATCAAACCCAGAGCACTTTCTCAATTGTAAACTCCATTCTCTTTAAAACTCAACTTGCACTGGCAAAACTGTGCTTTCTGTTGTCACTAAGGACCCTAACAACCATTCTCTTACTTATTGGTCTACCTTATTTATGCTATTTGTGCCAATATAACTTGAACCAGATTCTCTGTGAAAACAAAATTCGTATTTCTTGCCTTAATGTTTGTTGACAGAAGTAATGAATTGCATCATGTTTGTGGCAAGAATGTTCTACATTTTGAGCCCTCAATAAAGCTTTCAACTGAACCACAAACTAGCTTTATATAGACAAATACACTGACTGATGTGCCTAATGAATGTGACTATACCTACAGAAAACAACGACTCAACACACCTCTCTTGCAGATTTTTAGCCTTCTGCGGAACAGGAAAAAATGCTTTAAACATTGAGTGGAAGCAAAAAAGTATACTGCTACTGAGAAATACTGTGAGGCTTAATTTGCAAACTGATTATAACTTCGAGTAACAATCTGATGACTGATTTCCAGGTGCATTAAAGCAATTAAAGTGTGAAATAATTTTAATAATCTTAAAATTCTCAGCAATGCCCCCAAAAAACACTAAATACAGTGAAAAGCAAGCAAAGCAAACCTTCCACCTACCATGTGAAATTTCCACCCCCTCTAACAATGCCATTTCTGAAGCTCATATGCAGGAAAACACACAAGTAGGGGCAAGAATTAAAACATGCCTGAAACTGGAAGCGAAATATGCTGGGAACATGTTTCAAAATTTAAGGTAAGAAAATACAAAATAAGTGTTTGCCCTAAGTTTCCTATGTCCTTTCCAATAATCACCTTTCTGAAATAGATGCTATAACGTGGAAACACGCACCCCTTTGGAATTTAGCATGTTTGGGGGAAAGATGTGAAGGCACCTGGTGGCCTGGTGCTCCCCCTGCCCTCGCGCTCCCTCGTCCCCGGCCCCACCAGGGATCTGATGGCTTAGTTCGGCAATCGGAGGCAGAGGCGGAGGAGGAGGGGATAGATGCGCCCTTCCCCTCGGGGACACTTCCTCCCGCGGCGCCGGGGCCGCGCCGGCTGCTCCGCCCGCCCCCTCGGGGGGGTCCCGCAGGACCCTGGCAAGGCCGAGAACGCGGAGCGACCCCGCACCGCGACTGCGGTTCCTGCGCGCGTTCCGCTCTGCGGCGTTTCTGTTTTCTAGAGGGCTCCGTGGCTCCCCCGCGACTCCCACCTCTCACACGGCGGAGACTGAGGGAGCGCAGGCGCTGCCTCTGCCCCGCGGCCGCTCTCGGGCGCTGCGAGCCCTGCGCGCCGGGCGGGGGAGGCGGCGGTGCTGCCCCCGCGCAGCGCCCGGGGCTCCTGCCCGGCTCCGCCTGCCGCGGCCGGGGCTGCCTCCGCCTCCCTGGGCAATAATTAGCTCTAAACGATGTTAAGTATCATTCCTGCCGCCGCTTCTCTGGGAGGCTTTTACGGCAGCCGAGCGTCCCCCGTCCGTTAGGATCGTTCTGTTCCCGGGATGTTGGGTGGCGGGAGAGGCGCGGAGCCGCAGGACACCGAAAGCGTCCCCCACCCCTCCCCCTGCCCTGCCCTCGGCCGCTGGCTCCGCGGCAGCTGGAGCAAGTTCAGCTTTTCTTCTCCCACAGCACTGGGGCTTGGCTGCCCTTAAAGAAAATCCTCTCCTAACAACGTGTCAATGTTACATTCCTCCACAAAGCAACTTCTATTAGGGGGGCTGGGAGCTTGGCATTGCCTCGCCACAGACTGAGAGCTTTGTGGCTATGCAAAAAACAAGGAGAGAGGGAACATTTCCTGCATTAAAATGCAATACCCAAGGCTCGATAATTTATCCCCCCGTCCCCCATTCCCGCATGGCAGCTCTGAAGGATCCCCTCGCCCATAGGTTGCAGCCAGAGCCTTCCAGCTAGGTTCAACCCATGACTTCCCTGCCTTGCAACCCCCTAACGTCATACCCAAAATCATCCTCCCCACCCTGACCTCCCTAAAATATCAGGCTAACACATCAAGTATGTAGCAGAGGGCTGCCATGCTAATTGCTGTACCCCTGTCTTTCCATCGTTCCACAGCCATCCCCTTTTTCCAGCAGGGACATGAAGCAGCTGCTGGGACAGAAGCAGCTGCTGGGAATGACACATCAGCCCCCCCCTCCCCCTCCTCTTCTAATACTGCAATGAGATTCTGAGCCTTCATCTCCGGGAGCCAAAGCTGCCTGGAACACAGGTGCAGCAGCAGCCCCCGGCCCCTTCACGGAGCTCCCAGCAGGTTAAACCAGCACGTCCTGCCTGCACAGAGTCTGACATCTCCAAGTATCTCAGGCAGAGGATTCACCCTGAGGAACTGCATTTGCTTTTGGGTTGGTTTTAGGTGGTTGAGTTCTGGCCCAGTGGGACCAGGTGACCTGAACATGGTAAATCTCTTGGTCTTTTGTCACATTGCCTGCATGCCTTTGGAAATGTTTTCCTTGCAAAGTCGAGGGATCTTATCAAGAGGGCCAAGGTTTTGCAGTTGGGTGGTTGCAGTAAAGAGGTGGTGAGGGGGAGAGTGATTCCTGGCTCACAACCTGTGGGAATTACTGTAAGTGAGGCCTTAAAACAGATGAATCTTACTTGTGAGGAGTTTCAACAGTGCTCAGCAGAACTATATGCTGAAGCCTAGACCAGTTTAGAAATGACAATGCAGCCTTCCTTGCCTTGAGGGAGTGTGCATCTTCTCCAGCCCTTTTTCCTCGTCTAGAGGAAAGGCAGAGTGGAGAGCAGCTCAAATGAATGTGAGTATTAAGGAGAGCCAGCAGCCGGGCTTACACACTGGCGTGGCATTCAGCCCCCCTCCAAGAAGCACCTACCTTCTTTTGGCGGCCTTTTGGCTTCTCTGGTGAGATTGCAGACCTGGGTGGTTTGCAGCTCCTGGGTCAGGCAGCCTTCCGTCTGCTCGTTGAGGGGCAGCACCACGTTATTGAGCAACACCAGGGACTGGTCGTCTATTCCCCATTCTCCCAAATGCTGAGGGCAGGTGCATTTTGTATACATGATTCCACAGGACTCAGTTCTCCCGTTCTCGGATTTCAAGCAGCTCTCCAACCAAGTGCATAACACATGGCACCCAAACTGGCTTGGGCTCACCTTGTTCAACACCAAAAATTCAAAGAAGGATTTTTGGTCTTCTTCTTTTTTGTGTAATCCCAGGAAGTTGATAGGATAGACGCGACGTATCTGAATAAAATTCTTATCATACTGCAGAAATACAAAAGCATTCTTGGAATTGCAGAGCTGCATTATAGAATGGTTATTCTTTAAAAGATCCTTTATTTTTTCATGGGAAAAATGATCAAACTGATAAGCCAAGAGGGAAAAGTTGGAGCATCTGAAGTCCTTTTTGGAAAATTTCAGGTAAATACTATATTTGGTTGGATCTGGATTTTCCAGCGTCCAAGTGCAGTTTGTGAAGTTTTTAGGAAACATTTCACTTACAGAATACGATCCATAAATGACCCCCTTCACCAGCGTGGAACACCAGAAGTCTTGGGCAGCATTAAATCCAAACATAACCAGTAGATAGGTGGAAAATATATAAATCAGCAAATTACGAACAGCCTTCATCCTATGTCATTTGGCCTGCAGGAGATGAAATGAAATAAAAATGCAAGTAGAATTCTTCACGCATAGAAAACCAAACTCCTTCCAATACTCGAGCCAGCTGTTTTCAAGCTTGCAGTTAGAACCCCTTTCAGAAAGAAGGGCAGGTAATTTTTATTTTATAACGCAAGGGCCGGGGTTGCCGCTGTGTTCACAGCGCCATCATGTGGCCAATGCGACAGACACGTCTTCCACAGGCAAATTAAAACTCAACATCTATTAGATTATTAATAGGAATGTCCTCTCCTCTCTAGGATGTAGTCATCATGGCGTGCACTAGAACTGCTTAACTTAAGTGAAAGCCTAGATGCCTTACCCGACAGACCAAGAGAAGGGAAATTTATTTATTTATTTCTTCAAAAAGTAAATAAGTAATCTGCTATAGTCATATATGCACATGCAGATTTTCACCGGAATAGAACAAGAAAACCGGTAGCATTTGTTGTTATACATTATTTTTCTATTAAGTCTGAGAAGCAAGTGAAGAATTACAGCCGTAATTTAAAAATGCACAAATTACTATTTGTTACAGATGGAACATTATCTCCCGTATGCCTACATGCCTTCACCCTGGCCACCTGGTATATAGAAGTCTCTATAAAAAGGAAAATCAGGCAGCAAATACTGAGATTAATGTATTAATAAAATTTTGACACTACTGAAGAAAGAAACAAAAAAGGATTAATCTGTAGTTGGTCTGACAGTACCACTAAGCGATGGCTTTTTAAGATAATAGTTTCAATGGCTTCAACCTCTAAGGATATATAAAAAACAGTTTACAGTATTAGTATCTACAACCAGCAGCTCCATATAGCTGGCAGTGCTACAGCAGGATCTCTGCACCTATTGGACTGTACTTGCCCTCTTATTACAAGTATCTTGTACTGTCTGATTAGTTCCTGTGTTTTGCAGCCGTGTGCTTGAACAATGAAAGACACATTACATTTTCTCTGCTAGTATCTCCAAATAAAGCTGTCTTACTGCACCTGTCAACCCTCACAACCTCCACATGCTCTGTTCTCGTAACAGTGGCCTAGGTTAATATAGGAAACCTCAGTTATATTTATCTCTGTAATGATACAAAAAAAAATTCAAATTGACCGTTTTCAGCATTAACCTTTGAGAAGCTGCTTGTCTCTTACAAATGAGTAGCTTTTTTGCTTTCTGCTCTTAAATGCAAACAGAAAGCAGTGATACCAACCTAATTTCAAAACTCTCTAAATTGCAGTCTCTTCCACTGTTGCTCAGTAAGCAGAGGCAGACATGCACATAGGCACGGTTACTGAGTTTTGATGTGTGTCTTTGCCTAGCTTTTCATCTCTTCACCAAACAGCAAGGCATCTTCTGTTTCCCATTGCGTAACACACAGCAAGTCACCGGATTAAGCTCCCTTGAAGAGATTTTCGTATCTCCTAGATTATAATGCAAACTCTGAATCCTGAAATGGGCAAAAAGCAGCACCAACTCTAACCCTCTTTATAGCAGAGGTTTAAAAAAAAAAAAAAAAAAAAAAAAAAAAGCAAAGCTGCTGCTGGGTCTATCCACACGGTCAGATTTTCTCCTTTCTGAGCATCCATCTCAATGAATAACATGGTCCTCCTTCTCCAAATAGGGTTGGTACAGCATTTAAGGTTTTAAGAAAGAGAAACTTATTGGGAATTCTGGAAACAATTTCCCCTTTGCTGAAGCACTTTGCAGGCAATGCAGTTCTGCGCAGTGTTATTCAGGATGGTGTAGGCGTTGAAAGCCAATGTGACAATAAGTGTCTAAATTAAGAATTCCACCCATGAAAAAGGATTAATTTTATAATCTGGAAAGCAGAAAGGGAGCTTATTTACTTTTCTGTTTGAAAAGGAAAAAAGCCTCTGACTTTTCCCATCCTATGTAATATCTGCACTAGAAAAATAAAGACGTCTGCAGTGCTAGGCTGTTTTCTATGAAGAAATGTAATCAAATAGCCGTCATTTTAGTTGTGCATTTGTTCATACAAGGCTACTGAAACACAAGTGTCTTAATCTCTCTCTCCCTGTGTGTATTACACACACACACACATGCACAGAGACACACGAACTGAGTGTGCCGGCAGCATTTCAGTTAGTTTGCAGCATTGCTAGATGTAGAATGAATCTGCTCACTGAAAGGATTAGTCACTTAGATTAAAAAGATTTTTCTTGTCCATGGAGGAGGGGGTTAAAGAATGGCCACAGAGGTTTAAGGTTGCCCATTTGGGTAGGGGCAGAATCCTCTTCTGCTGAAAAGAAACGGGCGTTTAGTTTGGATATTCCCCAAACTGATTTTCTAGGTGACACTGTAGTTTAGCCGAACATAGACGGCGCCATCACTCCATTTATTTTTTTTTCTCCAACAGAAGACCCACTGACTTCTCTTATTTTAACTTCCTATTAACCTAACATTCCCCCCCTTCCCACCCTCCCCCCCTCCAATCCAAATTACCCCAATCGTGCACAAACCTCAGGTTTTCTCGGTCTCGCTGGAAATTACTCTCAGGGAAGCAGACCTGTCGCAAGACGGACTTCTCTAACTTTTAAACTGCAGCGCTGAAGTAAATGCGGAGATCATTTCGTATGTGCTGTCTCTCTCTCTCTATCCTTCAGCAACAGCCTGTCCCCCTCCTCCGCCGCCTCCTCCCCGGAATCCCAAGCTAAAAGCTCTCCAGTCGTAATCCCTGGAAATGGGAAATGGAAATGCCCCGGGCACCCTTACCTTCCACTCCGAAAGCTGTCAGGCTATTTCTCTAAAACACTAGCACCACAGGCACACGTCCCAACAACAGTGATGGAGAGATTCCCCTTCTGACGGAAGCACCGTTTCCCATTTTTCCCGGCTCAGGTTCAAAACCAAGATTAAAAAAAGCAGCAGAAGATAAAAAACGCAGCGAGAAAATCCCCGCACGCCACACGCACACCCCACTGAGGAAAAAAAGCAGCTTTGGCTCCGGATCCACCAAATCCAACCACATGAAGGGAAAAAGGAAAAAAAAAAAAAAACACACCAACAAAAAGCAACCACCTCAAACCAGCGAGACTGCAGGGGAAAAAATGGAAGTGGCTGAGCAAGCGAAGGTTTTTGTTTGTTTGTTTGCCTTTTTTTTTTTTTTTTTTACTTGAAACAAAGTCCCAGCACAGCAGCCCGATGCACGGCGATGCTAGGCAGTCGACGGTCTGAGAGAAGGACTAAGGCGGTAGTGCGGATTTGTTGGTGGGTTTTGTTGTTGTTGTTGTTGTTGTTATTACTAATAGACTTATTCCTCCTTCCTCCCTCCTCCTCCTCCTCCCCCCCTCAGGCACTAATGGCCGGACAGCGGCGGGGGGGTCCTTGGCTGCCGATGTCGGGGAGCGGTGCGAACGCTGCCGGGCGCGCAGGGAGTACGGCGGGAGCGAGAGCGCGTCTGTGCCGCTGCGTGTGGCTCTGGGTGTGCGCGCCCGTGTGCGCGCCCGCGCGTGAGCGAGCGCCCGCCCGGCCCCGTGTGTGCCGGGCCGTGAGTGCGCGCATGTGCGCGGCCCCCGCTGGGGGTGTCTGCGTGCGCGCCCCTGCGCCCCGCTCCGCGCGTGTCCGCGCGTGTGCGCGGCGCGCCCCCGACCCCGGCGGCCGGGCCCGCGGTGCCTTTCGCGCGTCACGGGTGCGCGGCCCCGAGCGCGCACGGAGGGGGTTGTTCTGTGCGCCGTGCCCGGCGCCGGGGCTGCGCCTCGGCGTAGGAAAAACCCACGGGCGGGGAGCGAGGGAAACGGGGACGCCGGGGCGGGAAGCCCGCACTTGATCTCCCTCCTCTTGTTTTTATTTCCAAAGCACAACCCCCACTCGCCGCAGCCCCAGGAGCTGCCGGCTCGGCCCCGCGATGCAGGTTAACTGATGCAGGGCTCCAGGGATAAACCCGCTCGAACTGCCGCCCGCCTTTGAGTGGAAACAATAGCAATTTCCTCAGAGCGGCCGCAATTAGCGCCGTGTTTGTTCCCTGGCAAGAGATAAGGCTGTGAACGATCCCGGCCTCATCCATTGCCCGGCTGCCGCCGGCCGCCCTCTGCACGGGAGGGATGGGGAAGCCGACGGTTTTCCCGGAGCAGTGCCCAGTGCCGGGTACCTGGCGCGGGAGAGACGCTGCCCCCGCTGCGAGCGGAGTTTGCGAGGCGACAGTGGCTGAAGTGGTCCCGTTATCGGCGGGTGGGGTCCGACAGACGGGGGAGGTTCGTGGAAAGAGCCGTGCCACAAGGAGGGCATCCTCCCCCTTTTTTTTTTATTATTTTTTTATTATTATTTTATTAAAGCTGGGAAGGGTTGGATATGCTTTTTGATCCCTCCCCTCAGGCTGTGTCCCTCCCGTTCCTCAGGGCGAGTTGGGTTATTCTCTGGCCCTTCCCGCTGGCGTGAGATATTGGGGCAGTCTACACGACAACAGATATCCGGCGTGAAAATTAGGAGATGACATTTTAATAAATGCTGCTGTCAGTCAGCAGCTCTCAGCCTGGCTGCTGTGTGCTCCAACCCCTGCCATTCTGCACAGAGCACATTCTGCACCTCTGCTGAGGCGGTGGGGCAGTACTGCCCCTCCACACCTTCAAAGTTCATATGTAATGTGGCTACGCGACCTCCCACCCACACTGAAAATGAAAGTTTAAACTTCTGGAAAACTTCCAAACCAATCAGTCTTTAAAGTAGACTGTTTTCTCCCTTACGCCCCTGTTCTAGACCCTGCAAGGTGTGAATTCCAATAATACAGAGCTTTTATGATTACAATTACACGCTGCGCAAATTCTGATCAGAGGTATTGCTGGTCACAAACCACTTGACCAAAGTAAACGAAAGCACAGTTATAGCTTTTTTACTGTATTTTCCATAGGTACAAGCTGTAAACCACATCCCTCATAGCTTTTACAATCGTAAATGCTTTATGTCCCTGTTGTCAAAATAAAACAAAAAGTATCTGATCAAGGACAATGTGAGCGATGTGCAAGATCTATGCCCAGCAAATGCAATGCAATGAAAATTGAACTGTTACCGGCTTAGATATTACCACATTCTCTCAAATTTGATATTTAAATAGCATTTAAATGCATTTATTTAAAAACTTTTTTCATGTCCACTATATTAGATGAAGAATTGGAGGGTAAGTCACAAAAAAAACATCCTGAATGAACTGTTTCACTTGTTCCTATAGCACTGGCAAGCTGTAGATCCTTTAATTGTGAGTGGAAATGAAAAAATAACAAATGCACAATGTATGGTAAACTATTGTCTTTAGAAATCTCCTAGGTGTTCCAACATGGTGATTAATTTGCACTTTTCAATTTTGTGAAGACATGGCAATGCTGGAGAGGAATCTGTGAGGGAAGACTCCTTAGCCTCTCTGTCTACAAACTGAAGGAAAGAATGGAAGTTGCACAAATCAATCTTAGGTTAATGATGGGAGCTGAAGAACAGAGGGATGGGTTGGGATGGGATGGGAGCACAGAGCACTCTGAAGACTTCCTTACAAGATTTGCTGCAATTAGACTTGAACAATGCAGGTTTTAATGACTGGAACTAACTAAAATAAGCTATACTATTTTTCTAAGTATACAAATATCCATTATCCACTTGCAGGTGCCTTTCTACTTGAACTGAGGCCAACTTGAGAAATAATTTTGTTTGCCAGGTGTCACACAGCATTTGAGATAAGAAAAACCTGGGATTTTGGTAGTCTAAAACTGAGTCAGGATATGTTTAAGTCTGCAAAATATAAATAAATAGAAATGGGACAGTATGTTTGTTTGATTTGGGCATGCAGATCATTTGTGTTTGGAATGGTACTATTTGGTATGTACATTTATTCCCAAACTACAGTCTGGACGGCATATGTAAAGTGAACCCATACACATAATCTGGAAATATTGAGCAGATCCATCTTGTTTGAGTACCTCTATTAAAACCTAGGAATAATGTATTAATGTAATCCCACACTGTTTCATGGGAGGGCTGTCAGCCCTGCATGGTACACGTGGTACCATCTGTACTACAAAGTATCAAAGCACTAAAAGAAATGTTATGTCACTCAGTAGTAGTGTGGTAGGGATAGGCACAACATAGTGAAGGCTAAATTTATAGTGCTGCTTTCTAGACTCAATGCAATTGTTTCAGCAAGATTGGGCTTGATCCAAACTAGGAAAGAGAGAGGAAAGTAATCTATTTAAGTAATCTCTATGTTAGTGAGAAAAATTAGGCTTATCCATTTTAATATGTTGGATGGAATAAATTAAAGAGTTTGTTTAGTTGTTTGTTGGTTGTGTTTGGGTTTTTTTTCCAATCTGCAATATCACTTTGAGATTTTTGGTATCTTGGCGACAGCAGCTAGATGATTTCAGACTAGATTTTAGTGAACATAGCATGAAATTCAACACAATTGGAATTGGAATTATAATTCACTGTCATTTTGGGGACAAATTTTCAAAGAAAGGCCACAATCTAAAGCAAGTGGCTTTGGAGAATGGTCTGTTCTCTCATTCCATCACCTGTCACTCTTAAGGGGACTCTTTTCAAGTCAAGGTCACTGTTGCATCCTTCAGTGTCACTTCTTTGAGCAAGTAAGACAGTCTACCTCCAGTGCTGGAGGCACACATTTAAAAAAAACCCAAACAAACCAAACTCATAAAAGAGTTTTTCAACAAAGACTTTAATCTTTGTTCTTAATTCTTTATTCTTATCATCATGTGTAACTGACTCCAGAGTTACAGACACTTAGTTATGTCCTTTACTCTGTCTGTTCCCCACATCCCACTTTATTCAGATATGCAAGGCCCTTAAAAATCCCCTTTGGCAAGACTAGACTTTCTACTCTGAGTTACAGATTCTGCTGTGTTACACCAAGCTGTATTTCCATAAGTCAGGGAATATTTTAAATCCAAAGCTGGTGTGACCATTTCAAAAGAACTGTTATTTAATTTAGTCTGAAGCGAAGAAATAAAATGGAAGACGCTGACCATATTACAGGTATTATATAATATAATAAATACCTAAATA